>CM069858.1:1209797-1809797 GCA_036172795.1 Pelodytes ibericus | reverse complement strand
AGCTCTGACATCGGACGGATGCTGGGAGCGGCCAAACCTGCGCAGCTTCGCGTCCAGCGGCACTGGCCCATCCCACTGCTTCAGGGGCGAAGCCACTCTTACTTGGTGTGCTGAATATTACAGCTTGCTGTTATCCCAGTGACAGTGCAGTGCTCCCCCGTAGGTTCATAATGGAACACTCCGACTCTCGCGCCACATACTCGCAGCGACCAATGGGAAGGGAGCGCGGGAATGTGCTCTCCTAACCCCACCCCTTTCATCCACGCGGCGCACAGCCCCTCAGAGACTGCCAAAGACTCCCATCATGTAAGGAATCGCCTGGCGGGAAGACCAGTCCAGAGATGTTTCAATCAGTCCTAGCATGCTCAGCCAGTATTCATGAGAGACGGTTGGCTGGCTGGGCATCATGGGAGTAGTTTAATGTCGTTAACCCTGAGTCTGTCAGGAATGCTGGCTGAGCATGATTGGCAAGTGGAGTCAGTGTGGTGCTTCATCACCCAGTAATGAGGAGGGAGAGGGGGATATATTGATTACTTACTATTATCCTCCCAGACCCTAAATACCCCCAATACCCAGCTCTCCTCTCACAGCGGAAAATATTACTTTATTTTAAAAATATACTCGTAATACCCTCGGTATAGCTCTATCAAATGGGAGGACATGCTGTATAGCTCTATCAGATGGGAGGACATGCTGTATAGCTCTATCAGATGGGAGGACATGCTGTATAGCTCTATCAAATGGGAGGACATGCTGTATAGCTCTATCAGATGGGAGGACATGCTGTATAGCTCTATCAGATGGGAGGACATGCTGTATAGCATTATGGGGGGGGGGCGCGGTCATGCTGTATAGCTCTATCAGATGGGAGGACATGCTGTATAGCTCTATCAGATGGGAGGACATGCTATATAGCTCTATCAAATGGGAGGACATGCTGTATAGCTCTATCAGATGGGAGGACATGCTATATAGCTCTATCAGATGGGAGGACATGCTGTATAGCATAATGGGGGGGGGGCGCGGTCATGCTGTATAGCTCTATCAGATGGGAGGACATGCTGTATAGCTCTATCAGGTGGCGGACATCCTCTATAGCTTCATCGGGAAGCGGTCATGTTGTATAGCATTATCGGGGGTGGTTGTGCTGTATAGCTCTATCAGATGGGACGATGTGCTGTATAGCATTATCGGGGGCGGTTGTGCTTTATAGCTCTATCAGGTGGCGGACATGCTGTGTAGCTCTATCAGGTGGCGGACATGGTCTTTAGCATTATCAGGGAGCGGTCATGTTGCATAGCATTATCGGGGGGCGGTTGTGCTGTATAGCTCTATCAGATGGGAGGACATGCTGCATAGCATTATCAGGGGTTGACATGTTGTATAGCGCTATCAGGGGGTGGGCATGTTGTATAGCTCTATCGGGGTGGACTTGCTGTATAGCGCTATCAGGGGGTGGACATGTATAGCTCTATCGGGGTGGACATGTTGTATAGCTCTATCAGGGGGTGGACATGTTGTATAGCTCTATCAGGGGGTGGACATGTTGTATAGCTCTATCAGGGGGTGGACATGTTGTATAGGTCTATCAGGGGGTGGACATGTATAGCTCTATCAGATGGGAGGACATGCTGTATAGCGCTATCGGGGGGTGGACATGTTGTATAGCTCTATCAGGGGGTGGACATGTTGTATAGCGCTATCTGGGGGTGGACATGTTGTATAGCGCTATCTGGGGGTGGACATGTATAGCTCTATCAGGGGGTGGACATGTTGTATAGCTCTATCAGGGGGTGGACATGTTGTATAGCTCTATCAGGGGGTGGACATGCTGTATAGCTCTATCGGGGTGGACATGTTGTATAGCTCTATCAGGGGGTGGACATGCTGTATAGCTCTATCAGGGGGTGGACATGCTGTATAGCTCTATCAGGGGGTGGACATGCTGTATAGCTCTATCAGGGGGTGGACATGCTGTATAGCTCTATCAGGGGGTGGACATGCTGTATAGCTCTATCAGGGGGTGGACATGCTGTATAGCGCTATCAGGGGGTGGATATGTTGTATAGCGCTATCAGGGGGTGGACATGTTGTATAGCGCTATCTGGGGGTGGACATGTTGTATAGCGCTATCTGCGGCTGGACATGCTGTATAGCGCTATCTGGGGGTGGACATGTATAGCTCTATCAGGGGGTGGACATGCTGTATAGCGCTATCAGGGGGTGGACATGCTGTATAGCTCTATCGGGGTGGACATGCTGTATAGCTCTATCAGGGGGTGGACATGCTGTATAGCTCTATCAGGGGGTGGACATGCTGTATAGCTCTATCAGGGGGTGGACATGCTGTATAGCTCTATCAGGGGGTGGACATGCTGTATAGCGCTATCAGGGGGTGGACATGCTGTATAGCGCTATCAGGGGGTGGACATGCTGTATAGCTCTATCGGGGTGGACATGCTGTATAGCGCTATCAGGGGGTGGACATGCTGTATAGCGCTATCAGGGGGTGGACATGCTGTATAGCGCTATCAGGGGGTGGACATGCTGTATAGCGCTATCAGGGGGTGGACATGCTGTATAGCTCTATCAGGGGGTGGACATGCTGTATAGCGCTATCAGGGGGTGGACATGCTGTATAGCGCTATCAGGGGGTGGACATGCTGTATAGCGCTATCAGGGGGTGGACATGCTGTATAGCTCTATCAGGGGGTGGACATGCTGTATAGCTCTATCAGGGGGTGGACATGCTGTATAGCTCTATCAGGGGGTGGACATGTAATAATAATAACAGGAGGTGGACATGCTGTAATAATAACAGGAGGTGGACATGTAATAATAATAACAGGAGGTGGACATGTAATAATAATAACAGGAGGTGGACATGCTGTAATAATAATAACAGGAGGTGGACATGTAATAATAATAACAGGAGGTGGACATGTAATAATAATAACAGGAGGTGGACATGCTGTAATAATAATAACAGGAGGTGGACATGTAATAATAATAACAGGAGGTGGACATGCTGTAATAATAATAACAGGAGGTGGACATGCTGTAATAATAATAACAGGAGGTGGACATGTAATAATAATAACAGGAGGTGGACATGTAATAATAATAACAGGAGGTGGACATGTAATAATAATAACAGGAGGTGGACATGTAATAATAATAACAGGAGGTGGACATGTAATAATAATAACAGGAGGTGGACATGCTGTAATAATAATAACAGGAGGTGGACATGTAATAATAATAACAGGAGGTGGACTTGTAATAATAATAACAGGAGGTGGACATGTAATAATAATAACAGGAGGTGGACATGTAATAATAATAACAGGAGTTGGACATGCTGTAATAATAACAGGAGGTGGACATGCTGTAATAATAACAGGAGGTGGACATGTAATAATAATAACAGGAGGTGGACATGTAATAATAATAACAGGAGGTGGACATGTAATAATAATAACAGGAGGTGGACATGCTGTAATAATAATAACAGGAGGTGGACATGCTGTAATAATAATAACAGGAGGTGGACATGCTGTAATAATAATAACAGGAGGTGGACATGTAATAATAATAACAGGAGGTGGACATGTAATAATAATAACAGGAGGTGGACATGCTGTAATAATAATAACAGGAGGTGGACATGTAATAATAATAACAGGAGGTGGACATGTAATAATAATAACAGGAGGTGGACATGCTGTAATAATAATAACAGGAGGTGGACATGTAATAATAATAACAGGAGGTGGACATGTAATAATAATAACAGGAGGTGGACATGCTGTAATAATAATAACAGGAGGTGGACATGCTGTAATAATAATAACAGGAGGTGGACATGTAATAATAATAACAGGAGGTGGACATGTAATAATAATAACAGGAGGTGGACATGCTGTAATAATAATAACAGGAGGTGGACATGCTGTAATAATAATAACAGGAGGTGGACATGTAATAATAATAACAGGAGGTGGACATGCTGTAATAATAATAACAGGAGGTGGACATGTAATAATAATAACAGGAGGTGGACATGCTGTAATAATAACAGGGGGTGGACATGTAATAATAATAACAGGAGGTGGACATGTAATAATAATAACAGGAGGTGGACATGTAATAATAATAACAGGGGGTGGACATGCTGTAATAATAATAACAGGAGGTGGACATGCTGTAATAATAATAACAGGAGGTGGACATGCTGTAATAATAACAGGAGGTGGACATGCTGTAATAATAACAGGGGGTGGACATGTAATAATAATAACAGGAGGTGGACATGTAATAATAATAACAGGAGGTGGACATGTAATAATAATAACAGGAGGTGGACATGTAATAATAATAACAGGAGGTGGACATGCTGTAATAATAACAGGGGGTGGACATGTAATAATAATAACAGGAGGTGGACATGCTGTAATAATAATAACAGGAGGTGGACATGCTGTAATAATAATAACAGGAGGTGGACATGCTGTAATAATAATAACAGGAGGTGGAAATGCTGTAATAATAATAACAGGAGGTGGACATGTAATAATAATAACAGGAGGTGGACATGTAATAATAATAACAGGAGGTGGACATGCTGTAATAATAACAGGGGGTGGACATGCTGTAATAATAATAACAGGAGGTGGACATGTAATAATAATAACAGGAGGTGGACATGTAATAATAATAACAGGAGGTGGACATGCTGTAATAATAATAACAGGAGGTGGACATGCTGTAATAATAATAACAGGAGGTGGACATGTAATAATAATAACAGGAGGTGGACATGTAATAATAATAACAGGAGGTGGACATGTAATAATAATAACAGGAGGTGGACATGCTGTAATAATAACAGGGGGTGGACATGCTGTAATAATAATAACAGGAGGTGGACATGTAATAATAATAACAGGAGGTGGACATGTAATAATAATAACAGGAGTTGGACATGCTGTAATAATAACAGGAGGTGGACATGTAATAATAATAACAGGAGGTGGACATGTAATAATAATAACAGGAGGTGGACATGTAATAATAATAACAGGAGGTGGACATGCTGTAATAATAACAGGGGGTGGACATGTAATAATAATAACAGGGGGTGGACATGTAATAATAATAACAGGAGGTGGACATGTAATAATAATAACAGGAGGTGGACATGTAATAATAATAACAGGAGGTGGACATGCTGTAATAATAATAACAGGAGGTGGACATGTAATAATAATAACAGGGGGTGGACATGTAATAATAATAACAGGAGGTGGACATGTAATAATAATAACAGGAGGTGGACATGTAATAATAATAACAGGAGTTGGACATGCTGTAATAATAACAGGGGGTGGACATGCTGTAATAATAATAACAGGAGGTGGACATGTAATAATAATAACAGGGGGTGGACATGCTGTAATAATAATAACAGGAGGTGGACATGTAATAATAATAACAGGAGGTGGACATGCTGTAATAATAACAGGGGGTGGACATGTAATAATAATAACAGGAGGTGGACATGTAATAATAATAACAGGAGGTGGACATGTAATAATAATAACAGGAGGTGGACATGCTGTAATAATAATAACAGGAGGTGGACATGCTGTAATAATAACAGGAGGTGGACATGCTGTAATAATAACAGGAGGTGGACATGTAATAATAATAACAGGAGGTGGACATGTAATAATAATAACAGGAGGTGGACATGTAATAATAACAGGAGGTGGACATGCTGTAATAATAATAACAGGAGGTGGACATGTAATAATAATAACAGGGGGTGGACATGTAGTAATAATAACAGGAGGTGGACATGTAATAATAATAACAGGAGGTGGACATGTAATAATAATAACAGGAGGTGGACATGCTGTAATAATAATAACAGGAGGTGGACATGCTGTAATAATAATAACAGGAGGTGGACATGCTGTAATAATAATAACAGGAGGTGGACATGTAATAATAATAACAGGAGGTGGACATGTAATAATAATAACTGGGGGTGGACATGTAATAATAATAACAGGAGGTGGACATGTAATAATAATAACAGGAGGTGGACATGCTGTTATAATAATAACAGGAGGTGGACATGCTGTAATAATAATAGGAGGTGGACATGTAATAATAATAACAGGAGGTGGACATGTAATAATACTAACAGGAGGTGGACATGTAGTAATAATAACAGGAGGTGGACATGCTGTAATAATAACAGGGGGTGGACATGTAATAATAATAACAGGTGGTGGACATGTAATAATAATAACAGGAGGTGGACATGTAATAATAATAACAGGAGGTGGACATGCTGTAATAATAACAGGGGGTGGACATGTAATAATAATAACAGGAGGGGGACATGCTGTAATAATAATAACAGGAGGTGGACATGTAATAAAAATAACAGGAGGTGGACATGTAATAATAATAACAGGAGGTGGACATGCTGTAATAATAACGGGGTGGACATGCTGTAATAATAATAACAGGAGGTGGACATGTAATAATAATAACAGGAGGTGGACATGTAATAATAATAACAGGAGGTGGACATGTAATAATAATAACAGGAGGTGGACATGTAATAATAATAACAGGAGGTGGACATGCTGTAATAATAATAACAGGAGGTGGACATGCTGTAATAATAATAACAGGAGGTGGACATGCTGTAATAATAATAACAGGAGGTGGACATGTAATAATAATAACAGGAGGTGGACATGTAATAATAATAACAGGAGGGGGACATGCTGTAATAATAATAACAGGAGGTGGACATGTAATAATAATAACAGGAGGTGGACATGTAATAATAATAATAACAGGAGGGGGACATGTAATAATAATAACAGGAGGTGGACATGTAATAATAATAACAGGAGGGGGACATGTAATAATAATAACAGGAGGTGGACATGCTGTAATAATAATAACAGGAGGTGGACATGTAATAATAATAACAGGAGGTGGACATGCTGTAATAATAATAACAGGAGGTGGACATGTAATAATAATAACAGGAGGTGGACATGTAATAATAATAACAGGAGGTGGACATGCTGTAATAATAATAACAGGAGGTGGACATGTAATAATAATAACAGGAGGTGGACATGCTGTAATAATAATAACAGGAGGTGGACATGTAATAATAACAGGAGGTGGACATGTAATAATAATAACAGGAGGTGGACATGCTGTAATAATAATAACAGGAGGTGGACATGTAGTAATAATAACAGGAGGTGGACATGTAATAATAATAACAGGAGGTGGACATGCTGTAATAATAATAACAGGAGGTGGACATGCTGTAATAATAATAACAGGAGGTGGACATGCTGTAATAATAATAACAGGAGGTGGACATGCTGTAATAATAATAACAGGAGGTGGACATGTAATAATAACAGGAGGTGGACATGCTGTAATAATAATAACAGGAGGTGGACATGCTGTAATAATAATAACAGGAGGTGGACATGCTGTAATAATAATAACAGGAGGTGGACATGCTGTAATAATAATAACAGGAGGTGGACATGCTGTAATAATAATAACAGGAGGTGGACATGCTGTAATAATAATAACAGGAGGTGGACATGGTGTAATAATAATAACAGGAGGTGGACATGTAATAATAATAACAGGAGGTGGACATGCTGTAATAATAATAACAGGAGGTGGACATGGTGTAATAATAATAACAGGAGGTGGACATGTAATAATAATAACAGGAGGTGGACATGCTGTAATAATAATAACAGGAGGTGGACATGGTGTAATAATAATAACAGGAGGTGGACATGGTGTAATAATAATAACAGGAGGTGGACATGTAATAATAATAACAGGAGGTGGACATGGTGTAATAATAATAACAGGAGGTGCTCTATGTATCTTCTATATAAGATGTCTGCACTTGATGCAATCTTTCCATTACACACAACTTATTCTTTGGCAGCAGTTGGATATTTTCTTTGACATGATCAGGGTACGGGGCCCTCACATGACAATATAAATATGTTCTTGGAATGTGTCACTGGTACATGGGTATTTCCAGTAATTACATATTATTTCTCGATTTTTTTCCCAAAGTGCCATTATCCTGGTAGAAGTTCTGGTCGGACAGATCACAGGCTATCATCATTCCCAAGCTGCGTCTAGCGTGACTGCGTCTAGCGTGACTGCTCTCGTAATCCATCGTGTAACGAGCGCAGGCGGACAGACAGGCTGACGTCACTGGAGGTAAATGTGTTTGTCAGAGAGATTTCCTCATCAGCTTCCTGACAGCGCAATTAATCAGAGACATGTCTTTACAATCAGGAAGCTATTTTTATCATGTATGTAATAATATTGGGATTAACACATACGTGCATTAAACATTTAATTCTGCGCCAATTTCATAATGTGTGGGCATTCGTGGCGCTGTAACGAGAGGGAAATTAATTAGAATAATCCCATTTTGGATGCACAAACTGTATATTTTACAAAAAGAACAT
The DNA here is from genome assembly GCA_036172795.1 of Pelodytes ibericus. Classification (NCBI taxonomy): domain Eukaryota; kingdom Metazoa; phylum Chordata; class Amphibia; order Anura; family Pelodytidae; genus Pelodytes; species Pelodytes ibericus. Next base: position 1,801,239 of record CM069858.1, on the reverse strand, counting down.
GTGAATGAATGATTTTCAGGTAACTTATCTCTTCTATGGAGCTCCTGGGGTTCAGTCCCTTCAAAACTCCAATTAGGGAATGGGATATACAGCATGCCCTGCTGAATGATGAACGAGTAAGCTGGATATATTACTACTGGTAACATCGCTGCCCTATCCCAGAGATTCCGAATATGTATGTATGGAGCCAGCTAGCAAAATATATTCCAGTGGATTTATCCTTGTGATGAATCGAAGTGTGACTATAACTTGATAACAAGGTTAGCAGGTAGGTAATTAAGCAGCGGCCAGTTACATTTTCTCTTACCCTGTCAGGACGGATTTCTAGTCTCTGCAGCTCAATGATTCATGTACCCAGCACCTTATATCTGCACATCAAGGGTCCATTTACTGAAACCAATTTAACTTGTGAATGAGCGAGTATCGGTGCACGGATTAATAACTATAATTACCTACACTGGGGTGTCGGTAGTGGGGTAATACATATACTAGGGTATTAGTCTACTCTATACAACTACAAGCAGTTTTAAGGACAACTGTCTGCAAAAAAATGGAAGTTCTGCTTAATTAAAAGATTGCATCAAGTAATTTTAAATTTAAATGCTTTATTGAAAGTATACAAATAAAATACATTACTGAGCCCTGTTTGTTCCGTATAGCTCTATCAGAAGGCAGACCCCTGATTGAGCTATAGAGAGCAAAGATCGTAAACAACATGTCCTCCCCCTGATAGAGCTAAACAGAGCAAAGATTCTAAACAGCATGTACACCCACTGATAGAGCTATACAGAGCAAAGATTCTAAACAACATGTCCGCCCCCTGATAGAGCTATACAGAGCAAAGATTCTAAACAACATGTCCACCCCCTGATAGAGCTATACAGAGCAAAGATTCTAAACATGTCCGCCCCCTGATAGAGCTATACAGAGCAAAGATTCTAAACAACATGTCCACCCCCTGATAGAGCTATACAAAGCAAAGATTCTAAACAACATGTCCTCCCCCTGATAGAGCTATACAGAGCAAAGATTCTAAACAACATGTCCACCCCCTGATAGAGCCATACAGATCAAAGATTCTAAACAACTTGCCCGCCCCCTGATAGAGCTGTACAGAGCAAAGATTCAAACCAACATGTCCTCCCCCTGATAGAGCAATACAGAGCAGAGGACTTATTAAAGGATTTCTTATTAAAATGCCTGGACTTTATGCAATCTTTTCAATTAATGGGAACTGTAATTGCCCGTTATAGAGCCACTAAGAGTTGTGTCCCACTTTTGTTGAATTCTAAAAGAAAAAGTGAAACTTTCAGTGCTCCTAGTACAAAGATAAAGTGTGGTGTAGTTTTTAAGATAGATGATGTTATATCTTCTGATAAGTAGCCTCCCTGCTGGCTTAATCAATCATTATCACTTTTATTGTAATTTTTAGTAGATTTGGCATTATAATGCCCAAAATGCATCTTCTAAATATTAATGCATATTAATGTGCTTTCAAAGTTCTTTCAAATTCATGTTTTTCATTTTGCATTGCTTAAAATATAAAATACTTACCACTAGATGAAGTTGTGAAATTACAGCAGTTTGCATGAAACCAGGACTGCCCACACTAGCTAAGTAAAAGTTATTTCCCTTTTTTTTTTAATTTGGTGCAGGAACCAATGAGAATAATTTTATTCAAAAGAATGGAATTTCCTGCCTCTCTAGTGATGTCATCAGACAATGTGTTACACTGTTAAGATCAGACTGTGTACAAGAGCGAGGTCACTCAGAGGCCACACAACGTATTCTATTCCAGCAGCACATGAAGTTACTAAATGAAACAAGGCTTTATATTCTCAGTGTCTAAAAAATCAGTGCACCTGCAGTAAACATGCAGAGTAATCACTGGGGAGGGCTTGAGTCAAATATTAAACATGTGATTTATTCAGAATGTCTCAAATCACACTGGAAAAAATCCTGTGCACTATACAAACAGTAACCTTCATCTAGCACCTAAGTGAGTTTGGGGATTAGACTGTCCCTTTAACCCCTTAACGCATGTGGACATATATATACGTCCTGAAAAGCATGGTCCTTAAGGACCATGAGGACGTATATATACGTCCTCCGTTTTCATGTAGTGTTGCGCTCATTAGCGCAACACTACATGCCTGCAGCTACTCTCAGAGGCTGCTTCGGATCCGAAGCACCCCCGCGCGCATACGATCACAGCGAATGTGATCGTATGCGCGCAAACACACATAGGCAGTGAAAGCTCATCACTGCCTATGTGTGTTAAAGTGTTGCATGATGCCTCTATCGAGGCATCATGCAACACAATCTGTGCCCCCCTGGGCACCGCGATCACCCGGTATGCTCCTCCGATACAGCGTGCCCAGAGGAGAGCGATGGAAGAGAGAAAAAAATAAATCTCTTCCGTCGCTCTGAAACCGCTACTTGACTGCCCCTACAGGCAGTTAGGCGGTATTACAGTTAAAAATAGAAAATTAATTAAATAAATAAATTAAATAAATAAATAAATGGAAAAAGCTAACCCTTGATCTACTGAACCTAGATCTAGGGTCCAAATAGGGTAATAATTAGCGTTAAATGGGGGTTCGGATGATTACAAGGGTTAGATTAAGGGGTGGGGGTCAATTTAGGGTTAGATTAAATTTAGAGTTGGGGTAAATTTAGGGTTCGGGTTAAAAAAATCACTGTAGAAGAAAATGGTTAGAAAACAAAAAAAAACACTAATATTGTTTATTGCCCTATTACGTGAAATAAAACATAGACAAACAAGGAAACATTGATATTACTAAACTCAGGACAAATAGTAGAAATATATATAGATGGGGTCTTTTTTACCATTTGTAATTGTGTAAAAAAAAAAAATCAGGTCAAAGTTGGAAAAAGTGTTTTTTATGGCATATTTTCATCATATTTTCTATTTTTTTAATAGTAAATGATATCATATGATGAAAATAATAGTATCAAATGAAAGCCCTATCTGTCCTTTAAAAAATGATATATAATTTGTGTGGGTGGACTGAACACAAAGAAAGAAATTCACAGTTCAGTAAACGTATGACAAAAATAATGGGATTCTGGTCTTCAAGGCACGTCAAATGCAACATAGCACTCGGTCACTAAGGGGTTAATGTACATCAAATGCAGCATAGCACTCGGTCACTAAGGGGTTAAACACAAATCTGCACACACCTAAGAAATTAAAATACCTGCTTTTCTCACAGAAATGTCACAGTCACAATGCTACCGCCATTGCAAAGGATTCTGGGTAGGCATATGCAAACAAGGTCAACTACTTTTCCGAAGCTGAAGTGACATGGTTTAGCATTATACATTGTCTGTCTGATAGGGCTGCTGTGTTACCGTCAGCACAGACATGCCATGGAAATTGGATAAGGTGGTACAGCATACGTTTCATGGTGTTATCAAATCTGTCTGTGTGCTCCATGAGTCCAGTGACCAGTGGGGGCGGCAGCCAGAATAGCTGTGTGCGCGGGGTGGGAGTGAGACCAATCAATGTATATTTGTTTTAACATGCTTGTCGCCATTCATGGAATTAGCAGGAGTTCTACAAAAGCTGTATGATAAATACAGAGGTAGAAATATGCCTCACTGATACAGTGTGATCCATAGCAAGTCCCCACGTATGGACATATGGCCCTGTGTATGATAAATACAGAGATAGAAATACTCCTCATTGATACAGTGTGATCCATAGCAAGTCCCCAGGGATGGACATATGGCCCTGTGTATGATAAATACAGAGGTAGAAATACTCCTCATTGATACAGTGTGATCCATAGCAAGTCCCCAGGGATGGACATATGGCCCTGTGTATGATAAATACAGAGGTAGAAATACTCCTCACTGATACAGTGTGATCCATAGCAAGTCCCCAGGGATGGACATATGGCCCTGTGTATGATAAATACAGAGGTAGAAATACGCCTCACTGATACAGTGTGATCCATAGCAAGTCTCCAGGGATGGACATATGGCCCTGTGTATGATAAATACAGAGATAGAAATACTCCTCATTGATACAGTGTGATCCATAGCAAGTCTCCAGGGATGGACATATGGCCCTGTGTATGATAAATACAGAGGTAGAAATACGCCTCACTGATACAGTGTGATCCATAGCAAGTCCCCAGGGATGGACATATGGCCCTGTGTATGATAAATACAGAGGTAGAAATACTCCTCATTGATACAGTGTGATCCATAGCAAGTCCCCAGGGATGGACATATGGCCCTGTGTATGATAAATACAGAGGTAGAAATACTCCTCATTGATACAGTGTGATCCATAGCAAGTCTCCACGGATGGACATATGGCCCTGTGTATGATAAATACAGAGGTAGAAATACTCCTCATTGATACAGTGTGATCCATAGCAAGTCCCCAGGGATGGACATATGGCCCTGTGTATGATAAATACAGAGGTAGAAATACTCCTCATTGATACAGTGTGATCCATAGCAAGTCCCCAGGGATGGACATATGGCCCTGTGTATGATAAATACAGAGGTAGAAATACTCCTCATTGATACAGTGTGATCCATAGCAAGTCCCCAGGGATGGACATATGGCCCTGTGTATGATAAATACAGAGGTAGAAATACTCCTCATTGATACAGTGTGATCCATAGCAAGTCCCCAGGGATGGACATATGGCCCTGTGTTTGATAAATACAGAGGTAGAAATACTCCTCACTGATACAGTGTGATCCATAGCAAGTCTCCAGGGATGGACATATGGCCCTGTGTATGATAAATACAGAGGTAGAAATACTCCTCATTGATACAGTGTGATCCATAGCAAGTCCCCAGGGATGGACATATGGCCCTGTGTATGATAAATACAGAGATAGAAATACTCCTCATTGATACAGTGTGATCCATAGCAAGTCCCCAGGGATGGACATATGGCCCTGTGTATGATAAATACAGAGGTAGAAATACTCCTCACTGATACAGTGTGATCCATAGCAAGTCCCCAGGGATGGACATATGGCCCTGTGTATGATAAATACAGAGGTAGAAATACGCCTCACTGATACAGTGTGATCCATAGCAAGTCCCCAGGGATGGAGATATGGCCCTGTGTATGATAAATACAGAGGTAGAAATACTCCTCATTGATACAGTGTGATCCATAGCAAGTCCCCAGGGATGGACATATGGTCCTGTGTATGATAAATACAGAGGTAGAAATACTCCTCATTGATACAGTGTGATCCATAGCAAGTCCCCAGGGATGGACATATGGCCCTGTGTATGATAAATACAGAGGTAGAAATACGCCTCACTGATACAGTGTGATCCATAGCAAGTCCCCAGGGATGGAGATATGGCCCTGTGTATGATAAATACAGAGGTAGAAATACTCCTCATTGATACAGTGTGATCCATAGCAAGTCCCCAGGGATGGAGATATGGCCCTGTGTATGATAAATACAGAGGTAGAAATACTCCTCACTGATACAGTGTGATCCATAGCAAGTCCCCAGGGATGGACATATGGCCCTGTGTATGATAAATACAGAGGTAGAAATACTCCTCATTGATACAGTGTGATCCATAGCAAGTCTCCAGGGATGGACATATGGCCCTGTGTATGATAAATACAGAGATAGAAATACTCCTCATTGATACAGTGTGATCCATAGCAAGTCTCCAGGGATGGACATATGGCCCTGTGTATGATAAATACAGAGGTAGAAATACTCCTCACTGATACAGTGTGATCCATAGCAAGTCCCCAGGTATGGACATATGGCCCTGTGTATGATAAATACAGAGGTAGAAATACTCCTCACTGATACAGTGTGATCCATAGCAAGTCCCCAGGGATGGACATATGGCCCTGTGTATGATAAATACAGAGGTAGAAATACGCCTCACTGATACAGTGTGATCCATAGCAAGTCCCCAGGGATGGAGATATGGCCCTGTGTATGATAAATACAGAGGTAGAAATACTCCTCACTGATACAGTGTGATCCATAGCAAGTCTCCAGGGATGGAGATATGACCCTGTGTATGATAAATACAGAGGTAGAAATACGCCTCACTGATACAGTGTGATCCATAGCAAGTCCCCAGGGATGGAGATATGACCCTGTGTATGATAAATACAGAGGTAGAAATACTCCTCACTGATACAGTGTGATCCATAGCAAGTCCCCAGGGATGGACATATGGCCCTGTGTATGATAAATACAGAGGTAGAAATACTCCTCATTGATACAGTGTGATCCATAGCAAGTCCCCAGGGATGGACATATGGCCCTGTGTATGATAAATACAGAGGTAGAAATACTCCTCATTGATACAGTGTGATCCATAGCAAGTCCCCAGGGATGGACATATGGCCCTGTGTATGATAAATACAGAGGTAGAAATACTCCTCATTGATACAGTGTGATCCATAGCAAGTCCCCAGGGATGGACATATGGCCCTGTGTATGATAAATACAGAGGTAGAAATACTCCTCATTGATACAGTGTGATCCATAGCAAGTCCCCAGGGATGGACATATGGCCCTGTGTATGATAAATACAGAGGTAGAAATACTCCTCATTGATACAGTGTGATCCATAGCAAGTCCCCAGGGATGGACATATGGCCCTGTGTATGATAAATACAGAGGTAGAAATACTCCTCATTGATACAGTGTGATCCATAGCAAGTCCCCAGGGATGGACATATGGTCCTGTGTATGATAAATACAGAGATAGAAATACTCCTCATTGATACAGTGTGATCCATAGCAAGTCTCCACGGATGGACATATGGCCCTGTGTATGATAAATACAGAGGTAGAAATACTCCTCATTGATACAGTGTGATCCATAGCAAGTCCCCAGGGATGGACATATGGCCCTGTGTATGATAAATACAGAGGTAGAAATACTCCTCATTGATACAGTGTGATCCATAGCAAGTCCCCAGGGATGGACATATGGCCCTGTGTATGATAAATACAGAGGTAGAAATACTCCTCATTGATACAGTGTGATCCATAGCAAGTCCCCAGGGATGGACATATGGCCCTGTGTATGATAAATACAGAGATAGAAATACTCCTCATTGATACAGTGTGATCCATAGCAAGTCCCCAGGGATGGACATATGGCCCTGTGTATGATAAATACAGAGGTAGAAATACTCCTCATTGATACAGTGTGATCCATAGCAAGTCCCCAGGGATGGACATATGGCCCTGGGTATGATAAATACAGAGGTAGAAATACTCCTCATTGATACAGTGTGATCCATAGCAAGTCTCCAGGGATGGACATATGGCCCTGTGTATGATAAATACAGAGGTAGAAATACTCCTCATTGATACAGTGTGATCCATAGCAAGTCCCCAGGGATGGACATATGGCCCTGTGTATGATAAATACAGAGGTAGAAATACTCCTCATTGATACAGTGTGATCCATAGCAAGTCCCCAGGGATGGACATATGGCCCTGTGTATGATAAATACAGAGGTAGAAATACTCCTCACTGATACAGTGTGATCCATAGCAAGTCCCCAGGGATGGACATATGGCCCTGTGTATGATAAATACAGAGGTAGAAATACTCCTCATTGATACAGTGTGATCCATAGCAAGTCCCCAGGGATGGACATATGGCCCTGTGTATGATAAATACAGAGGTAGAAATACTCCTCATTGATACAGTGTGATCCATAGCAAGTCCCCAGGGATGGACATATGGCCCTGTGTATGATAAATACAGAGGTAGAAATACTCCTCATTGATACAGTGTGATCCATAGCAAGTCCCCAGGGATGGACATATGGCCCTGTGTATGATAAATACAGAGGTAGAAATACTCCTCATTGATACAGTGTGATCCATAGCAAGTCCCCAGGGATGGACATATGGCCCTGTGTATGATAAATACAGAGGTAGAAATACTCCTCATTGATACAGTGTGATCCATAGCAAGTCCCCAGGGATGGACATATGGCCCTGTGTATGATAAATACAGAGGTAGAAATACTCCTCATTGATACAGTGTGATCCATAGCAAGTCCCCAGGGATGGACATATGGCCCTGTGTATGATAAATACAGAGGTAGAAATACTCCTCATTGATACAGTGTGATCCATAGCAAGTCCCCAGGGATGGACATATGGCCCTGTGTATGATAAATACAGAGGTAGAAATACTCCTCATTGATACAGTGTGATCCATAGCAAGTCCCCAGGGATGGACATATGGTCCTGTGTATGATAAATACAGAGATAGAAATACTCCTCATTGATACAGTGTGATCCATAGCAAGTCTCCACGGATGGACATATGGCCCTGTGTATGATAAATACAGAGGTAGAAATACTCCTCATTGATACAGTGTGATCCATAGCAAGTCCCCAGGGATGGACATATGGCCCTGTGTATGATAAATACAGAGGTAGAAATACTCCTCATTGATACAGTGTGATCCATAGCAAGTCCCCAGGGATGGACATATGGCCCTGTGTATGATAAATACAGAGGTAGAAATACTCCTCATTGATACAGTGTGATCCATAGCAAGTCCCCAGGGATGGACATATGGCCCTGTGTATGATAAATACAGAGATAGAAATACTCCTCATTGATACAGTGTGATCCATAGCAAGTCCCCAGGGATGGACATATGGCCCTGTGTATGATAAATACAGAGGTAGAAATACTCCTCATTGATACAGTGTGATCCATAGCAAGTCCCCAGGGATGGACATATGGCCCTGGGTATGATAAATACAGAGGTAGAAATACTCCTCATTGATACAGTGTGATCCATAGCAAGTCTCCAGGGATGGACATATGGCCCTGTGTATGATAAATACAGAGGTAGAAATACTCCTCATTGATACAGTGTGATCCATAGCAAGTCCCCAGGGATGGACATATGGCCCTGTGTATGATAAATACAGAGGTAGAAATACTCCTCATTGATACAGTGTGATCCATAGCAAGTCCCCAGGGATGGACATATGGCCCTGTGTATGATAAATACAGAGGTAGAAATACTCCTCACTGATACAGTGTGATCCATAGCAAGTCCCCAGGGATGGACATATGGCCCTGTGTATGATAAATACAGAGGTAGAAATACTCCTCATTGATACAGTGTGATCCATAGCAAGTCCCCAGGGATGGACATATGGCCCTGTGTATGATAAATACAGAGGTAGAAATACTCCTCATTGATACAGTGTGATCCATAGCAAGTCCCCAGGGATGGACATATGGCCCTGTGTATGATAAATACAGAGGTAGAAATACTCCTCATTGATACAGTGTGATCCATAGCAAGTCCCCAGGGATGGACATATGGCCCTGTGTATGATAAATACAGAGGTAGAAATACTCCTCATTGATACAGTGTGATCCATAGCAAGTCCCCAGGGATGGACATATGGCCCTGTGTATGATAAATACAGAGGTAGAAATACTCCTCATTGATACAGTGTGATCCATAGCAAGTCTCCAGGGATGGACATATGGCCCTGTGTATGATAAATACAGAGGTAGAAATACTCCTCACTGATACAGTGTGATCCATAGCAAGTCCCCAGGGATGGACATATGGCCCTGTGTATGATAAATACAGAGGTAGAAATACTCCTCACTGATACAGTGTGATCCATAGCAAGTCCCCAGGGATGGACATATGGCCCTGTGTATGATAAATACAGAGGTAGAAATACTCCTCATTGATACAGTGTGATCCATAGCAAGTCTCCAGGGATGGACATATGGCCCTGTGTATGATAAATACAGAGGTAGAAATACTCCTCATTGATACAGTGTGATCCATAGCAAGTCTCCAGGGATGGACATATGGCCCTGTGTATGATAAATACAGAGGTAGAAATACTCCTCATTGATACAGTGTGATCCATAGCAAGTCTCCAGGGATGGACATATGGTCCTGTTTTTTGGTGGAGGCATTCTACAAGAAGTGCCAAAAAGAAAACCCAAATAACCTATCCATATATTTCCTCCAAATAAATTTTGAGGCAGGCCAACATTTTTTTGCCTAAAAAATGATCGCTAACAGTAGCTCTCTAAATATTCATTACACCATACCTACATTATGCCCTCCTCTACCTCTCCAAATCCGGGATTAATATTTGGTTTTTGCCAACTCCTTTTCTGTTCACTGTTTAGTAGATAGACTTCATTATGTTCTAACAGTGGCATGCACTGCCACAGCTATACTTGTGATGTGTGGCACAAATCCAAGCATCTTTTTTCTTTTTGTATAACTCTCATCTGTCAGGATGATTACAATGTGTGGTGTTGTATAGTGGGGTTTTTTTGTTTTGTTCTTGACACATTTGATTGAATGTTTTACTCTGTGTGTCACTTCCCATGTATCTGTAACACCAGTCATTCACTGCTGCCTCTCCTGTGATATGATAATTATCCTATACAACAACATTTCTTAACCCCATTACTGTCACAGGAAGCCCCCCAGCAAATGTCAAGTACTGTGTATTGAAAAGGAAACTCCCTATTACTTCAAACACCAGCAGTGCAGATCTTGGTTATTATATATAGTGCATGTCAGCAGAACCACTTTAACACGTCCAATAACTACCTTACGCCACCCCAAAAATAATATCCCCCCATCCGCTTTCTCCTTCCACTTCCTTCTTCCATGCTTCCCTCATTGTCCAGTAAGGAGTATATTTCATGCTGCACTGTGGATGCTCCTCTCACACTGCACATAGTGAGAGCCTTGTCTAAAGCATTATTATTTAGATGTACAGGGAGCATTGGTTTCATGTGAAGCTCTTATTACAAATTCCCATGAAAACTTTCTGGCAAATAACGACGTTGTGTTTAATTGAAAGCGTTTTCTTTTTTTCGTGTGGGGGGACTTTATTTGATTCATAGAGCCCCCAACCCCTGCTAAGGATGTGTAAGCAAAAACAATAATACATGTGCTATATAATCTTATTGTTTTAGTTAAATAAACCTATTTAAATATTCTAAAATATTTGTGATTAACCTATTAAACTAAAATTAGTCCTGATACGTTTTACAGATTCTTATAAATATGAAATCATCTGGTTACAAATATAATTACCAGCAAGAATGATTCTTTACATTTATCTGGTTACAAATATAATTACCAGCAAGAATGATTCTTTACATTTGAAAAATCATGATTTAGACTGCGTCGGAAGATAATAACCATGCGGTGCATCTAGTCTGCCCAATTTTTTAATCTACGTACTTGAATTAAATCACATCCAATTTGCCCATAGGTATGTGGCAAAAGCCAAACACAGCATATCAGCACAAAAACCACGGTGGTGGAGGGGTGATGATTTGGACTTGTTTTGCAGCCACAGGACCTAGGAACCTCGCAGTCATTGATTCAACCATGAACTCCTCTCTGTATACCAAAGTATTTTAGAGTCAAATATGAGGCCATCTGTCTGACAGCTATAGCTTGGCTGAAACTGGGTCATGCAACAGGACAATAATGCCAAGCACACCAGCAAATCTACAGCAGAATGGCTGATAAAGAAAATAATCCAGGTGTTACAAAATCCCTGTCAAAGTCCAGACCTCAGCCTGAGTGAAATGCTGCGGCCGGACCTTAAGAGAGCTGTGTATAAACGCCAGCAAACCTCAATGCACTGAAGCAACGTTGTAAAGAAGAGTGGGTCAGAATCCCCCCCACAATGATGTGAGAGACTGATACAGTCACACAGGAAACAATTACTGCAAGTTATTGGTGCTAAAGGGGCTTTTACAAGCTACTGAATCATACGGTGGACTTTCACACATGGCATCTCCATTTTGGCTTTATTCTTGATAAATAAATCATGACAAGGTGAAATATGTCATGACAAGATGTAATATGTCATGACAAGGTGTAATATGTCATGACAAGGTGTAAATATGTCATGACAAGGTGTAATACGTCATGTGTTGTTGATCTGAGGCTGTATGTAACTCATTATCAGACCTCCCAAGGAGCAGACTTGTTATAATGTCATGCTATATAAAACCATAGAATTTAAAGCAGGGGTCCTCAAACTACGGCCCGCGGGCCACATGCGGCCCGCCGAGGACATTTATGTGGCCCGCGGGGGGTGCTGCCGGCACCCACCCCGTTTACTTTTTTTTTTCTTTCTGGCAGCCACAAAGGATGCGGCTGCAGGAAGAAAAGAAAAAAAAAATTCACCGCGACCGATATTCATGGGCATCTGAATGGCATCATATTCCTAGGCATCTGACTGGCATCATATTCCTGGGCATCTGACTGGCATATTATTCCTGGGCATCTGACTGGCATATTATTCCTGGGCATCTGACTGGCATAATATTCCTGGGCATCTGACTGGCATAATATTCCTGGGCATCTGAATGGCATCATATTCCTGGGCATCTGAATGGCATAATATTCCCGGCCATCTGACTGGCATCACATTCCTGGGCATCTGAATGGCATAATATTCCTGGGCATCTGAATGGCATAATATTCCTGGCCATCTGACTGGCATCATATTCCTGGGCATATGAATAGCATAATATTCCTGGGCATCTGAATGGCATAATTTTCCTGGCCATCTGACTGGCATCATATTCCTGGGCATCTGACTGGCATAATATTCCTGGGCATCTGAATTTCATAATATTCCTGGGCATCTGAATGGCATAATATTCCTGGCCATCTGACTGGCATAATATTCCTGGGCATCTGACTGGCATCATATTCCTAGGCATCTGACTGGCATCATATTCCTGGGCATCTGACTAGCATCATATTCCTGGGCATCTGACTAGCATCATATTCCTGGGCATCTGACTGGCATCATATTCCTGGCCATCTGACTGGCATATTATTCCTGGGCATCTGACTGGCAGAATATTCCTGGGCATCTGACTGGCATCATATTCCTGGCCATCTGAATGGCATCACATTCCTGGGCATCTGACTGGCATCATATTCCTGGCCATCTGAATGGCATCACATTCCTGGGCATCTGACTGGCATAATATTCCTGGGCATCTGAATGGCATAATATTCCTGGCCATCTGACTGGCATCATATTCCTGGGCATCTGAATGGCATAATATTCCTGGCCATCTGACTGGCATCATATTCCTGGGCATCTGACTAGCATCATATTCCTGGGCATCTGACTGGCATAATGTTCCTGGCCATCTGACTGGCATAATATTCCTGGGCATCTGACTGGCATATTATTCCTGGGCATCTGACTGGCATAATATTCCTGGGCATCTGAATGGCATAATATTCCTGGGCATCTGAATGGCATCATATTCCTAGGCATCTGAATGGCATAATATTCCTGGGCATCTGACTGGCATAATATTCCTGGGCATCTGAATGGCATAATATTCCTGGGCATCTGAATGGCATCATATTCCTGGCCATCTGACTGGCATCATATTCCTGGGCATCTGACTGGCATATTATTCCTGGGCATTTGACTGGCATATTATTCCTGGCCATCTGACTGGCATAATATTCCTGGGCATCTGACTGGCATATTATTCCTGGGCATCTGACTGGCATAATATTCCTGGGCATCTGACTGGCATAATATTCCTGGGCATCTGACTGGCATAATATTCCTGGGCATCTGACTGGCATAATATTCCTGGCCATCTGACTGGCATAATATTCCTGGGCAGGCATCTGACTGGCATCATATTCCTGGGCATCTGACTGGCATAATATTCCTGGGCATCTGACTGGCACACTATTCCTGGGCATCTGACTGGCATAATATTCCTGGGCATCTGACTGGCATAATATTCCTGGGCATCTGACTGGCATCATATTCCTGGGCATCTGACTGGCATCATATTCCTGGGCATCTGACTGGCATCATATTCCTGGGCATCTGACTGGCATAATATTCCTGGGCATCTGACTGGCATCATATTCCTGGGCATCTGACTGGCATAATATTCCTGGGCTCTGAATGGCATAATATTCCTGGCCATCTGACTGGCATCATATTCCTGGGCATCTGACTGGCATAATATTCCTGGGCATCTGAATGGCATAATATTCCTGGGCATCTGACTGGCATAATATTCCTGGGCATCTGACTGGCATCATATTCCTGGCCATCTGACTGGCATCATATTCCTGGGCATCTGACTGGCATAATATTCCTGGGCATCTGAATGGCATAATATTCCTGGGCATCTGACTGGCATAATATTCCTGGGCATCTGACTGGCATCATATTCCTGGGCATCTGAATGGCATAATATTCTTGGGCTCTGACTGGCATCATATTTCTGGCCATCTGACTGGCATAATATTACTGGGCATCTGACTGGCATCATATTCCTGGGCATCTGACTGGCATCATATTCCTGGGCATCTGACTGGCATCATATTCCTGGGCATCTGACTGGCATAATATTCCTGGGCTCTGACTGGCATCATATTCCTGGCCATCTGACTGGCATCATATTCCTGGGCATCTGACTGGCATAATATTCCTGGGCATCTGACTGGCATAATATTCCTGGGCATCTGAATGGCATAATATTCCTGGGCATCTGAATGGCATAATATTCCTGGGCATCTGACTGGCATCATATTACTGGGCATCTGACTGGCATAATATTCCTGGGCATCTGACTGGCATAATATTCCTGGGCATCTGACTGGCATCATATTCCTGGGCATCTGACTGGCATCATATTCCTGGGCATCTGACTGGCATAATATTCCTGGCCATCTGACTGGCATCATATTCCTGGGCATCTGACTGGCATCATATTCCTGGGCTCTGACTGGCATAATATTCCTGGGCATCTGAATGGCATAATATTCCTGGGCATCTGACTGGCATAATATTACTGGGCTCTGACTGGCATAATATTCCTGGGCATCTGACTGGCATAATATTCCTGGGCATCTGACTGGCATAATATTCCTGGGCATCTGACTGACATAATATTCCTGGGCTCTGACTGGCATAATATTCCTGGGCATCTGACTGACATAATATTCCTGGGCTCTGACTGGCACACTATTCCCATTGAAATACTGGTAAGTTTGTTGATTTAACTTTACTTTAAATATTGTATTTGTTCTCGTTTTGTTCAAAATAAGATATATGCAGTGTGCATAGGAATTTCTTCATAGTTTTTATTTTTACTATAGTCCGGCCCTCCAACGGTCTGAGGGACAGTGAACTGGCCCCCTGTTTAAAAAGTTTGAGGACCCCTGATTTAAAGTGACTGGACTTTTTCCTTTGACTGTACAATGAAACTGTCAGTAAATTGAAATAAATTCTCTCTCTTTTGCAAATGTCACCAGACCGGTGTTGGTTATTCAACTTTGTTGTGTAGTTGGAAACCTTCACAAGCTATCCTGCCTGAAAAACTGCCCACCTCCGGCTCAACAACTGCTTGATCCGCAACACTAGCTATTGCTCTATTCTCAGCTCCTCCTTGCTTTTCCCATCTGGGAATATCACAGGCAGCGAGCCGCTTATAGATGGCAATCTAAATCCGAGGGCCCTCTGAAGACCGCTCCGGTTCCTCATTAGGTGCTGATGGCTTCCCGGCTAGATGTTTGGCACGCCTTTCTGCTCACAGACCTGTACGTGGTGTCGTCATATTATTGAGCCAGCCCCACAGAATGTAAACATTTTTGCAAATGAGTAGTCATTGGATTTTTTTTTTTACTAAAAGTAGTTCTCTGCTCTGCAGATCTCACGGCCACTTGTGAAAGTTATGACGAGCTCTGTCTTCCAGTAAGAAGTTACTAATGGCTTTAGCGCTGGGTCTGTGCGACTCCTCAGAGTACTTCACTGTTTTAAACACAGGTGTAAATGCCAGCGAGACTCTCACACATAGTCATGGGAATTGGAATTTGTGCAAACGCCAAAACTAAAAGAACAAATGTGCTTTAATTGGCCTTTCTACAGAGCAGAGACATCTTCTACCCGGCTGAATCCAGTAACTTTATTACCACCTGATTACAGCCATGTGGGCGTCCTAACTCTCTCTGTCTTTCTCTTGGTATCTGAGAGATTTCTTTTATAATATATAATTGTTGGAGGTTTCAGCTCTGAAGGGTTTTCCTAGTGGATTTTATTCTCCTATCTCGTGCGCTCTGTACAATACTCCAAGTGAGGTCTCACCAGCGCTCTATACAATACTCCAAGTGAGGTCTCACCAGTGCTCTGTACAATACTCCAAGTGAGGTCTCACCAGCACTCTGTACAATACTCCAAGTGAGGTCTCACCAGCACTCTGTACAATACTCCAAGTGAGGTCTCACCAGCACTCTGTACAATACTCCAAGTGAGGTCTCACCAGCACTCTGTACACTACTCCAAGTGAGGTCTCACCAGCGCTCTGTACAATACTCCAAGTGAGGTCTCACCAGTGCTCTGTACAATACTCCAAGTGAGGTCTCACCAGCGCTCTGTACAATACTCCGAGGTCTCACCTGCGCTCTGTACAATACTCCAAGTGAGGTCTCACCAGCGCTCTGTACAATACTCCAAGTGAGGTCTCACCAGCGCTCTGTACAATACTCCAAGTGAGGTCTCACCAGCGCTCTTTACACTACTCAAGTGAGGTCTCACCAGCGCTCTGTAC
Organism: Pelodytes ibericus; assembly: GCA_036172795.1. Classification (NCBI taxonomy): domain Eukaryota; kingdom Metazoa; phylum Chordata; class Amphibia; order Anura; family Pelodytidae; genus Pelodytes; species Pelodytes ibericus. The sequence continues at coordinate 1,784,582 of CM069858.1, read as the reverse complement.
AATACTCCAAGTGAGGTCTCACCAGTGCTCTGTACAATACTCCAAGTGAGGTCTCACCAGCGCTCTGTACAATACTCCGAGGTCTCACCAGCGCTCTGTACAATACTCCGATGTCTCACCAGCGCTCTGTACAATACTCCAAGTGAGGTCTCACCAGCGCTCTGTACAATACTCCAAGTGAGGTCTCACCAGCGCTCTTTACACTACTCAAGTGAGGTCTCACCAGCGCTCTGTACAATACTCCAAGTGAGGTCTCATCAGCGCTCTGTACAATACTCCAAGTGAGGTCTCACCGGCACTCTGTACAATACACCAAGTGAGGCCTCACCAGCTCTCTGTACAATACTCCAAGTGAGGTCTCACCAGCGCTCTGTACAATACTCCAAGTGAGGTCTCACCAGTGCTATGTACAATACTCCAAGTGAGGTCTCACCAGCACTCTGTACAATACTCCAAGTGAGGTCTCACCAGCGCTCTGTATAATACTCCAAGTGAGGTCTCACCAGCGCTCTGTACAATACTCTGTGAGGTCTCGCCAAGCATGTATAACCAAACATTCTGCTAATACCTCTCCCTGTATAAACAAACATTCTGCTAATACCTCTCCCTGTATAACCAAGCATTCTGCTAATACCTCTTCCTGTATAACCAAGCATTCTGCTAATACCTCTTCCTGTATAACCAAGCATTCTGCTAATACCTCTTCCTGTATAACCAAGCATTCTGCTAATACCTCTTCCTGTATAACCAAGCATTCTGCTAATACCTCTTCCTGTATAACCATGCATTCTGCTAATACCTCTCCCTGTATAACCATGCATTCTGCTAATACCTCTCCCTGTATAACCAAGCATTCTGCTAATACCTCTCCCTGTATAACCATGCATTCTGCTAATACCTCTCCCTGTATAACCATGCATTCTGCTAATACCTCTCCCTGTATAACCAAGCATTCTGCTTTTACCTCTCCCTGTATAACCAAGCATTCTGCTAATACCTCTCCCTATATAACCAAGCATTCTGCTAATACCTCTCCCTATACAACCAAGCATTCTGCTAATTTCTCTCCCTATACAACCAAGCATTCTGCTAATACCTCTCCCTGTGTGAAGTCAGTGTAGAATGTATTTTATCCATTTCATATTGACGTGTGAGCACCATGTGTGGACAGCCCCCACCCAGTGCTTTCCAGCCAGGGATACCGTGGTAGGGAGCATAAAGTATTTTCTGCCCTCAGTTTCAATGCTCTGCGATAGTACCGGAGATTTAATATACAATCGTCATGCCTCTTACCCCTGTAGTAATTCTTATTAATAATATTGCCGCAGTAAAGACTCTGAACAAATTAAAAAAAGCAACTTGTTACCATGCAGCATCCGACATGCACCGTCCCTTCTTCTCTATGTTTAGATTTCTCTTCTCATAAGCAAAGGGTTAATTTAACACCAGAATTATCAGGTCCCTGGGTGAAAGCTCTCTTCCAAGCATGCCCTGCGGGTGTAAATGCAGCCCACTCTTACTGAAAGCACCTAGAAGCAGCAGCAAGCGTTCCCATTCATTTTATAATAAGCGCTTGGAAATATACAACTGTATCACCCCATACCTTCATGCCACATCAATGTAACACATCATGTGTCTATGTACAGACTACGTGTGCTTGTGTGTTTGTAGCACATGTGTAACATACAAAAGAGGTAGCCGAATGAGCTGCTGGTATTAATCACTCTGTAGAGCTGGGATTTGTTATTTTTGTAAAGTGCCTGCATATTGTACAGCATGAGTGGATTAATATCAATGTAACTTTACACGTATGTACCGATCTGCAGGGGTTGGATGGCCCGACTCACTATTTTACAATGGAACAAACCTATATAGGTTTATTCCGTCTGTGGATTCCCAGGATTAATTCGATTTTGTGTTGGTTTTGAAGGAAACACAGTTCCATTTATAACAAAAATTTTCTGAATCAAGCTGGACTTTTATTTCAAGCACAATACTTTTATATACACTGCATTTCATGTTCCCAATGTAACAAAATGATTTTCAGTTTGTAAAACTTCTACACATTACATTTATTTCCATGGAAAGTGAGAGGACGTTTGTGATCTATAAACTTCACAGCCATAGGTTTTTTTTATTTTAGTTTAAACACTTGTAGTTCTTTGTATAATTAACCCAGGAATTTTTTCCTGAACATTTCTTATTCTTTAACTGAATACAAAATGATGAAAAATGATCTATACATGAAGGGTTATGTATAACCAGGGCGCACATGCAGATAGGGGCAGGTACTCCAGTCTGCTCCGCCGGCTGGTTGTGACAGCGCTCACTGCTCTGGAAAAAATGTCAAGCGTTCAAAATCGTCTGATGCACAGCAAAGTGAACTAAACATACCAAACAGCGATTGGGCCTTTTTTCTTCTTCTCCCGACACTTTGAAGTGCAGAATTTGTTATACATAAGCCCCAATGTGTTCGCAAAACTGCTGCAAATGCAGAACATAAGGTAATTGTGGTAATTGTGTCTGCGGTGTGTCCTGCTTATCACCTTGTGGATTGATATGAAATTTTACAAGCCACATGGCAATGTCATAGAGACCCCCGGAGACATGTTTAAACCATATAATTCTCTTATTTTATACATTTTCTTCAATTCTGCTAACACACTGGATACATCATTTATCATTCTCTACATTCAGAGTATGAGCAGTGTTTACGCCACCCTTTAAATCTATTACAAAACTTGATTTCAGAGACATCCACACAATGATGTATTTTCAAACTCTTTTTAATAAAAAAAAGAAACCTTGCAGATTGACAGATTTTAATTTGCAGTCTGTCCTTTCTGAAGAGGGGTTGTAGCATGACAAGCACCTCCTCTCTTACAGTGAAATCTCACAGGCCATGAGTACACACACAGGGGAACAAGGCACTGGTAAAATGTACAGGGGTGTCTGGTGGATTTGGAAGTCACGGCTAATGCTGTAAGTAATCGAAGGACTCTCTGCTTAGAAGGCCCACTACATCCCTTTTGCCGTAGGTGTAGGAGCCCACATTGGTCGGGGCGTAGATTGCCCCCATGTTGCTGTTTGATCGCACAAGAAAGTCAGCGAGTCTCTGTGTAACGCATGTCGCCGTGTTACATTTCCGTTTCTCCACTTGGTGCCTGATAATAAAGAAAATACAGACAATAAATATCATATCTGCCCATAATGAAAGCTCACATTTACTGCTTCCACTGGAAGGTTATTCCAGGTATCTACTACTCTTTACAGTGTCAGCCTTTACTGCTTCCGCTGGAAGGTTATTCCAGGTATCTACTACTCTTTACAGTGTCAGCCTTTACTGCTTCCGCTGGAAGGTTATTTCACTTCGGATCTCGACCCTCTAATTTTCAAGGTCATTTTTAATTTGTTATTATCTAGCGCTGTCTACGTATTTCGTAATTTGCCTGTGTGTCTAGTTCTCCTTTTTTGAGATTTCTTCAACTTTGTGTCAAATTCACAAAACAATCTAAATTATCACCTCAACATGGAACGATACAAAAGAGGCGTGCGTTTCATAGTGACTCCTACCAGTCCTAACCCTTACCCTCCACCCCCTGCTTATTATCTCTTCCAACTGCTTAGATGGAGCTGGTTAATCGTCTGACTTTTTCTTTCCTCTGATTTGCTAAATGTATCTGTCTACCAGAAGAAATGTTCTGTGATCATTAACCAGCACTTGTCTTGGGTGAATAAATCTCTGGGGACAGTGTTATATTTGCTGGGGGAGATTACAAAGGGCAATAAAACAGAAAAAGAAGTGTGGATTTTTTAGAAAGAATCAGCTATGCAGACTGGTATGCCAAAGTAAAACATGTATATTTAATCCATGGTGAAAGGACACAGTGCAGGAACAAGTGAAAACAGCTTTACGTGTTTCGCACTTTAACAGCACTTAATAAGAGATTACTAGGGGCAAAAAAACCATGCTGGTAACAATAGGTTAATCCCAGTGAGGGGGTTATAAAACTAGCAATTTAATTATAAAACTAGCAATTAAAGCTCAGGGCTAAGCTGATAGATCTCTAGATTCCCCTAGAATTGATCTTATTCTTGTTTTCCAATTCTTTAAATTACAAAATACTGTAAACTTTCCCTAAAGCTGAAACCTTTTAATTATGTGGTTTGCTTTTCCCTGCATATTTCTGTGATATTTATTCTATATATATTGATATACAAACACCCTGACATTTCTCTATCCACACATTCTCCAGCTTGGGACAGTGAGAGGCAGCTGTGATGTCCTAGACCAATCGTGAACTTATGTGAAGATCATCTGGTACCTTTTTTCTCTGATGGGCTCTGACATTTGGTGGGTGGGTGTGAAGAGGGTGTATCTGGCCTGTACGTCTATTCGCCAACCTTTCTCCGATGTCCCATTGGAAGCACCTTCTGACTCTAGCCTAAACACAAAAAAACAAAACAGAGTCTTGCTACGAATTTGGTTTCACTCTGCAGGTGTTGGAAGAAATGATGTGTTTCAATAAAAGATTTCATTTTACATAGAAATACCTTAATGAAACCATACAAAATAAAGCACCTTATTGAGACCGCTTTGCTCTGTATAGCTCTATCAGTTAGTGGAATATTCCTTCATCTGACCCAACATGTTCACCCCCTGATAAAGCTATACAGAGCAAAGATTACAAACAACATGTCTGCCCCCTGATAGAGCTATACGGAGCAAAGATTCTAAACAACATGTCCGCTCCCTGATAGAGCTATACAGAGCAAAGATTCTAACAACATGTCCGTCCCCTGATAGAGCTATAAAGAGCAAAGATTCTAAACAACATGTCCGCCCCCGATAGAGCTATACAGAGCAAAGATTCTAAACAACATGTCTGCCCCCTGATAGAGCTATACAGAGCAAAGATTACAAACAACATGTCTGCCCCCTGATAGAGCTATAAAGAGCAAAGATTCTAACCAACATGTCCATCCCCTGATGGAGCTATACAGAGCAAAGATTCTAACCAACATGTCCGCCTCCTGATAGAGCTATACAGAGCAAAAATGCTAAACATGTCCGTCCCCTGATAGAGCTATACAGAGCAAAGATTCTAAACAACATGTCTACCCCTGATAGAGCTATACAGAGCAGAGATTATAAACAACATGTCCTCCCCCTGATATAGCTATACAGAGCAAAGATTATAAACAACATGTCTGCCCCTGATAGAGCTACAGAGCAAAGATTCCAAACAACATGTCCTCCCCCTGATATAGCTATACAGAGCAAAGATTCTAAACAACATATCTGACCCTGATATAGCTATACAGAGCATAGATGGCTTAATAAGGTACTTTATTTATATTCTTTTATTAAAGCTTTTCTATTTTCTACACTTGATGTAATCTTTCGGAGTTATGGCAGACCGCCTCTCTCCGTCGGACCACTCACCTGTCTATTGGTGCTGCGTTCCGGCAGCTGAATGTGATGGAGAGGACAAGCAGGACAGCCGGCAGTTTGAGATAGCACATTCTCTCTGATCTGTATGAAGAGACACAGTACATTAATAGGCTTACTCGTCAGGAAGACCACGGGCCGTTCATTAAACTTGGCAGGACTAATGCGCTGAGGCAGCACGCGTGATACTCAGCAATATTACATTCTCACTGGTAACAGTAATAAAGTATTGTTTTACCTGTATGCAGTTCCTGGAATTGATTTCTCTGTGTATCTGAGAGACAGGCTTCAGACAGGCTCCCCGCTCACCCTGTGTATCCTGAATCTGGCTTCATGCTTACCAGCTGAAACGGGTCTTTTTTATAGTCTCCTCACCTGTTGGAAAGCTGACGTCAGAGTAGACTGCACACACAGTCATTAAACCTTCGCTGAGCATCGAGGACTACAGGAAGAACTCAATATTACATTCCCAGAGCCGAGAAAGCCTGTCTCCAGCAGGTGCTGCCTGTTTATAGGGGACCGAGGAAGGGAAGGGGGGGGGGGGGGGGGGCAATCCCTCATCACATCATTCTTCATGACATTTGTAGAAATAACGACTGTTTTCTGTGGAACAAATAAACCATTACAGTCCCATCTCAGGACCAGTATCTATTATACCTGCAGCACTGATGGCCTTCCAGTTCACAACCCATTACTGTGTTATTTGCGATAGAAATAATAACTTTTCAAAGAAAGGGATGGAGGGGGAGATTCTCCCTGTGTGTAACCAGGGTATCGCTACGTTGGTTGTTAATGATGCTGTGTTTGTGAACCCAAGATGTGCTGCTCTCGGCTCTGTAGATGGAGAGTCACCGTGGGTGGAAGTTTGCTGCATGCGTTTGGATCTTGTACATTCAGACATTGTATAACTATGCTGGGAGGTTGCACACTCAATAATCCCAAAACAGAATGCAGCATTCTTCACCAAGGGTAGTGGATGATGTAACTGACATTAAAGGGGGCAGTTGCACTTATTTTCTGGATGTTGTAGGAGTGTTATTATACACTGAACAAAATTATAAACGCAACACTTTTGTTTTTGCCCCCATTTTTCATGAGCTGAACTCAAAGATCAACTCAACTCTCTCAAAGGAGATGTGTTGCATTGCATGAGGCACATGGTGGTCACACCAGATACTGACTGGTTTTCGGACCACCCCAATACAGTAAAACAAGAGTGGCCTGTTATTGTGCCCAGCCTAAGGCACACCTTTGGAATAATCATACTGTCTGATCAGCATCTTGATCTGCCACACCTGTGAGGTGGATGGAGGAGAAGTTCTCACTAGATTTGGGAACAATATTTGAGAGAAATAGGCCTTTTGTGTACATAGAAAAAGTCTTAGATCTTTGAATTCAGCTCATGAAAATGGGGGCAAAAAAAAATTGTTGCATTTATAATTTTGTTCAGTGTATGTGAAATGCTCTTATTTTTACCTTAAAACTATTTACAGTTCTCCAGTAGATCAAAATACAATAAAACCAAATGATAGGAGTGACTGGTGCGCTAAAGTAAACCCCACACGGTAAAAAGAGTATATGGAAGTATAATAATTGCCTGAAAGTTGTTGATATGGCAATGGAGTATGGACAAGGTCTTCAATGTTTCATAACGTATATGAGGAAACATAAAAACAAACAGAGACCATAGTGTAATTCAATATTATAGTAAATATTGGTGCAGAATGAACAAATGCACTCACAAACGTCAAATATCTGATAGAATCTTCTCTCTTCCCCATATAGTCCTCACATATAGCGGAGTAAAGCGAGGAGATAGATGATTAGTAGTAGCAAAGATATTTAATAAAACAAACAAATGGTAGCTTACATAAAAGTACTCAGCATCAGGTCTCTCCACGAAAAAAGTCCCAGGACAAAGTCTTTCAGTCCCAGTATTTGACTCAAAATCTGGAAGATATAGCAGTATTGGTAGGCACGCTACGCGTTTCGCCTTAAAACAGGCTTCCTCTCGGCGTGTGCCTACCATACTGCTTGAGTTCTCCAGTAGCTTTAAATCGGATAAGGAGGGACTTGGAGAGATAGACAGAACAGTTGCCATAGCAACTGCAATACCTCTATTACACCTTTTTTACAAGGTGTATTACAGTGTTTATGAGACAACACTGATTCTTTTTCTTTCTTTACATCAGTGTTTCTCAACGTGTGCTTCATGAGGTAGTGTGAAGTTAGTCGTGGGCATGTGCTTTCTCAGAAGTAAAATACAAATGTATACATATATATAAGTTTGCTGAACTTCTGATAGTGTGCTTTTGTTATAATCCTGATTTTGTTATAATCTACAACACAAATGTCAATGTCAGAACTGCAAAGAACACAGCAAACACTAACCAGTGACACTATAAGTCTACTTAAACATCCCAAGTAACTAAGCTAATGTTGGCACAGCACCTCACTGACTTAATGTAGCGCTCCTCAGTCAGCATGGCCTTGAAACCTAAATACGACACAATTTGTATTAAATATGGATCTTCGTACACTGAAGGCAGACGAGACGGACAGAAATCTCTGTGTTTGATGTAGCAAATGAAAGCATGAAGCCATCAAAGCTAGAAACACTATGCAGAATGTTCAACAAAACTCCGGGAGCTAACGATGTCATCAAAGTGTCACAAATTGTCCTGTAGAATAAATGATAATTTTTCGGAAATTAAATTATTTTTGGGTTGTGACTTTATGACCGAGGATAAATGTGGGTGCTGAGCTTAGACTGGTTGAGATCCCCTGCTTTACAGGATGCATGTTTATATTCTCACACTACAGGTGGAATTGCTTGTTTCATGTAAAAGCTGGGATTAGTCTGTATCGTTGGACATGTCTCTGGTGTGACTGTTCCTTTATCTTGGAATGTACCACTTCAAATATACCCACTGCACATTGGGGGTTATTCATAAAAACTCCTGCCCTGCAAAATGTCAGGAAAGGTATAACTAATAATTGCTGTTTGTTATGTATACCTTTGATTGCGCCTTCTTTAAAACTCCCGACACTTTGCAGTAAGGCAGAGGGCGATCTTTTTCAAGCAGTGTTTGGCGGAGGTTCCCCAACACATATCAGGCGCCTGATTTTTTAATACATTGGCTGTGCCAGCGCATTCAGAACCGACACATTCAGCGTAGATATCGCAGACTTTGTCATGAGTTTGCGTTATACGTTGGTTCACAGGCCGATTGCACCAGTATTTGGCGTGTGTGTGCGCCGTGGTTATACATGACCCATTGTATGCACACAGGCACCTCGTTTAAAGTTTGCTGCGTCTGTATTTGCTTTTTTCCCGATGACCCACACGGGTAAAACGACAATCTCTCTTGAACACGTCTTTCTTGACAGTTCATGCATTTACTGGTGACATTTATCTCAGCTACAGACTTTACAATAAGGCTTTTTAGTAAGATTTGTCTTTGGGAAAGTGCAATTCTGCAGTTTACGTAGGTGGATCCAGCTATTAACTTAAAACAAAAACAACAAAAAAATATATTCAGCCCCCGGGTTTGTAAGAACTTAAATCTTTCTTTTCAGACCCTTTCTTTGTCATAGATGATCTATTTATAGTGTGTAATCTGTCAAACTCCTATGGAAGTAAGATAATTATTTTATTAAAGAGACGGCCATACAGCCTTTATATATCAATTTATTCCATTAAGGCTCTTGCACACCATCTTTCAGATACACATACTGTAATATGCCCTGTAGCCATCATAAACGCTACACATTGGAGATATTTCCAAGACTCAATTCTGGGGCAATGTTTTATAAGTGGAGCAGTCACCATGGAAACCAATAGACTGGTTATGTTGGTTACATCACTTTTCCATCTTTTGGCCCAGGATTTAGTTGTAGAAATATTTGGAATTTATCAGTTTTGTATCTGAAATTGTTTATTGTTTATAGCACAATCTGTTCGAGAAAAGGAATAGATATGTGGGTTAATCTCTATAACAGACTGTATTACTGCTTGGCAGATACACCCATGGATTCCATGGAGTGTAAGCTTTAGGTCTGCTGCACCCTGGGATGATAAAAAGGGATCCCGTTTCCTACGGTGTAAAGGTTTGGAAATATGAGAATTCTTCTGGGATTGTTTTAAAAAAAAAAAAAAAAACGACATCAAACTTTTAAAGGATTTTGAGATGTGTGAATCATACAAACTGCAAAAACGAAACTAGCAAATTGATACTGAGTGAAAGTTTGTCAGTCGCTGGGGATGAGTCTGGACTTTATAAATCAAAATGAGATTCTATTTACTAAAAGTGAATCGAGGTGAGATGAACATTACATGTCACCAACTTATCTATACATTGTGCAGGGCCCGCTGAGCACTTTTTTACAGTGTGCAGGGCCCACTGAGCACTTCTATACATTGTGCAGGGTCTGGTGAGTTTTTTTCTGCTAGAAGAACAGAGTTGGCCCTGTATAATGCATTGTTATAAAGTGACAGTGTGTAAAGATGTAACTCTGCATTATCCATGGCCAGCTGAGCTCTGCTATATATTCTTCTATACATTGTGCAGGGTCTGGTGAGTTTCTCCTGCTATAAGAACAGAGTTGGCCCTGTATAATGCATTGTTATAAAGTGACAGTGTGTAAAGATGTAACTCTGCATTATCCATGGCCAGCTGAGTTCTTCTATATATTCTTCTATACATTGTGCAGGGTCTGGTGAGTTTCTCCTGCTAGAAGAACAGAGTTGGCCCTGTATAATGCATTGTTATAAAGTGACAGTGTGTAAAGATGTAACTCTGCATTATCCATGGCCAGCTGAGCTCTTCTATATATTCTTCTATACATTGTGCAGGGTCTGGTGAGTTTCTCCTGCTACAAGATTAGAGTTGGCCCTGTATAATGCATTGTTATAACGTGACAGTGTGAAAAGATGTAACTCTGCATTATCCATGGCCAGCTGAGCTCTTCTATATATTCTTCTATACATTGTGCAGGGTCTGGTGAGTTTCTCCTGCTAGAAGAACAGAGTTGACCCTGTATAATGCATTGTTATAAAGTGACAGTGTGTAAAGATGTAACTCTGCATTATCCATGGCCAGCTTAACTCTTCTATATATTCTATACATTGTGCAGGGTCTGGTGAGTTTCTCCTGCTAGGAGAACAGAGTTGGCCCTGTATAATGCATTGTTATAAAGTGACAGTGTGTAAAGATGTAACTCTGCATGATCCATGGCCAGCTGAGCTCTTCTATATATTCTTCTATACATTGTGCAGGGTCTGGTGAGTTTCTCCTGCTAGAAGAACAGAGTTGGCCCTGTATAATGCATTGTTATAAAGTGACAGTGTGTAAAGATGTAACTCTGCATTATCCATGGCCAGCTGAGCTCTTCTATATATTCTATACATTGTGCAGGGTCTGGTGAGTTTCTCCTGCTATATTCTATACATTATCCATGGCCAGCTGAGCTCTTCTGTCAGGAGAAACTCACCTGCACTTAACATTTAGTGAATATCTCTCTTAGGTTGCATCCCAAACAGTAAGATTTGGGGTTCTCTGCAGAGATTAGCATTGATGATTACAAATTACCCTTCAAAATATCACCAGTAATAATCCAAAATATTATAGCAATTAAATCTTTTACCTGTGTGTTTGGTTTTATTATGTGTTCCTTAATCAGTATAGCATGCTCTTTATGATAATAAACATCCAGACATTCCTGTTACACGGAGAAGTTCTGTTATTTATTTACTTTACTATATGCTATTGGCTAATAGACTTTCAGTTTGATCTGCGGAGAAGCAGTTGTTTTGTAATAATTACCCTCTGCAATTGAATAGATGGTAAATTAAATCTGTGGCTGCAGAATGAAACTATTTAATGATTTGATAGGAATGATAATTGGCTCGTTGTCTAATTGTGGCATTAGTTTCAGGGATTTTCAATTTTTTTTGCAAAGCGTACTATGTCTAATTCTGTTTGGCGGCTGTGAAGTGCCCGTCTTTAAACTGAAATGTGTGTAACAGGCTGTCTACTTGATTAATACTGGAGTTTGTGTCTGTTTTACTTGCATTGTTTTTTTGTACCTTCTGCCTGTCTCTGAAGACCTGCCGGTCGTGCAAAAAATGCACTGTAACTATTCTAAAACCTTGGAAATGATCAGTTGTGGCACCAAGAGATTAAATGTCCGCAGCCCTCAGGGAATGTCTGGGACACCATGAAGATGGCCGGCAGGCAGTTGACAACACACATCACGACAGAGGGAGTGAAGTCAGGGGCGGAGAGGTACATCTTGATGTCATCTGCATAAAGTATTGGAAGCCGAAATAGCTAATGAGTTGTCCTAGAGAGGAGGTGTACAGGGAAAACAGAAGCGGGGCCAAGGACCAACCACTGCGTAATGGGTGGCAATGTTGTTTCAGTAATCGACACAGAGAAGGAGCGCTCAGATAGGTCCAAAAGAGTGCCGAACCACCTATGCCAATCGAGGATAGTCTGTTAAGAAGAAGTTGGTGGTGAAAGGCAGCAAAGAGATCTAAGAGGATCAATACTGTACAGTTTATAGAGTGGAGTTTGGAGCAGTTTTATCTTGAGGAATTGAGTTTGTGGTAAAGTACAGGTTATCAAGGGCAGTTTGGGGCAGTCTCTTCTCATGGGATAGAGTTGTTGGTACAGTCCAGGTTATCGAGGGCAGTTTGGGGCAGTCTCTTCTCATGGGATAGAGTTGTTGGTACAGTCCAGGTTATCGAGGGCAGTTTGGGGCAGTCTCTTCTCATGGGATAGAGTTGTTGGTACAGTCCAGGTTATCGGGGGCAGTCTCTTCTCATGGGATAGAGTTGTTGGTACAGTCCAGGTTATCGAGGTGGAGTTTGGGGCAGTCTCTTCTCATGGGATAGAGTTGTTGGTACAGTCCAGGTTATCGAGGGCAGTTTGGGGCAGTCTCTTCTCATGGGATAGAGTTGTTGGTACAGTCCAGGTTGTCGAGGGCAGTTTGGGGCAGTCTCTTCTCATGGGATATAGTTTGTTGGTACAGTCCAGGTTATCAAGGTGGAGTTTGGGGCAGTCTCTTCTCATGGGATAGAGTTGTTGGTACAGTCCAGGTTATTGAGGGCAGTTTGGGGCAGTCTCTTCTCATGGGATAGAGTTGTTGGTACAGTCCAGGTTATCGAGGGGAGTTTGGGGCAGTCTCTTCTCATGGGATAGAGTTGTTGGTACAGTCCTGGTTATCGAGGGCAGTTTGGGGCAGTCTCTTCTCATGGGATAGAGTTGTTGGTACAGTACAGGTTATCGAGGGCAGTTTGGGGCAGTCTCTTCTCATGGGATAGAGTTGTTGGTACAGTCCAGGTTATCGAGGGCAGTTTGGGGCAGTCTCTTCTCATGGGATAGAGTTGTTGGTACAGTCCAGGTTATCGATGGGAGTTTGGGGCAGTCTCTTCTCATGGGATAGAGTTGTTGGTACAGTCCAGGTTATCGAGGTGGAGTTTGGGGCAGTCTCTTCTCATGGGATAGAGTTGTTGGTACAGTCCAGGTTATCAAGGGCAGTTTGGGGCAGTCTCTTCTCATGGGATAGAGTTGTTGGTACAGTCCAGGTTATCGAGGTGGAGTTTGGGGCAGTCTCTTCTCATGGGATAGAGTTGTTGGTACAGTCCAGGTTATCGAGGGCAGTTTGGGGCAGTCTCTTCTCATGGGATAGAGTTGTTGGTACAGTCCAGGTTGTCGAGGGCAGTTTGGGGCAGTCTCTTCTCATGGGATAGAGTTGTTGGTACAGTCCAGGTTATTGAGGGCAGTTTGGGGCAGTCTCTTCTCATGGGATAGAGTTGTTGGTACAGTCCAGGTTATTGAGGGGAGTTTGGGGCAGTCTCTTCTCATGGGATAGAGTTGTTGGTACAGTCCAGGTTATCGAGGGCAGTTTGGGGCAGTCTCTTCTCATGGGATAGAGTTGTTGGTACAGTCCAGGTTATCGAGGGCAGTTTGAGGCAGTCTCTTCTCATGGGATAGAGTTGTTGGTACAGTCCAGGTTATCGAGGGGAGTTTGGGGCAGTCTCTTCTCATGGGATAGAGTTGTTGGTACAGTCCAGGTTATCGAGGTGGAGTTTGGGGCAGTCTCTTCTCATGGGATAGAGTTGTTGGTACAGTCCAGGTTATCAAGGGCAGTTTGGGGCAGTCTCTTCTCATGGGATAGAGTTGTTGGTACAGTCCAGGTTATCGAGGTGGAGTTTGGGGCAGTCTCTTCTCATGGGATAGAGTTGTTGGTACAGTCCAGGTTATCGAGGGCAGTTTGGGGCAGTCTCTTCTCATGGGATAGATTTGTTGGTACAGTCCAGGTTATCGAGGGCAGTTTGGGGCAGTCTCTTCTCATGGGATAGAGTTGTTGGCACAGTCCAGGTTATCGAGAGCAGTTTGGGGCAGTCTCTTCTCATGGGATAGAGTTGTTGGTACAGTCCAGGTTATCGAGGGCAGTTTGGGGCAGTCTCTTCTCATGGGATAGAGTTGTTGGTACAGTCCAGGTTATTGAGGGGAGTTTGGGGCAGTCTCTTCTCATGGGATAGAGTTGTTGGTACAGTCCAGGTTATTGAGGGCAGTTTGGGGCAGTCTCTTCTCATGGGATAGAGTTGTTGGTACAGTCCAGGTTATCGAGGGCAGTTTGGGGCAGTCTCTTCTCATGGGATAGAGTTGTTGGTACAGTCCAGGTTATCGAGGGCAGTTTGGGGCAGTCTCTTCTCATGGGATAGAGTTGTTGGTACAGTCCAGGTTATCGAGGGCAGTTTGGGGCAGTCTCTTCTCATGGGATAGAGTTGTTGGTACAGTCCAGGTTATCAAGGTGGAGTTTGGGGCAGTCTCTTCTCATGGGATAGAGTTGTTGGTACAGTCCAGGTTATTGAGGGCAGTTTGGGGCAGTCTCTTCTCATGGGATAGAGTTGTTGGTACAGTCCAGGTTATCGAGGGCAGTTTGGGGCAGTCTCTTCTCATGGGATAGAGTTGTTGGTACAGTCCAGGTTATCGAGGGCAGTTTGGGGCAGTCTCTTCTCATAGGATAGAGTTGTTGGTACAGTCCAGGTTATCGAGGGCAGTTTGGGGCAGTCTCTTCTCATGGGATAGAGTTGTTGGTACAGTCCAGGTTATCGAGGGCAGTTTGGGGCAGTCTCTTCTCATGGGATAGAGTTGTTGGTACAGTCCAGGTTATCGAGGGCAGTTTGGGGCAGTCTCTTCTCATGGGATAGAGTTGTTGGTACAGTCCAGGTTATCGAGGCGGAGTTTGGGTCAGTCTCTTCTCATGGGATAGAGTTGTTGGTACAGTCCAGGTTATCAAGGGCAGTTTGGGGCAGACTCTTCTCATGGGATAGAGTTGTTGGTACAGTCCAGGTTATCGAGGGCAGTTTGGGGCAGTCTCTTCTCATGGGATAGAGTTGTTGGTACAGTCCAGGTTATCGAGGGCAGTTTGGGGCAGTCTCTTCTCATGAGATAGAGTTGTTGGTACAGTCCAGGTTATCGAGGGCAGTTTGGGGCAGTCTCTTCTCATGGGATAGAGTTGTTGGTACAGTCCAGGTTATCGAGGGCAGTTTGGGGCAGTCTCTTCTCATGGGATAGAGTTGTTGGTACAGTCCAGGTTATCGAGGTGGAGTTTGGGGCAGTCTCTTCTCATGGGATAGAGTTGTTGGTACAGTCCCGGTTATCATCGAGGGGAGTTTGGGGGAGTCTCTTCTCATAGGATAGAGTTGTTGGTACAGTCCCGGTTATCATCGAGGGGAGTTTGGGGGAGTCTCTTCTCATAGGATAGAATTGTTGGTACAGTCCAGGTTATCAAGGTGGAGTTTGGGGCAGTCTCTTCTCATAGGATAGAGTTGTTGGTACAGTCCCGGTTATCATCGAGGGGAGTTTGGGGCAGTCTCTTCTCATGGGATAGAGTTGTTGGTACAGTCCAGGTTATCGAGGGGAGTTTGGGGCAGTCTCTTCTCATGGGATAGAGTTGTTGGTACAGTCTTGGTTATCATCGAGGGGTGTTTGGGGGAGTTGGGGTCTTTTCTCCTTTACATCCAGTTTATCACTTGGAAACTAGCTCTCTAGGTCTGTGTAATTTCTCTGGATTATTGGTTAGAGGTGAGATGTGTGTGTCACATGAAGATTGATCCTATTTAATTTGGCATAGTGTGTAATTACATTCAGCCTAAATGAATTATTCTGGGAGCAGCAAATCAAATCATGCACACATCTGCATTGCAATAACCATCTGCCTGCTGGGGATTGGCCCCTGATTTCATTCCACTGATCAGTAATATGCAGGTGTGGCTGTACTTAACGATTCTCCTCACTTATCTGTAACTCTCTGTCCCCACGCATGATGTCACTGAATGTTGTGTCTTGGATAACTCAGAAGGATAGTGGTTACGAACGGCTTCCTCTGTAACGTAGACACATGGTCGCTATCTATGGTCTATTATAACTGCTCTTTGCTTCTCTGCTGCCCCCTGGGGGGTTATCTCCTTAATGCCGCTAACCTGCTTTACATTTATGACATGTTTAATATTTTAGTAAACCATCTAGCAATAATGTTAGATCCATACATTTTTAAATCGTTAAATGTTTACAAGGAAGCACAAATATTTTCCACTACACTGGTGTTATCCATGTTTTTAATGTTGAGGGTCAAATACAATGCAGTAGCTAAAGTTGGGGGTTTGCATATTTTTTATATCATAAAGTAATATTATAGAACCTATAGGCTTTCCAGCCTTGAGGCCACATCCAAATGCGGGACCACCTCTCATCCCACCCTTGCCTGGACCCCATCTCCTCCTGAAGCACCATTGCTCTTCGCATGTATCTTGGTGATTTTTATTCTGCGGTATCCTGGGATTTTCCCTCCGCGGCCACTCTCTTATTGCGGGAGGCTTCTCTGCTGAGGACATAGAGGATGACCACGCAGGGAATGTAGGAGACGAACCGTAGGACACTGGGAACGCCAAAAAATATATATCTGCAAAGGGAACCGTGGGGTTAATACTGATAGTATGTCGCTCCATGTTAAATGTGGATAATTACAAATAAACATGTATCTGCAAAGGGAACCGTGGGGTTAATACTGGGAGTATGTCGCTCCATGTTAAATGTGGATAATTACAAATAAACATGTATCTGCAAAGGGAACCGTGGGGTTAATACTGGGAGTATGTCGCTCCATGTTAAATGTGGATAATTACAAATAAACATGTATCTGCAAAGGGAACCGTGGGGTTAATACTGGGAGTATGTCGCTCCATGTTAAATGTGGATAATTACAAATAAAAATATGAATAAACCCAAAGTGTATACCAGATCTTAACTTGGTTTACTTCTTATTATGACAACTGAGGAAGCAAAGGTTTAAAATGTTTTGTCCCCTTCCCCAGATCTGGTCTCTGCAGCTAGTTACGGTCCCTCTGCTGATCTCATATCGGTTACTGTTCTGCACTAGCTAGTTACGGTCCCTCTGCTGATCTCGTATCGGTTACGGTTCTGCACTAGCTAGTTACGGTCCCTCTGCTGGTCTCATATCGGTTACGGTTCTGCACTAGCTAGTTACGGTCCCTCTGCTGATCTCATATCGGTTATGGTTCTGCACTAGCTAGTTACGGTCCCTCTGCTGATCTCATATCGGTTACGGTTCTGCACTAGCTAGTTACGGTCCCTCTGCTGATCTCATATCGGTTACGGTTCTGCACCAGCTAGTTACGGTCCCTCTGCTGGTCTCGTATTGGTTACGGTTCTGCACCAGCTAGTTACGGTCCCTCTGCTGGTCTCATATCGGTTACGGTTCTACACTAGCTAGTTACGGTCCCTCTGCTGATCTCATATCGGTTACGGTTCTGCACCAGCTAGTTACGGTCCCTCTGCTGATCTCATATCGGTTACTGTTCTGCACTAGCTAGTTACGGTCCCTCTGCTGATCTCATATCGGTTACGGTTCTGCACCAGCTAGTTACGGTCCCTCTGCTGATCTCATATCGGTTACGGTTCTGCACCAGCTAGTTACGGTCCCTCTGCTGATCTCATATCGGTTACGGTTCTGCACCAGCTAGTTACGGTCCCTCTGCTGATCTCATATCGGTTACGGTTCTGCACCAGCTAGTTACAGTCCCTCTGCTGATCTCATATCGGTTACGGTTCTGCACTAGCTAGTTACAATCCCTCTGCTGATCTCGTATCGATTACGGTTCTGCACTAGCTAGTTACGGTCCCTCTGCTGATCTCTTATCGGTTACTGTTCTGCACTAGCTAGTTACGGTCCCTCTGCTGATCTCATATCGGTTACGGTTCTGCACCAGCTGTTACGATCCCTCTGCTGATCTCATATCGGTTACGGTTCTGCACCAGCTAGTTACAATCCCTCTGCTGATCTCATATCGGTTACGGTTCTGCACCAGCTAGTTACGGTCACTCTGCTGATCTCATATCGGTTACGGTTCTGCACTAGCTAGTTACGGTCCCTCTGCTGGTCTCGTATCGGTTACGGTTCTGCACTAGCTAGTTACGGTCCCTCTGCTGGTCTCGTATCGGTTACGGTTCTGCACTAGCTAGTTACGGTCCCTCTGCTGATCTCTTATTGGTTACGGTTCTGCACCAGCTAGTTACGGTCCCTCTGCTGATCTCATATCGGTTATGGTTCTGCACCAGCTAGTTACGGTCCCTCTGCTGGTCTCATATCGGTTACGGTTCTACACTAGCTAGTTACGGTCCCTCTGCTGATCTCATATCGGTTACGGTTCTGCACCAGCTAGTTACGGTCCCTCTGCTGATCTCATATCGGTTACTGTTCTGCACTAGCTAGTTACGGTCCCTCTGCTGATCTCATATCGGTTACGGTTCTGCACCAGCTAGTTACGGTCCCTCTGCTGATCTCATATCGGTTACGGTTCTGCACCAGCTAGTTACGGTCCCTCTGCTGATCTCATATCGGTTACGGTTCTGCACCAGCTAGTTACGGTCCCTCTGCTGATCTCATATCGGTTACGGTTCTGCACCAGCTAGTTACAGTCCCTCTGCTGATCTCATATCGGTTACGGTTCTGCACTAGCTAGTTACAATCCCTCTGCTGATCTCGTATCGATTACGGTTCTGCACTAGCTAGTTACGGTCCCTCTGCTGATCTCTTATCGGTTACTGTTCTGCACTAGCTAGTTACGGTCCCTCTGCTGATCTCATATCGGTTACGGTTCTGCACCAGCTGTTACGATCCCTCTGCTGATCTCATATCGGTTACGGTTCTGCACCAGCTAGTTACAATCCCTCTGCTGATCTCATATCGGTTACGGTTCTGCACCAGCTAGTTACGGTCACTCTGCTGATCTCATATCGGTTACGGTTCTGCTCTAGCTAGTTACGGTCCCTCTGCTGGTCTCGTATCGGTTACGGTTCTGCACTAGCTAGTTACGGTCCCTCTGCTGATCTCATATCGGTTACGGTTCTGCACCAGCTAGTTACGGTCCCTCTGCTGATCTCATATCGGTTACGGTTCTGCACCAGCTAGTTACGGTCCCTCTGCTGATCTCATATCGGTTACGGTTCTGCACCAGCTAGTTACGGTCCCTCTGCTGATCTCATATCGGTTACGGTTCTGCACCAGCTAGTTACGGTCCCTCTGCTGATCTCATATCGGTTACTGTTCTGCACTAGCTAGTTACGGTCCCTCTGCTGATCTCATATCGGTTACGGTTCTGCACCAGCTAGTTACGGTCCCTCTGCTGATCTCATATCGGTTACGGTTCTGCACCAGCTAGTTACGGTCCCTCTGCTGATCTCATATCGGTTACGGTTCTGCACCAGCTAGTTACGGTCCCTCTGCTGATCTCATATCGGTTACGGTTCTGCACCAGCTAGTTACAGTCCCTCTGCTGATCTCATATCGGTTACGGTTCTGCACTAGCTAGTTACAATCCCTCTGCTGATCTCGTATCGATTACGGTTCTGCACTAGCTAGTTACGGTCCCTCTGCTGATCTCTTATCGGTTACTGTTCTGCACTAGCTAGTTACGGTCCCTCTGCTGATCTCATATCGGTTACGGTTCTGCACCAGCTGTTACGATCCCTCTGCTGATCTCATATCGGTTACGGTTCTGCACCAGCTAGTTACAATCCCTCTGCTGATCTCATATCGGTTACGGTTCTGCACCAGCTAGTTACGGTCACTCTGCTGATCTCATATCGGTTACGGTTCTGCACTAGCTAGTTACGGTCCCTCTGCTGGTCTCGTATCGGTTACGGTTCTGCACTAGCTAGTTACGGTCCCTCTGCTGGTCTCGTATCGGTTACGGTTCTGCACTAGCTAGTTACGGTCCCTCTGCTGATCTCTTATTGGTTACGGTTCTGCACCAGCTAGTTACGGTCCCTCTGCTGATCTCATATCGGTTATGGTTCTGCACCAGCTAGTTACGGTCCCTCTGCTGGTCTCATATCGGTTACGGTTCTACACTAGCTAGTTACGGTCCCTCTGCTGATCTCATATCGGTTACGGTTCTGCACCAGCTAGTTACGGTCCCTCTGCTGATCTCATATCGGTTACTGTTCTGCACTAGCTAGTTACGGTCCCTCTGCTGATCTCATATCGGTTACGGTTCTGCACCAGCTAGTTACGGTCCCTCTGCTGATCTCATATCGGTTACGGTTCTGCACCAGCTAGTTACGGTCCCTCTGCTGATCTCATATCGGTTACGGTTCTGCACCAGCTAGTTACGGTCCCTCTGCTGATCTCATATCGGTTACGGTTCTGCACCAGCTAGTTACAGTCCCTCTGCTGATCTCATATCGGTTACGGTTCTGCACTAGCTAGTTACAATCCCTCTGCTGATCTCGTATCGATTACGGTTCTGCACTAGCTAGTTACGGTCCCTCTGCTGATCTCTTATCGGTTACTGTTCTGCACTAGCTAGTTACGGTCCCTCTGCTGATCTCATATCGGTTACGGTTCTGCACCAGCTGTTACGATCCCTCTGCTGATCTCATATCGGTTACGGTTCTGCACCAGCTAGTTACAATCCCTCTGCTGATCTCATATCGGTTACGGTTCTGCACCAGCTAGTTACGGTCCCTCTGCTGATCTCATATCGGTTACGGTTCTGCACCAGCTAGTTACGGTCCCTCTGCTGATCTCATATCGGTTACGGTTCTGCACCAGCTAGTTACGGTCCCTCTGCTGATCTCATATCGGTTACGGTTCTGCACCAGCTAGTTACAGTCCCTCTGCTGATCTCATATCGGTTACGGTTCTGCACTAGCTAGTTACAATCCCTCTGCTGATCTCGTATCGATTACGGTTCTGCACTAGCTAGTTACGGTCCCTCTGCTGATCTCTTATCGGTTACTGTTCTGCACTAGCTAGTTACGGTCCCTCTGCTGATCTCATATCGGTTACGGTTCTGCACCAGCTGTTACGATCCCTCTGCTGATCTCATATCGGTTACGGTTCTGCACCAGCTAGTTACAATCCCTCTGCTGATCTCATATCGGTTACGGTTCTGCACCAGCTAGTTACGGTCACTCTGCTGATCTCATATCGGTTACGGTTCTGCACTAGCTAGTTACGGTCCCTCTGCTGGTCTCGTATCGGTTACGGTTCTGCACTAGCTAGTTACGGTCCCTCTGCTGATCTCTTATTGGTTACGGTTCTGCACCAGCTAGTTACGGTCCCTCTGCTGATCTCATATCGGTTATGGTTCTGCACCAGCTAGTTACGGTCCCTCTGCTGGTCTCATATCGGTTACGGTTCTACACTAGCTAGTTACGGTCCCTCTGCTGATCTCATATCGGTTACGGTTCTGCACCAGCTAGTTACGGTCCCTCTGCTGATCTCATATCGGTTACTGTTCTGCACTAGCTAGTTACGGTCCCTCTGCTGATCTCATATCGGTTACGGTTCTGCACCAGCTAGTTACGGTCCCTCTGCTGATCTCATATCGGTTACGGTTCTGCACCAGCTAGTTACGGTCCCTCTGCTGATCTCATATCGGTTACGGTTCTGCACCAGCTAGTTACGGTCCCTCTGCTGATCTCATATCGGTTACGGTTCTGCACCAGCTAGTTACAGTCCCTCTGCTGATCTCATATCGGTTACGGTTCTGCACTAGCTAGTTACAATCCCTCTGCTGATCTCGTATCGATTACGGTTCTGCACTAGCTAGTTACGGTCCCTCTGCTGATCTCTTATCGGTTACTGTTCTGCACTAGCTAGTTACGGTCCCTCTGCTGATCTCATATCGGTTACGGTTCTGCACCAGCTGTTACGATCCCTCTGCTGATCTCATATCGGTTACGGTTCTGCACCAGCTAGTTACAATCCCTCTGCTGATCTCATATCGGTTACGGTTCTGCACCAGCTAGTTACGGTCACTCTGCTGATCTCATATCGGTTACGGTTCTGCACTAGCTAGTTACGGTCCCTCTGCTGGTCTCGTATCGGTTACGGTTCTGCACTAGCTAGTTACGGTCCCTCTGCTGGTCTCGTATCGGTTACGGTTCTGCACTAGCTAGTTACGGTCCCTCTGCTGATCTCTTATTGGTTACGGTTCTGCACCAGCTAGTTACGGTCCCTCTGCTGATCTCATATCGGTTATGGTTCTGCACCAGCTAGTTACGGTCCCTCTGCTGATCTCATATCGGTTACGGTTCTGCACTAGCTAGTTACGGTCCCTCTGCTGATCTCTTATTGGTTACGGTTTTTCACCAGCTAGTTACGGTCCCTCTGCTGATCTCATATCGGTTACTGTTCTGCACCAGCTAGTTACGGTCCCTCTGCTGATCTCATATCGGTTACGGTTCTGCACTAGCTAGTTACGGTCCCTCTGCTGATCTCTTATTGGTTACGGTTCTGCACCAGCTAGTTCCGGTCCCTCTGCTGATCTCATATCGGTTACGGTTCTGCACCAGCTAGTTACGGTCCCTCTGCTGATCTCATATTGGTTACGGTTCTGCACTAGCTAGTTACGGTCCCTCTGCTGATCTCATATCGGTTACGGTTCTGCACCAGCTAGTTATGGTCCCTCTGCTGGTCTCATATCGGTTACGGTTCTGCACCAGCTAGTTACGGTCCCTCTGCTGGTCTCATATCGGTTACGGTTCTGCACCAGCTAGTTATGGTCCCTCTTCTGGTCTCATATCGGTTACGGTTCTGCACTAGCTAGTTACGGTCCCTCTGCTGATCTCATATCGGTTACGGTTCTGCACCAGCTAGTTACGGTCCCTCTGCTGATCTCATATCGGTTACGGTTCTGCACCAGCTAGTTACGGTCCCTCTGCTGATCTCATATCGGTTTACGGTTCTGCACTAGCTAGTTACGGTCCCTCTGCTGATCTCATATTGGTTACGGTTCTGCACTAGCTAGTTACGGTCCCTCTGCTGATCTCATATTGGTTACGGTTCTGCACTAGCAGTGAGAGACAGTCTCCTATCCGATCTTGCTACCTGCTTCCTCATGTTAGGAACAATGCTTTGTTCACAGGTGTAAATGACAAGTTTAGTTGTCCTAAAGAAATGGCTTTGCTGGCAGCAGTACAAGGAGAACCAGCCATGTAAGTGATCTGAGCTAGGAGCTGGGATTACCTGTAAGTTTCCGCATCATACATTCGGCAGGCTCCCGGTTCCCCGCAGCTCGTAGTACCCCATTTAATGCAGGTCGTGTCAATAAATGCCCCAAAATAGATGGGAGAAGGGATTCCACCTGAAAATATAAAGATCACACTGATATGGAGAATAAGCTATACTGACACATCCCCCATCTCGATGGTCGTTAGTATGTTACAAACCACGTTTTTCTGTGTGACATTACGTTTAATTAGTAGGGTAAAGGTCTGTGTAAGGCACAATTGCAGTAACTCTGTATCCTATACAATACCTCCAAAATGGCGATCTTTTGCATCGTCTATAGCAAATTACAATCGCTCACTCTCAAAAACTGACATTTCTATATTATTCTATACTAGTATTCATCTTCCTCTGCTTATGTGTGTGTATATATATATTTATATTTATCACTTTTCACCTTTTATCCCATTCATGTGACAGAATAATCACACTTTTAAAGGGGGTGTAAAAAATGCCATGTCTCCCTGATTGATGTATTATATATATATAATGTATGATTTATATATTGAGATTCTTTTTCTAATGTGTCATTTATTACATTTCTGTGGTTTTTGATATATCTTTTAGTTAGAGCTTGTACTCCAGCACCATGGCATGAATAATAACCTGAACTCTGCCCCATTACATGGATGTCTTCAAATCACTGATATCAATGGGAAATCATTGCCTACCTAGAGCTCGAGCTGCTAACAGATGGACACCAAGTCCCAAGGCCTTCTCTTCTGGTTTCATGCTCCTAAGAGATGGCAGGTACATATCAGTAATAAGTATCACTTCACATTTAGCTGCTACTGTTACCTTCCAAAGCGATATTATTAAACTAATGGTAACTAAGGGAACAAGGCGGCGGCTGCTTTCTCTTTGTGTCTGTTGCTTTAAATAATATAATAGCGCTGATTATAACGGTGTAATAGTACCTGATTAGAACCATGTATCCGGGCATGGCCCCAAATGAATATATTAAACAGCAGACGAGAGACAGGATCATGAAGTACAGCAGCATGGTGTCACATTGCTCCTCCCGGCCGCACTGCCCGGGTATCGCTGTGCCATTGGCGGATATACAGCTGCAATTCTGAAACCGCTGCAAAAAGAACAAGAGTGCAATTCCACAGCCGGCTGTACCACCAGAGCCACGAAATTCAGTCATTCACATGCACTCCACAGACTCACCGTGAACCCATTATCTACAGACACACTGTTGTACAAACTGGCCATGTGTACACTATAGTACAAACTGGCCACGTGTACACGATTGTACAAACTGGCCACGTGTACATTGTTGTACAGACTGGCCACGTGTACACTATAGTACAAACTGGCCACGTGTACATTGTTGTACAGACTGGCCATGTGTACACTATTGTACAAACTGGCCACGTGTACACTATAGTACAATCTGGCCACATGTACCATATAGTACAAACTGGCCACGTGTACATTGTTGTACAGACTGGCCACGTGTACACTATTGTACAAACTGGCCACGTGTACACTATTGTACAAACTGGCCACGTGTACACTATTGTACAAACTGGTCACGTGTACACTATTTGATGCTATTCACACACTTACTATGTTCTGTCCGCTGCCTGTGGAATAGTTACAGCCTGCCAGACAAGCTGACACATAGGACATCCCATTATCTCCGCACACAGGGTCCCAGACATCAGTGGGGCATCCGCAGTTCACATTGCAGTCAGCAGTTAAATTATTCAAATAGGAAACTTCCTCAATTCTGAAATAAATCATTATTTTCACAGCGAAGTAATGGTTTACACAGCTTGAATGAAACACAATCTCATCACATGATAATCTCATACACATGGGGGTGAGGGACCAATCAACATCCAAATTCTGTCTACACTGCATTACAGAAATAAACCAACTAAACTGTCCAATGATAACCTTGGGTAAAATTTACCAGAAAATATCCCTCTACTCCTCCACTCAGGTGAACGTGAAACGCGTCGACAGTTACTCTTCCCCTGGTTGCTAGATACAAGCAAATTTTACTGGAGCCTCATTCCTCTTGAAGTCAGTGACTACCAACTTTGGACAAACTTTGGACAAACAAGGGATTAACTCACAACTTTAAATATACTGTAAATAAAATAAACTCAATGCAGAATATGAGCACTCTGTAAAGACATGCTCACAAATTAATTTCAATCTGGGTGTAACTGCATCGTACGGTGTGTTCATAGACTGAAATCCCTGCTGTACTAGAAGCAAGGAGTGCCTTGTTCAGGCCACTCTGCATGTATTTCATTTTTATGACTACATTGTTTTCACTTCGCCTCTCCTTTCACTTGTGTGCTGTGTACATTGTATAGAAAGATCACTTTTCAGTCTCTGCCGTGGCAGAATTGTAACTGTGCCTGTTTGTGAATAAAATGCATAAGACTTGTGTGATTTTACCACTTGTAACCCCTATAGTGAATGCACACTCCAATATCTTTGTTGATGTTTTCTATCAGACAGCCCATTGTTTACAAATGTTTGTTTACAATGACATACTCTCCTTATTCGCTTAATCCCCATAGCTCTATCTAAGTAGAAGGAAAAATGCTCTTCTGTCAATCCCCATGAAAAATGGTGGAATTAATTAATTTATAGATCAGCATTTACCCGTCGTATGAGACAGTGAGGCCAGCGACTGCTGAATTCTTGCAGACCATGGCAAACGCCATAAAATAAATGAGATATTCCAGGACCGAGCTCAGAAACCCAATCTTTGCCGACAGAAATGTTGTCACCTTAAACTTCTTCATGAAAAACCCTCCAAAAAAGTACCCAATGCATATCACAGGGAGATTGTATACACCTGTGGAGATCAGAGGAAAACCAAGCCATTACTGAATCATCTGCCTGAGGGTAGTAGGAGTGAAGTCTGTTACTAGGTGAATTAGAAACATAGAATGTGTCGGCGGATAAGAACCATGCGGCCCATCTAGTCTGCCCAATTTTCTGAATACTTTTATTAGTCCCCAGTTCCCTATCTTATATCTAGGATAGCATTATACCTATCCCATGCATGCTTAAACTCCTTCACTGTATTAACCTCTACCACTTCTACTGGAAGACTATTCCATACATCCACTACCCTCTCAGTAATGTAATACTTTCATTAGTCCCTGACCTTATCTTATATCTAGGATAGCCTTATACCTATCCCATGCATGCTTAAACTCCTTCACTGTATTAACCTCTACCACTTCTACTGGAAGACTATTCCATGCATCCACTATCCTCTCAGTAATGTCATACTTTCATTAGTCCCTGGCCTTATCTTATATCTAGGATAGCCTTATACCTATCCCACACATGCTTAAACTCCTTCACTGTATTAACCTCTACAACTTCTACTGGAAGACTATTCCATACATCCACTACCCTCTCAGTAATGTAATACTTTCATTAGTCCCTGGCCTTATCTTATATCTAGGATAGCCTTATAGCTATCCCACGCATGCTTAAACTCCTTCACTGTATTAACCTCTACCACTTCTACTGGAAGACTATTCCATGCATCCACTACCCTCTCAGTAAAGTAATACTTTCATTAGTCCCTGGCCTTATCTTATATCTAGGATAGCCTTATACCTATCGCATGCATGCTTAAACTCCTTCACTGTATTAACCTCTACCACTTCTACTGGAAGACTATTCCATGCACCCACTACCCTCTCAGTAATGTAATACTTTCATTAGTCCCTGGCCTTATCTTATATCTAGGATAGCCTTATACCTATCCCATGCATGCTTAAACTCCTTCACTGTATTAACCTCTACCACTTCTACTGGAAGACTATTCCATGCATCCACTACCCTCTCAGTAATGTCATACTTTCATTAGTCCCTGGCCTTATCTTATATCTAGGATAGCCTTATACCTATCCCACACATGCTTAAACTCCTTCACTGTATTAACCTCTACAACTTCTACTGGAAGACTATTCCATACATCCACTACCCTCTCAGTAATGTAATACTTTCATTAGTCCCTGGCCTTATCTTATATCTAGGATAGCCTTATAGCTATCCCACGCATGCTTAAACTCCTTCACTGTATTAACCTCTACCACTTCTACTGGAAGACTATTCCATGCATCCACTACCCTCTCAGTAAAGTAATACTTTCATTAGTCCCTGGCCTTATCTTATATCTAGGATAGCCTTATACCTATCCCATGCATGCTTAAACTCCTTCACTGTATTAACCTCTACCACTTCTACTGGAACTATTCCATGCACCCACTACCCTCTCAGTAATGTAATACTTTCATTAGTCCCTGGCCTTATCTTATATCTAGGATAGCCTTATACCTATCCCATGCATGCTTAAACTCCTTCACTGTATTAACCTCTACCACTTCTACTGGAAGACTATTCCATACATCCACTACCCTCTCAGTAAAGTAATACTTTCATTAGTACCTGACCTTATCTTATATCTAGGATAGCCTTATACCTATCCCACACATGCTTAAACTCCATCACTGTATTAACCTCTACAACTTCTACTGGAAGACTATTCCATACATCCACTACCCTCTCAGTAATACTTTCATTAGTCCCTGACCTTATCTTATATCTAGGATAGCCTTATACCTATCCCACGCATGCTTAAACTCCTTCACTGTATTAACCTCTACCACTTCTACTGGAAGACTATTCCATACATCCACTACCCTCTCAGTAATACTTTCATTAGTCCCTGACCTTATCTTATATCTAGGATAGCCTTATACCTATCCCACGCATGCTTAAACTCCTTAAACTCCTTCACTGTATTAACCTCTACCACTTCTACTGGAAGACTATTCCATACATCCACTACCCTCTCAGTAATACTTTCATTAGTCCCTGACCTTATCTTATATCTAGGATAGCCTTATACCTATCCCACGCATGCTTAAACTCCTTAAACTCCTTCACTGTATTAACCTCTACCACTTCTACTGGAAGACTATTCCATACATCCACTACCCTCTCAGTAATGTAATACTTTCATTAGTCCCTGGCCTTATCTTATGTCACAAAGTGAATTCTGACAGCCTGCCTGACTGGGGTTCTTGGAGGGGCCTGAGGGCCAAACACCTCCCTATAGATTATGGACCCTGTCTGTAATGTGTTTAAGCCTTCCATTGTTTAATTATGTCAGCCACCCAGTCTGACTACCTTGCTTCTGGCTCCAGATTAAAGTGACTAGATACTTCTCTACTGGTGATGTGTTTAAGTTTTCTATTGTTTAATCAAGTGTTATCTGATTGCAGTTTGGTGTATATGTGCTGTGTAAATCACAAATAAAGGAGTTCTTCAATCTTGCTGTACCTAACTGCTAGATGTCCTGTCTATTTGGGTACTAAGAGCAAGGGTCCAGGAAAGACTTGCTGGGTGAATGCTGAGCTGTAATTGGGGGCTAAGGAGGTGATTTCCCACAACGGACAGAGGGTCTACTTCGTCCGGTAGACGGTCCGTTACATCTTATATCTAGGATAGCCTTTTACCTATCCCATGCATGCTTAAACTCCTTCACTGTATTAACCTCTACCACTTCTACTGGAAGACTATTCCATGCATCCACTACCCTCTCAGTAAAGTAATACTTTCATTAGTCCCTGGCCTTATCTTATATCTAGGATAGCCTTATACCTATCCCATGCATGCTTAAACTCCTTCACTGTATTAACCTCTACCACTTCTACTGGAAGACTATTCCATGCACCCACTACCCTCTCAATAATGTAATACTTTCATTAGTCCCTGGCCTTATCTTATATCTAGGATAGCCTTATACCTATCCCATGCATGCTTAAACTCCTTCACTGTATTAACCTCTACCACTTCTACTGGAAGACTATTCCATGCATCCACTACCCTCTCAGTAATATAATACTTTTATTAGTCCCTGGCCTTATCTTATATCTAGGATAGCCTTATACCTATCCCACGCATGCTTAAACTCCTTCACTGTATTAACCTCTACCACTTCTACTGGAAGACTATTCCATGCATCCACTACCCTCTCAGTATAGTAATACTCTCATTAGTCCCTGACCTTATCTTATATCTAGGATAGCCTTATACCTATCCCATGCATGCTTAAACTCCTTCACTGTATTAACCTCTACCACTTCTACTGGAAGACTATTCCATACATCCACTACCCTCTCAGTAATGTAATACTTTCATTAGTCCCTGACCTTATCTTATATCTAGGATAGCCTTATACCTATCCCATGCATGCTTAAACTCCTTCACTGTATTAACCTCTACCACTTCTACTGGAAGACTATTCCATGCATCCACTATCCTCTCAGTAATGTCATACTTTCATTAGTCCCTGGCCTTATCTTATATCTAGGATAGCCTTATACCTATCCCACACATGCTTAAACTCCTTCACTGTATTAACCTCTACAACTTCTACTGGAAGACTATTCCATACATCCACTACCCTCTCAGTAATGTAATACTTTCATTAGTCCCTGGCCTTATCTTATATCTAGGATAGCCTTATAGCTATCCCACGCATGCTTAAACTCCTTCACTGTATTAACCTCTACCACTTCTACTGGAAGACTATTCCATGCATCCACTACCCTCTCAGTAAAGTAATACTTTCATTAGTCCCTGGCCTTATCTTATATCTAGGATAGCCTTATACCTATCGCATGCATGCTTAAACTCCTTCACTGTATTAACCTCTACCACTTCTACTGGAAGACTATTCCATGCACCCACTACCCTCTCAGTAATGTAATACTTTCATTAGTCCCTGGCCTTATCTTATATCTAGGATAGCCTTATACCTATCCCATGCATGCTTAAACTCCTTCACTGTATTAACCTCTACCACTTCTACTGGAAGACTATTCCATGCATCCACTACCCTCTCAGTAATGTCATACTTTCATTAGTCCCTGGCCTTATCTTATATCTAGGATAGCCTTATACCTATCCCACACATGCTTAAACTCCTTCACTGTATTAACCTCTACAACTTCTACTGGAAGACTATTCCATACATCCACTACCCTCTCAGTAATGTAATACTTTCATTAGTCCCTGGCCTTATCTTATATCTAGGATAGCCTTATAGCTATCCCACGCATGCTTAAACTCCTTCACTGTATTAACCTCTACCACTTCTACTGGAAGACTATTCCATGCATCCACTACCCTCTCAGTAAAGTAATACTTTCATTAGTCCCTGGCCTTATCTTATATCTAGGATAGCCTTATACCTATCCCATGCATGCTTAAACTCCTTCACTGTATTAACCTCTACCACTTCTACTGGAACTATTCCATGCACCCACTACCCTCTCAGTAATGTAATACTTTCATTAGTCCCTGGCCTTATCTTATATCTAGGATAGCCTTATACCTATCCCATGCATGCTTAAACTCCTTCACTGTATTAACCTCTACCACTTCTACTGGAAGACTATTCCATACATCCACTACCCTCTCAGTAAAGTAATACTTTCATTAGTACCTGACCTTATCTTATATCTAGGATAGCCTTATACCTATCCCACACATGCTTAAACTCCATCACTGTATTAACCTCTACAACTTCTACTGGAAGACTATTCCATACATCCACTACCCTCTCAGTAATACTTTCATTAGTCCCTGACCTTATCTTATATCTAGGATAGCCTTATACCTATCCCACGCATGCTTAAACTCCTTCACTGTATTAACCTCTACCACTTCTACTGGAAGACTATTCCATACATCCACTACCCTCTCAGTAATACTTTCATTAGTCCCTGACCTTATCTTATATCTAGGATAGCCTTATACCTATCCCACGCATGCTTAAACTCCTTAAACTCCTTCACTGTATTAACCTCTACCACTTCTACTGGAAGACTATTCCATACATCCACTACCCTCTCAGTAATACTTTCATTAGTCCCTGACCTTATCTTATATCTAGGATAGCCTTATACCTATCCCACGCATGCTTAAACTCCTTAAACTCCTTCACTGTATTAACCTCTACCACTTCTACTGGAAGACTATTCCATACATCCACTACCCTCTCAGTAATGTAATACTTTCATTAGTCCCTGGCCTTATCTTATGTCACAAAGTGAATTCTGACAGCCTGCCTGACTGGGGTTCTTGGAGGGGCCTGAGGGCCAAACACCTCCCTATAGATTATGGACCCTGTCTGTAATGTGTTTAAGCCTTCCATTGTTTAATTATGTCAGCCACCCAGTCTGACTACCTTGCTTCTGGCTCCAGATTAAAGTGACTAGATACTTCTCTACTGGTGATGTGTTTAAGTTTTCTATTGTTTAATCAAGTGTTATCTGATTGCAGTTTGGTGTATATGTGCTGTGTAAATCACAAATAAAGGAGTTCTTCAATCTTGCTGTACCTAACTGCTAGATGTCCTGTCTATTTGGGTACTAAGAGCAAGGGTCCAGGAAAGACTTGCTGGGTGAATGCTGAGCTGTAATTGGGGGCTAAGGAGGTGATTTCCCACAACGGACAGAGGGTCTACTTCGTCCGGTAGACGGTCCGTTACATCTTATATCTAGGATAGCCTTTTACCTATCCCATGCATGCTTAAACTCCTTCACTGTATTAACCTCTACCACTTCTACTGGAAGACTATTCCATGCATCCACTACCCTCTCAGTAAAGTAATACTTTCATTAGTCCCTGGCCTTATCTTATATCTAGGATAGCCTTATACCTATCCCATGCATGCTTAAACTCCTTCACTGTATTAACCTCTACCACTTCTACTGGAAGACTATTCCATGCACCCACTACCCTCTCAATAATGTAATACTTTCATTAGTCCCTGGCCTTATCTTATATCTAGGATAGCCTTATACCTATCCCATGCATGCTTAAACTCCTTCACTGTATTAACCTCTACCACTTCTACTGGAAGACTATTCCATGCATCCACTACCCTCTCAGTAATATAATACTTTTATTAGTCCCTGGCCTTATCTTATATCTAGGATAGCCTTATACCTATCCCACGCATGCTTAAACTCCTTCACTGTATTAACCTCTACCACTTCTACTGGAAGACTATTCCATGCATCCACTACCCTCTCAGTATAGTAATACTCTCATTAGTCCCTGACCTTATCTTATATCTAGGATAGCCTTATACCTATCCCATGCATGCTTAAACTCCTTCACTGTATTAACCTCTACCACTTCTACTGGAAGACTATTCCATACATCCACTACCCTCTCAGTAATGTAATACTTTCATTAGTCCCTGGCCTTATCTTATATCTAGGATAGCCTTATACCTATCCCATGCATGCTTAAACTCCCTCACTGTATTAACCTCTACCACTTCTACTGGAAGGCTATTCCATACCTCCACTACCCTCTCAGTAAAGTAATACTTCCTGATATTACTTTTAAATCGTTGACCCTCTAATTTAAGACTATGTCCTCTAGTTGTGGTAGTTTTCTTTTAAATACACTCTCCTCCGTTACTGTGTTGATTCCCTTTATGTATATAAATGTTTCTATCATATCCCCCCCTGTTACGTCTTTCCTCCAAGCTATACATGTTAAGATGCTTTAACCTTTTCCTGGTAAGTATTATCCTGTAACCCTTGAACCAGTTTAGTAGCCCTTCTCTGAACTCTCTCCAAAGTATCTATATCCTTCTGGAGATACGGTCTCCAGTACTGCGTACAATACTCCAAGTGAGGTCTCACCAGCGCTCTGTACAATACTCCAAGTGAGGTCTCACCAGCGCTCTGTACAATACTCCAAGTGAGGTCTCACCAGCACTCTGTACAATACTCCCAAGTGAGGTCTCACTAGCGCTCTGTACAATACTCCAAGTGAGCTCTCACCAGCACTCTGTACAACAATCCAAGTGAGGTCTAACCAGCGCTCTGTACAATACTCCAAGTGAGGTCTCACCAGCGCTCTGTACAATACTCCAAGTGAGATCTCACCAGTGCTCTGTATAATACTCCAAGTGAGGTCTCACCAGCACTCTGTACAATACTCCAAGTGAGGTCTCACCAGCGCTCTGTACAATACTCCAAGTGAGATCTCACCAGTGCTCTGTATAATACAAGTGAGGGCTCACCAGTGCTCTGTACAACACTCAAGTGAGGTCTCACCAGAGCTTTCGTGAATAGACCCTCACATATAGTTTTTTTTTCACGCAATACCTACCAATTAAAAATATGGCTTCCGACGCTGATTTACCATACTGCTGTTCCACAAATTTGGGCAAGAACGATATAAAACCCACAAACGCGTTGAACTGTAAAACGGTCACAATCACGAACAACACATAGACTTTATTTCTAAAGAGGTTTTTCACAAACTGTAAAAATTCTGAAACGAAACAAACCATATTTTGTTTAATTAGATGAATTAGTCACATTAATAAGAATTCAGAGTCCTTGTTAGTATCCCTATCCGTCTCCAGGTATGTGTCTGTGACAGATTTTAAGCAGTAAAAATAATAACAAACAAATCCTGAGATTGAAAATAATGTGTCTGCTATTACCGTACTGCTGTTTCACGTGTCACCTAGTCATAGGGTTGCCACCTTTTCTTCAGAAAAATACCGGCCTTGGTACTGTCTCCATAGACTTAACATTGGCCTGATGCCAATTTTTTACCGGCCTGCTGGTAAAATACCGGCCAGGTGGGAACCCTACCTAGTTATGACATCACTGCCTTACACCAAATGCAAATAAATTCTTCAAAATTTCAATTGCTGTGAGGCACAAATATGCAGTGTGTGTGACTTTGTAACGTCCCACTAATGGCAGAGAAAGAGGGGCAGAATAGTCGCTCAGTTTGAATGTTTAACCCATGCTTAAACGTTATCCGTGACCACAAAGTCACTTTTGTATTTATGGAGCTGCAGTCTAATCATCTTATAACTAGTGACACTTTTATACCTCTCCGCACTTATCCTTACCAAGGAATTTCTGATTGCGGCTTGGCTCCTGCTCCTTGTTTTCCTCCCTGAGAGGTTTAAGTGCTTCCTTTACCTGCAGTTGGTTTTCTTCGCCCTCCTTGGCCAGGGATTTGGGTAAAAACCAGAAAGCAATGGCGGCAATAAGATTTAATAGAGCACTAATTAAAAAGCCAAGCCACCAGGCACCAACCCAGCGGGTGTCAGTGAGACTCAGGGTAACGTCATCTTCAACACAAGAAAGAGAAACATGATAATACAATAAAACTATAGCGAAATATTAGGCGATGATAAGTATGATAGCACATTGAATATCAGTGGATAATACTATGGAGCCACCTACTGGCCACTCATTAGTTTCACACTAACAGTTGTATTAGTGTATTTATAAAGTGATTGAAACATAGGATATGGTACCTTTTTTACACTGCATTCTCTAATACTCTTATGAGCCCACATAGTATGTATTATCTGTGTTGGCATATTTTTGGCAAGCTCTGGGCATATTAGAGCATTTTGGGTTAGTACTTGTTACCAGTGGGGTAGCTCAGGGGTCTGTACTTGGACTCATTCTCTTTAATGTTGTTATTAGTGATATTGCAGATGGTCTTATTGGTAGGTATGTCGTTTTGATGATGATTTGCAACAGGGTTGATGTTAATGGAGGGATTTTTATTTTCGGATTACCCCTTTCCCTGGGGCGATGATGAGGATCGAGGGAATAGTGAATGCCGTGGGACATTATCAAAAGTATAATCATTTATTTATCAAAAAGTATACCGTAATTTTTTTATTTTTTTTTGCAGAGCAGCCTTTGGGTGCCAGAGGAGTGGGCAATGAATTTCACTGCCCACCCACCCTTGCACCTAAGGGGTGTTTTGTTTTGTTTTTTTTCATGTGATTCATCCCCCCTTACCTGGCCAAGGTAGAGGTGTGGGGAGGAGGGGAGGATTTAAATGTAATTAATGTTCAGGTCTGGGGGCCTTTGGCCATCCTTGGTTTATAAATCTGTCTGGTTTCTAAATCCATAATGTTACTCAGGGTTTCTAAGTCCATTAATATTACCCCTGTTTATAAATATATTAATATTACCCAGGGTTTCTAAATCCATTAATATTACCCCTGTTTATAAACATATTAATATTACTCAGGGTTTCTAAATGCATTAAAATTTCCTGTGTTTATAAACATATTAATATTACCCAGGGTTTCTAAATCCATTAATATTACTCAGGGTTTCTAAATGTATTAATATTACCCAGGGTTTCTAAATCCATTAATATTACCCAGGGTTTCTAAATCCATTAATATTACCCAGGGTTTATAAATCCATTAATGTTACCCAGGGTTTCTAAAACCCATTAATATTACCCATTGTTTATTAATCTATTAATATTACCTGTGTTTATAAATCCATTAATATTACCCAGGGTTTATAAATCCATTACTATTACCCAGGTTTATAAATCTATTAATATTACCCAGGGTTTATAAATCCATTACTATTACCCAGGTTTATAAATCTATTAATATTACCTGTGTTTATAAATATATTAATATTAAAGAGGGTTTATAAATCTATTAATATTTATTATTTAATATTAATATTAATTAAATATTAATTAATTATTAAATATTAATATTTAAATCTATTAATATTACCCAGGGTTTATAAATATATTAATATTACCCAGGTTTATAAATCTATTAATATTACCCAGGGTTTATAAATTTATTAATATTACCCAGGTTTATAAATCTATCACTATTGCACGTTTATAAATCTATTAATATTACCCAGGTTTATAAATCTATTAATATTACCCAGGGTTTATAAATCTATTAATATTACCCAGGATTATAAATCTATTAATATTATCTGTGTTTATAAATATTCTAATAATACCCGTGTTT
Organism: Pelodytes ibericus; assembly: GCA_036172795.1. Classification (NCBI taxonomy): domain Eukaryota; kingdom Metazoa; phylum Chordata; class Amphibia; order Anura; family Pelodytidae; genus Pelodytes; species Pelodytes ibericus. Next base: position 1,748,649 of record CM069858.1, on the reverse strand, counting down.
ATAAATCTATTAATATTACCCGTGTTTATAAATCCGTTAAATTTACCCTGGGTTTATAAATCTATTATTACTATCCAGGGTTTATAAATCGTTTAATATATCCCAGGGTTTCTAAATGTATTAATATTACCCAGGGTTTATAAATCTATTAATATTACCCAGGGTTTATAAATCTATTAATATTACCCAGTGTTATAAATCTATTAATATTACTCAGGGTTTATAAATATATTAATATTACCCAGGTTTATAATTTTTTAATATTACCCAGGTTTATAAATATATTAATATTGCTCAGGGTTTATAAATCTATTAATATTACCCAGGGTTTATAAATCTATTAATATTACCCAGGGTTTATAAATATATTAATATTACCCAGGTTTATAAATCTATTAATATTACTCAGGGTTTATAAATCTATTAATATTACTGAGGTTTATAAATATATTAATATTACCCAGGGTTTATAAATATATTAATATTACCTGTGTTTATAAATCTATTAATATTACCCAGGGTTTATAAATATATTAATATTACCCAGGGTTTATAAATATATTAATATTACCAAGGTTTATAAATATATTAATATTACTCAGGGTTTATAAATATATTAAAATTACTCAGGGTTTATAAATATATTAATATTACCCAGGTTTATAAATATATTAATATTACCAAGGTTTATAAATATATTAATATTACCCAGGTTTATAAATCTATTAATATTACTCAGGGTTTATAAATATATTAAAATTACTCAGGGTTTATAAATATATTAATATTACCCAGGTTTATAAATCTATTAATATTACTCAGGGTTTATAAATATATTAATATTACCCAGGTTTATAAATCCAATATCGACATAAATCTGTGCAAAGAAAGCTGCCATTAGTGAACCTAGGAACGGGCCAGCGATGGAGATGGTTTGTATAATTCCTGCAAGAGAAAGGAAAAGGTTTCACAAACATCAGGCAATAAGATCCATTCATTAATCATATTGCTAGAATTAGCCAATAACAGTGTGTACAGTGACGCTGGATCAGCAGCTCATTGAGATCATGGTGATCAAGCAGGATCTGGCTTCTCCTCAGTGTGTACAGTGACGCTGGATCAGCAGCTCATTGAGATCATGGTGATCAAGCAACATCTGGCTTCTCCTCAGTGTGTACAGTGACGCTGGATCAGGAGCTCATTGAGATCATGGTGATCAAGCAGGATCTGGCTTCTCCTCAGTGTGTACAGTGACGCTGGATCAGCAGCTTATTGAGATTATGGTGATCAAGCAGGATCTGGCTTCTCCTCAGTGTGTACAGTGACGCTGGATCAGCAGCTCATTGAGATCATGGTGATCAAGCAGGATCTGTCTTCTCCTCAGTGTGTACAGTGACGCTGGATCAGCTGTTCATTGAGATCATGGTGATCAAGCAGGATCTGGCTTCTCCTCAGTGTGTACAGTGACGCTGGATCAGCAGCTTATTGAGATTATGGTGCAGTCAAGCAGGATCTGGCTTCTCCTCAGTGTGTACAGTGACGCTGGATCAGCAGCTTATTGAGATTATGGTGATCAAGCAGGATCTGGCTTCTCCTCAGTGTGTACAGTGACACTGGATCAGAAGCTCATTGAGATCATGGTGCAGTCAAGAAGGATCTGGCTTCTCCTCAGTGTGTACAGTGACGCTGGATCAGCAGCTCATTGAGATCATGGTGATCAAGCAGGATCTGGCTTCTCCTCAGTGTGTACAGTGACGCTGGATCAGCAGTTCATTGAGATTATGGTGATCAAGCAGGATCTGGCTTCTCCTCAGTGTGTACAGTGACGCTGGATCAGCAGTTCATTGAGATCATGGTGCAGTCAAGCAGGATCTGGCTTCTCCTCAGTGTGTACAGTGACGCTGGATCAGCAGCTCATTGAGATCATGGTGATCAAGCAGGATCTGGCTTCTCCTCAGTGTGTACAGTGACGCTGGATCAGCAGTTCATTGAGATTATGGTGATCAAGCAAGATCTGTCTTCTCCTCAGTGTGTACAGTGACGCTGGATCAGCAGCTCATTGAGATCATGGTGATCAAGCAGGATCTGGCTTCTCCTCAGTGTGTACAGTGACGCTGGATCAGCAGCTCATTGAGATCATGGTGATCAAGCAGGATCTGGCTTCTCCTCAGTGTGTACAGTGACGCTGGATCAGCAGCTTATTGAGATTATGGTGATCAAGCAGGATCTGGCTTCTCCTCAGTGTGTACAGTGACACTGGATCAGAAGCTCATTGAGATCATGGTGCAGTCTAGCAGGATTTGGCTTCTCCTCAGTGTGTACAGTGACGCTGGATCAGCAGCTCATTGAGATCATGGTGATCAAGCAGGATCTGGCTTCTCCTCAGTGTGTACAGTGACGCTGGATCAGCAGTTCATTGAGATTATGGTGATCAAGCAGGATCTGGCTTCTCCTCAGTGTGTACAGTGACGCTGGATCAGGAGCTCATTGAGATCATGGTGATCAAGCGGGATCTGGCTTCTCCTCAGTGTGTACAGTGACGCTGGATCAGCAGTTCATTGAGATCATGGTGCAGTCAAGCAGGATCTGGCTTCTCCTCAGTGTGTACAGTGACGCTGGATCAGCAGCTCATTGAGATCATGGTGATCAAGCAGGATCTGGCTTCTCCTCAGTGTGTACAGTGACGCTGGATCAGCAGTTCATTGAGATTATGGTGATCAAGCAAGATCTGTCTTCTCCTCAGTGTGTACAGTGACGCTGGATCAGCAGCTCATTGAGATCATGGTGATCAAGCAGGATCTGGCTTCTCCTCAGTGTGTACAGTGACGCTGGATCAGCAGCTCATTGAGATCATGGTGATCAAGCAGGATCTGGCTTCTCCTCAGTGTGTACAGTGACGCTGGATCAGCAGCTCATTGAGATCATGGTGATCAAGCAGGATCTGGCTTCTCCTCAGTGTGTACAGTGACGCTGGATCAGGAGCTCATTGAGATCATGGGGATCAAGCAGGATCTGGCTTCTCCTCACTAAAGGGTGTGATGAACACCAGTTTAACTATACATTGTGCAGGGACAAACATGGAGAATTGTAACAGGGTAAACTCACCAGGTTTGTCCCTGCACTGTGCACAGTGTATAGTTAAACTGGTGAGATGAAATGTTCACCTCACCTACTACTCACCTTTTAATGAATAGCCCAATTAGATACATGTCTTCAAACAACCAGGCCAGGAAGGGGTTAATAAGCATAGTGCTATACTGTGACCTTGAGATACATAGTGTCATTGGATCAGCAGTCACTTTCTCTTTGACTTTGTACTTTTGGCAATATATGGTTCAAGTCACTCATTAGAATATGTCTGAACCTGGAAGAAACCCAAGCTCCCTGTGCCAGTGGATTTACTATATCCACCGGTCTGTATAAAGAGTAAAAGTCTAAAAGTGGAGCAGTCTCCATGGAAACCAAGAATACACAGAGTAACGGAAATTATATGAATTCTGAAAAAAATGTCAGGAACCGCAGCAGTCACATAATGATATGGAATATTTACCAATGTAAAATGGAGAGTTTTCCACCTTGGCATAATCGTCCACGTAGGATAGTCCTAAGGGTTCAATTGGGGTCTCCCCGATCCCTTGAAGGATGTTACCTACTAGTACGAAGATCCACATGAGAGTTTCTGATCCAGATAAACATTCTGTGGATTCAATAGTCAGAATTACTGTGTTATCCCAGCAATCCTATGTCTATACAGGGTGACTGTGCTCCGTGTTACATAATGAGATGTGTAATATATTAATAGATTTATAATCCTGGCTAATGTCATTACCGATAATCTGAATTACTTTATAATCCTGGCTAATGTCATTACCGATAATCTGAATTACTTTATAATCCTGGCTAATGTCATTACCGATAATCTGAATTACTTTATAATCCTGGCTAATGTCATTACCGATAATCTGAATTACTTTATAATCCTGGCTAATGTCATTACCGATAATCTGAATTACTTTATAATACTGGCTAATATTACCGATAATCTGAATGACTTTATAATCCTGGCTAATATCATTACCGATAATCTGAATGACTTTATAATCCTGGCTAATGTCATTACCGATAATCTGAATGACTTTATAATCCTGGCTAATGTCATTACCGATAATCTGAATTACTTTTTAATCCTGGCTAATGTCATTACCGATAATCTGAATTACTTTATATCATTACAGATAATCTGATTTATTTTATAAACCTGGCTAATATTACAGATAATCTGATTTAATGTATAAACCTGGCTAATATTACAGATAATCTGATTTTTTTAGGGTAGCTTCTATTTTCGTAGTGAACATCGGACATCTCAATTACGGATCACATCGGTGACTCAGTTCTGGCTACTTAGAGATCACTGATGTGGTCCCGAATTGAAACAAAATACACTAGATTTAATTAGGGGCCATTAATTTTTTATTTATGGGACTATGGGGGAGACACTTTAAAAACATTTTTTTTTTAAAAATCATAAAAACCAATAACAGGTGATTTTGACATGCCCCAAATGAAGCAGTTTAGGGTCAGTTTCAGGGGATTTTGCCCGTTAGTGAGGAGGGTATTTTCCCAAAGAGAATCGGCTATATTTAGTAGGTGAATTAACCCATCTAACATCATTACAGATTATCCTAATAATTTCATAAATGTGGATAACATCATTATGAATAAGAATAGATTATTTATAAACCTATGTATATATATATATATATTAATAAGTACTGTATGTGTTACTGCACTGTGATCTGTTTCATTGTCTGGCTAGCATACAGTATAATGATTCTATAGATTTACCTTGCAAAACCTCAGCGTCTGTGCTGTGATTGGTCGAGCACAGCTCGACGGGCGACGTTGAATTAATGGACACGATGCCGGCTCGTTCATACTGGTACCTGTGAGGGTAAAAGAAAGCTGGACAGGGAGACTGGAAAGAGAAGCACGTGTGGGATTGCATATCCAACCCATCTATTATAAAGGAGAGCAGACCAGTGTCTGGAGAGCCATCCTCTAAGCCAAAAGGGGGGTTTCATAGTGATATCCACACCCACTTTGGGCAACGCTGTTTGACCTGTGTATTTTGGATTATGCCTTGCCCACAAAGCAATCTGTGCCTAGGTGTGAAGTGCTAGATGGCCCCTAACATGAAGGGCTGTTTATATGTATATAATTGCAGACAATGTCCAGCACGTAGTAAGCAATATACTGATGTAATGGCTCAAGTCCGGCACCAAATTTCATGTGTATTTGTTCAGGAGGAAACATTAAGATATATCCCAGGACTTATTGTATCTGCTAGAGCTTTCTCTGATATGCCTTACCTCGTAACCACTATACGTGCTGAGCCTTATATAATTCCCCATCCCTTGTCCCTAAGTCTAACGTTACCTTAAAATAAATGTGTGTTTTCCAGGAAGGCAGACCATGCTGCCTGTGTAATGACGAAGCAGCCACTTACCTTCTCATGAGGAAATGTGGTAACGCCGTTATACAACTTCCCAAAAACATGACCATGCACCCAACGGAAATCACTCTTGGACGATGAAATTTTGCACCAAAATAACTTACAAAAGCGATGACCAGCAAATTTCCTGAAGGTGGAAATGAGGATGAAGGTTACTTGATCTCAGCGAACGCTCTGCTTATTACTACGACTGGTGGGATTTGGGAAAACGCAAACTATGATATTACCAATGTCAAAACTTCCGTCGATGATGCCAACCAGCGAGGAAGGGATATTAAATCGCCGCTCGATCTGCGTGATCATACTCCTGGCGTAGCTAAGCGCTAGCGACTTGGTGACATAGGCATATGACAGTGCGAGGAGGAACACCTGGAACAACACCACAATTGGCCACTTGTTTTCACAGTGAAACAGACGATCATATTTATGATAAACTCTGTGTATATTTTCACACCTCACACTCTATATCGCTCAGCCGTTCTCCAAGCTGCTTATTCAGATATGAAAACCAGTTTCACTGTGCGCCAGACCCCTATAATAACTAATACAACAACCATTCAAGTCCAGATGAGGTTACTTGGGGCGTGTAATCCTGGCAGATATATTATGAACTGGTAAGTGGATCAATGTAAGATGTTGTGATCCCACAATCCCATCCACATAGAGAAGCAGGTGATGCGCGGTTTATCAATATCCTGTGTATCTAATTTGCATTCAGCCAGGAAGACAAGTGAAGGGGCCATGAATATCTGTCTGGTTTTATATGGCATGGCATATAGAAACCACCAACAGGTAACATGCTTCATACTGATCTGAACCATAAACTTTGGGGCTGAAGTATAAATATGGGGTAATGTAAAAGCCAAGAGTTTGCATTATCTGCACTAGTGACTTCTCAGTGTCTCTAGTGCTGTTTGCACCAGCTCAACCCATAATTTGTACTGAAAACAAGTACAAAAAGTGTCCAACAGTAAACAAAACTATGTTATGAATCCCCTCCTATATCTCAATACCACACATGGATAGATCTGCACTACTATCTATAAATAATGGAAGTTTGTTTGTACTGGATTAATAACCCATTACTTTATTTCCTACCTGTAATTTGGAGAATTGGAATCTCTTCTGTATAGATGAGGTTTCTGTTTGTGCCATGACTAGCTGGTTGCTTTAACACCACAATACTGTCCCACACGTTCCTGTAAAAAAAAAGCCAGGTAGCAAGGTAAAAAATAATCCGATTATCTGGTGGAAGGACTTAATCCTCTGCTGCGCCAGTCTGACTGCAGGCAATTACCGCAAATATAACATCCGGACACATAGAAAATCAGTTCTAAAAAGTCACAGTTAAGTGACAATACATGTAGCCATTAGAGATTAATACCTTTGTTTTATCTTAATCCATTTACATTGAATGCACAGGGTCAAAATTATGAGAAAACTATTATGAGAAAACTAAATAAACTATAATATTCCTTCCGGGAATATGAGGAGCACCCCAGCGTCACTCCAGGGAATATGAGGAGCACCCCCAGCTTCCTTCCGGGGATATGAGAAGCACCCCAGCGTCACTCCAGGGAATATGAGGAGCACCCCCAGCTTCCTTCCAGGGAATATGAGAAGCACCCCCAGCTTCCTTCTAAGGAATATGAGAAGCACCCCCAGCTTCCTTCCCAGGAATATGAGAAGCACCCCCAGCTTCCTTCTAAGGAATATGAGGAGCACCCCCAGCTTCCTTCCCAGGAATATGAGAAGCACCCCCAGCTTCCTTCTAAGGAATATGAGGAGCACCCCCAGCTTCCTTCCCAGGACTACGAGGAGCACCCCCAGCTTCCTTCCGGGAATATGAGAAGCACCCCCAGCTTCCTTCTAAGGAATATGAGGAGCACCCCCAGCTTCCTTCCCAGGAATATGAGAAGCACCCCCAGCTTCCTTCTAAGGAATATGAGGAGCACCCCCAGCTTCCTTCCCAGGACTACGAGGAGCACCCCCAGCTTCCTTCCGGGAATATGAGAAGCACCCCCAGCTTCCTTCTAAGGAATATGAGGAGCACCCCCAGCTTCCTTCTAAGGAATATGAGGAGCACCCCCAGCTTCCTTCCCAGGAATATGAGAAGCACCCCCAGCTTCCTTCCCAGGAATATGAGAAGCACCCCCAGCTTCCTTCCAAGGAATATGAGAAGCACCCCCAGCTTCCTTCTAAGGAATATGAGGAGCACCCCCAGCTTCCTTCCCAGGAATATGAGAAGCACCCCCAGCTTCCTTCTAAGGAATATGAGAAGCACCCCCAGCTTCCTTCCCAGGAATATGAGAAGCACCCCCAGCTTCCTTCTAAGGAATATGAGGAGCACCCCCAGCTTCCTTCCCAGGAATATGAGAAGCACCCCCAGCTTCCTTCTAAGGAATATGAGGAGCACCCCCAGCTTCCTTCCCAGGACTACGAGGAGCACCCCCAGCTTCCTTCCGGGAATATGAGAAGCACCCCCAGCTTCCTCCCGGGGATATGAGGAGCACCCCCAGCTTCCTTCCAGGGAATATGAGGAGCACCCCCAGCTTCCTTCCAGGGAATATGAGGAGCACCCCCAGCTTCCTTCCTGGGAATATGAGGAGCACCCCCAGCTTCCTTCTCAGGAATATGAGGAGCACCCCCAGCTTCCTTCCCAGGACTATGAGGAGCACCCCCAGCTTCCTTCTAAGGAATATGAGGAGCACCCCCAGCTTCCTTCTAAGGAATATGAGGAGCACCCCCAGCTTCCTTCTAAGGAATATGAGGAGCACCCCCAGCTTCCTTCCCAGGAATATGAGGAGCACCCCCAGCTTCCTTCCCAGGAATATGAGAAGCACCCCCAGCTTCCTTCTAAGGAATATGAGAAGCACCCCCAGCTTCCTTCCCAGGAATATGAGAAGCACCCCCAGCTTCCTTCCCAGGAATATGAGAAGCACCCCCAGCTTCCTTCCAAGGAATATGAGAAGCACCCCCAGCTTCCTTCTAAGGAATATGAGGAGCACCCCCAGCTTCCTTCCCAGGAATATGAGAAGCACCCCCAGCTTCCTTCTAAGGAATATGAGAAGCACCCCCAGCTTCCTTCCCAGGAATATGAGAAGCACCCCCAGCTTCCTTCTAAGGAATATGAGGAGCACCCCCAGCTTCCTTCCCAGGAATATGAGAAGCACCCCCAGCTTCCTTCTAAGGAATATGAGGAGCACCCCCAGCTTCCTTCCCAGGACTACGAGGAGCACCCCCAGCTTCCTTCCGGGAATATGAGAAGCACCCCCAGCTTCCTTCCCGGGAATATGAGGAGCACCCCCAGCTTCCTTCCCAGGAATATGAGAAGCACCAACAGCTTCCTTCCCAGGAATATGAAGAGCACCCCCAGCTTCCTTCTAAGGAATATGAGAAGCACCCCCAGCTTCCTTCCCAGGAATATGAGAAGCACCCCCAGCTTCCTTCCCAGGAATATGAGAAGCACCCCCAGCTTCCTTCCCAGGAATATGAGAAGCACCCCCAGCTTCCTTCCAGGGAATATGAGAAGCACCCCCAGCTTCCTTCCCAGGAATATGAGAAGCACTCCCAGCTTCCTTCCCAGGAATATGAGAAGCACCCCAAGCTTCCTTCTAAGGAATATGAGGAGCACCCCCAGCTTCCTTCCCAGGAATATGAGAAGCACCCCCAGCTTCCTTCTAAGGAATATGAGAAGCACCCCCAGCTTCCTTCCCAGGAATATGAGAAGCACCCCCAGCTTCCTTCTAAGGAATATGAGAAGCACCCCCAGCTTCCTTCCCAGGAATATGAGAAGCACCCCCAGCTTCCTTCTAAGGAATATGAGAAGCACCCCCAGCTTCCTTCCCAGGACTACGAGGAGCACCCCAGCTTCCTTCCCAGGAATATGAGAAGCACCCCCAGCTTCTTTCCAGGGAATATGAGGAGCACCCCCAGCTTCCTTCAAGGGAATATAAGAAGCACCCCTAGCTTCTTTCCCGGGAATATGAGGAGCTCTCACAGCTTCCTTCACCAAGAAACTGAGAAGCACCCGCAGCTTCCTTCCTGGGAATATGAAAAACACTAAAACCTTCCTTCCAAGGAATATGAGAAGCACCAACAGCTTCCTTCCGGGAATATGAGGAGCACTCCCAGCTTCCTTCCAGGGAATATGAGGAGCACCCGCAGCTTCCTCCCGGGGATATGAGGAGCACCCGCAGCTTCTTTCACAAGAATATGAGGAGCACCCCCAGCTTCCTTCCAGGGAATATGAGGAGCACCCCAGCTTCTTCCCGGGAGTCATTTTCAGATTCAGGAGACTATTATCAGCTACAAGTAAAGATAAAAAAAATCTGTGTTTTCTCCGCTCTACAAAGGTGAATACTTACAGGGAAACCCAAATCCTGCCTCTGAAACATAATCCCCAGGATTAGGCAACATACTCGCATGCCACACACGTTAGACTTCGACCTTGTGTAGCCAATTAACACTTTATTTACAAGCCAGCTCTATATTGTGATTTATTTTTATCAATCTATATCTGTGTGTGTGTATCTGTCTATCCCTGTCAGTCCGTATCTGTCTATATTTTTGTCTGTGTATATCTGTCTATAACTGTCTATCTCTTTGTCTGTCTATATCTTTCTATCTCTGTCTGTATCTGTATATCTGTCTGTAGTTATGTCAGTCTATGTATTATATGTCCATCTATCCCTGTCTGTAACTGTCTATCTCTTTGTCTGACTGTATCTTTCTATCTCTGTCTGTATCTGTAAATCTGTCTGTAGTTATGTCAGTCTATGTATTATATGTCCATCTATCCCTGTCTGTAACTGTCTATCTCTTTGTCTGTCTATATCTTTCTATCTCTGTCTGTATCTGTATATCTCTTTCTCTGTAGTTATCTGTCAGTCTACATATTATTTGTCTATCTATCCCTGTCTGTAACTGTCTATCTCTTTGTCTGTCTATATCTTTCTATCTCTGTCTGTATCTGTATATCTGTCTGTAGTTATGTCAGTCTATGTATTATATGTCTATCTATCCCTGTCTGTAACTGTCTATCTCTTTGTCTGTCTATATCTTTCTATCTCTGTCTGTATCTGTATATCTGTCTGTAGTTATGCCAGTCTATGTATTATATGTCTATCTATCCCTGTCTGTAACTGTCTATCTCTTTGTCTGTCTATATCTTTCTATCTCTGTCTGTATCTGTATATCTCTTTCTCTGTAGTTATCTGTCAGTCTACATATTATATCTCTATCTATCCCTGTCTGTAACTGTATATCTCTTTGTCTGTCTTTGGCTGTATATCTGTTATGTCTATCTATCATTGTATAATCTCTGTAACTTATTATTGTTACATGTTTGAGTCGATAAGTCAGAGAAATCTTCCATATTGAATGTTTGGTTAGTATTTTAAATGGACTCAAAATTGCCTTCACTGTGAATGTAGAGGATACAAATGATGAGAAATGATGTATACGTTGTGTTAGGAGAATTTCAGCAAATTTATAAAATAAGAGAAAAATATGTTTCAAATGTGTATGTGTCTGTCTCATGTTTATGACATCACCTTGTGGCTTGATATGCAAATTACACATTTCCCATTGTAAAGTAGTTCATATCAAGCCACAGGTGATGTTATAAGCAGGAGATGCCACAGACCTTATTAAAACATACTTTTCTTACTGTATGCATTTGCTTCAATTCTGTTAACACAATGCACAGATAATTGTATATCACATTTTATTTACAGTCACAGTATGAGCAGTGTTTGGGTGATACAGTCACAGTATAAGCAGTGTTTGGGTGATACAGTCACAGTATAAGCAGTGTTTAGGTGATACAGTCACAGTATAAGCAGTGTTTGGGTGATACAGTCACAGTATAAGCAGTGTTTGGGTGATACAGTCACAGTATAAGCAGTGTGTAGGTGATACAGTCACAGTATAAGCAGTGTTTGGATGATACAGTCACAGTATAAGCAGTGTTTGGGTGATACAGTCACAGTATAAGCAGTGTGTAGGTGATACAGTCACAGTATAAGCAGTGTTTGGATGATACAGTCACAGTATAAGCAGTGTTTGGGTGATACAGTCACAGTATAAGCAGTGTTTGGGTGATACAGTCACAGTATAAGCAGTGTTTGGGTGATACAGTCACAGTATTAGCAGTGTTTGGGTGACAGTCACAGTATAAGCAGTGTTTGGGTGATACAGTCACAGTATAAGCAGTGTTTGGGTGATCCAGTCACAGTATAAGCAGTGTTTGGGTGATACAGTCACAGTATAAGCAGTGTTTGGGTGATACAGTCACAGTATGAGCAGTGTTTAGGTGATACAGTCACAGTATAAGCAGTGTTTAGGTGATACAGTCACAGTATAAGCAGTGTTTGGGTGATACAGTCACAGTATAAGCAGTGTTTGGGGGATACAGTCACAGTATAAGCAGTGTTTGGGTGATACAGTCACAGTATAAGCAGTGTTTAGGTGATACAGTCACAGTATAAGCAGTGTTTAGGTGATACAGTCACAGTATAAGCAGTGTTTGGGTGATACAGTCACAGTATAAGCAGTGTTTGGGTGATACAGTCACAGTATAAGCAGTGTTTGGGTGATACAGTCACAGTATAAGCAGTGTTTGGGTGATACAGTCACAGTATAAGCAGTGTTTAGGTGATACAGTCCCAGTATAAGCAGTGTTTGGGTGATGCAGTCACAGTATAAGCAGTGTTTGGGTGATGCAGTCACAGTATAAGCAGTGTTTAGGTGATACAGTCACAGTATAAGCAGTGTTTAGGTGATACAGTCACAGTATAAGCAGTGTTTGGGTGATACAGTCACAGTATAAGCAGTGTTTGGGTGATACAGTCCCAGTATAAGCAGTGTTTAGGTGATACAGTCACAGTATAAGCAGTGTTTAGGTGATACAGTCACAGTATAAGCAGTGTTTAGGTGATACAGTCACAGTATAAGCAGTGTTTAGGTGATACAGTCCCAGTATAAGCAGTGTTTGGGTGATACAGTCACAGTATAAGCAGTGTTTGGGTGATACAGTCACAGTATAAGCAGTGTTTGGGTAATACAGTCCCAGTATAAGCAGTGTTTAGGTGATACAGTCACAGTATAAGCAGTGTTTGGGTGATACAGTCACAGTATGAGCAGTGTTTAGGTGATACAGTCACAGTATAAGCAGTGTTTGGGTGATACAGTCACAGTATAAGCAGTGTTTGGGTGATACAGTCCCAGTATAAGCAGTGTTTGGGTGATACAGTCACAGTATAAGCAGTGTTTGGGTGATACAGTCCCAGTATAAGCAGTGTTTAGGTGATACAGTCACAGTATAAGCAGTGTTTAGGTGATACAGTCACAGTATAAGCAGTGTTTAGGTGATACAGTCACAGTATAAGCAGTGTTTAGGTGATACAGTCACAATATAAGCAGTGTTTTGATCATACAGTCACAGTATAAGCAGTGTTTAGGTGATACAGTCACAGTATAAGCAGTGTTTGGGTGACAGTCACAGTATAAGCAGTGTTTAGGTGATACAGTCACAGTATAAGCAGTGTTTGGGTGATACAGTCACAGTATAAGCAGTGTTTAGGTCATACAGTCACAGTATAAGCAGTGTTTGGGTGACACAGTCACAGTAAAAGCAGTGTTTGGGTGATACAGTCACAGTATAAGCAGTGTTTAGGTCATACAGTCACAGTATAAGCAGTGTTTTGGTGATACAGTCACAGTATAAGCAGTGTTTGGGTGATACAGTCACTGTATAAGCAGTGTTTGGGTTATACAGTCACAGTATAAGCACTGTTTGGGTGATACAGTCACAGTATAAGCAGTGTTTGGGTTATACAGTCACAGTATAAGCAGTGTTTGGGTGGTACAGTCACAGTATAAGCAGTGTTTGGGTGATACAGTCACAGTATAAGCAGTGTTTGGGTGATACAGTCACAGTATAAGCAGTGTTTAGGTGATACAGTCACAGAATAAGCAGTGTTTAGGTGATACAGTCACAGTATAAGCAGTGTTTAGGTGACAGTCACTGTATAAGCAGTGTTTAGGTGACAGTCACTGTATAAGCAGTGTTTAGGTGACAGTCACTGTATAAGCATTGTTTAGGTGACAGTCACTGTATAAGCAGCAAATTTTTGAGACCTTTTGCAGTCAGGATATTAAATATGATTCTTCAAGGAATGGGAAGCCAATGGAGGTGTTTATACAGTGCAGCAGCATAAACAACTCTGTCTGTTTACCCATTTATGTTTCTATTGCAGATTTTACAGAAATCATATTTTATACCTGGAATAATCTTCTAGTAGAAGTAGTAAATTAATTGCAGAATGCTTCGAAGTGCACACTGAAGAACAGATAAATCTCATTATAGACAGACGGGACGGGCTGGTTGGGTTTTATTTATAACACATTCTATGTATTAATTCTTCCCTCCACTCATCCATCTGCCTCATCTCTCCATGTTCTCACCATGCACTATTAATGTTGGGCAGTCACCCACTCTGGACAGGGCTCTGTCTCCCAGTCTGTGTAATATGTTTCCTCCACTATTATTTGTGGGCTTTGTGTGTACCGCGCTATAGAATATGATGGCGCTTTATAAATAATAATGAAGAGGAATGTGATTAAACCTGCACGAGGTGTGTTTGTCCCTGTGCTCTCGCTGTACATTAATATGAATAAGTCACCGCCTGTAGCAATGTTTTATTAGCACTGTACAGATCTGGCCAGTTAACTCTAAATACAGGAATCTTTCTCTCCACCGAGGATCACAGTCTCCTCATTCACTGCATCCTTCCTGGAACTCTCCCGCTTGATGACATTTTCTGCTTTCTCCTCGTTTTGAGTGTTATTTTCGGTTGACCTGTTCATCTGTTTCTTCACCATGTAGATAAAAGCAAAAAATATGATGTATATCGGTGCCCGAATTCCAGCTGCTAGACCCAGAAACGTATTCCTGCAGAGATAACAAGAAAACAGTGTGTGTAACAATGTGCCCCCCAGATATAAATCACAGAATATTACTGGAGGTACAGCAGGTTAATCTCTGTGCCCCCCAGGTCTATTAGGGGGCGGACATGTTGTTTATAATCTTTGCTCTGTATAGCTCTATCAGGGACGGACATGTTGTTTATAATCTTTGCTCTGTATAGCTCTATCAGGGGGCGGGCATGTTGTTTAGAATCTTTCCTCTGTATAGCTCAATCAGGGGGCAGACATGTTGTTTAGAATCTTTGATCTGTATAGCTCTATCAGGGGGCAGACATGTTTAAAATCTTTGCTCTGTATAGCTCTATCAGGGGGCGGACATGTTTAGAATCTTTGCTCTGTACAGCTCTATCAGGGGGCGGACATGTTAAGAATCTTTGCTCTGTATAGCTCTATCAGGGGATGGCCATGTTGTTTAGAATCTTTGCTCTGTATAGCTCTATCAGGGGGCGGACATGTTGTTTAGAATCTTTGCTCTGTATAGCTCTATGAGGGGATGAACATGTTCCTTAGATCCTTGGGGTAATATTGGGCCGATGAAGGAAGAGCAGACCCAAGATTGATAAAGCTATTCAAACTGACAGAGCTATACAAACAGAGAGGGCTCAATAACGTGGTTTATTTCTATTCTCTCATTAAAAAATTTCTATTTAAAATGACCGCACGTGATTTAATTTTTCAATTAAACATAATTTTTTTTCTCAAAAGTTGTCCTTTAAATCTGTGTCGTCTACCAAGTTCATGCTACTGCAAGAAACAACCAGAATGGGGCAGCATGGAGTATTATCATGAAAAATAAACATTAAAGTAACAGGACTATTTTTAAACTTACAAGTTGCTTGTTCTGTCTTTCTCTTTTTCTCTAGCTAAAAAAAGCCCTATCTTATGTTATATGTCTATCCAAAACACTGCCAGACTCATCTTTCTTGCACGTCAGTCTGATTCGGTGGCTCCTCTCTGCAACGCCCTCCACTGGTTCCCTGTCTGCTCGAGGATAACATTTAAAATTCTGTCTCTCACCTACAAAGCACTCCACCCTCCGTACATTGCCTCCCTTGTTAACTGATACCTCCCTGCACGACCTTTGCGCTCCTCAATGGGACTAAAACTCTCCTCCAACCTCATCACCACTTCTTATTCACATCTCCAAGATTTCGCCCGAGCTGCCCCCTCTCTCTGGAACTCCCTTCCCCGGAGCATCCAGCTCTCTCCCTCCTTTTCAAACTTTAAAAAGTCCCTCAAACTCATCTCTTTAGAGAGGCTTACTACCCAACCCACTAGAATACCCGTCAATTTACCTCTAGCTGATCCCACCTAGCTGGAACACACACAAACTATCTTTGGCCTATCCCACCTAGTGCCTCCCATCCACACTACTGTTACTACAACTTCGATCCCTCTGACCTCTTCAATTCCTTATGTGTCTCATGGACCCCATTCCCTCTAGAGTGTAAGCTTACGAGCAGGGTTCTCTACCTCACGTACCAGTCTGTTCCTCTAGATTGTAAGCTTGCGAGCAGGGCTCTCTACCTCATGTACCAGTCTGTTCCTCTAGATTGTAAGCTCTGCGAGCAGGGCTCTCTACCTCATGTACCAGTCTGTTCCTCTAGATTGTAAGCTCTGCGAGGAGGGCTCTCTACCTCACGTACCAGTCTGTTCCTCTAGATTGTAAGCTCTGCGAGCAGGGTTCTCTACCTCATGTACCAGTCTGTTCCTCTAGATTGTAAGCTCTGCGAGCAGGGTTCTCTACCTCATGTACCAGTCTGTTCTAGTTCATCTAACTTAGTATGTTGTTCCCTTCAATGCTCTGTACCTTGCGTTACGTTTACAGCTGGTAGTCAGATGTGAATGGATTTTCTTGGCAGTAAAGGAGGTGGAGACTTTTTACACAGGTAATTTGTAATAAAAATCATATTCGGTAGTAGGTTCTATGAAACCCCCAACCTGATTTTTTTTCTGTATGACAGACAGATAAATGATCAGATCTCAGTTTACAAATAGTGATGACTGAGTCTCACATTGAATTCCAAATCCTGCACATGCTGGTTTGGATTTTTAGAGTATTTAATATTTCCAGGCGTTTGATATTGCTGGAGGTTCCTGAATGTTTTTTATTCCAGTAATAGGGATATTTATTATTTCATGTAAAACCCTTTACCTGAACGACTCCGCATCATACAACCTGCAGGCTCCTTTCTCTCCACATGCTCTTGTTCCCCATTTCAAACATGTCTTATCTATCAGTGCTCCAAAATATATTGGGGCCAGAATTCCAGCTGCAAAAAAGAGAGAGGACTTATAAAATATTAACTATAAAACATAAACTTTAAACATAAAAACAGAAATTAAAATCTTGACAGACAGAATACAAAAATCAGAAGAAAAGGTAGACAAGATGGCTGATCAAATTAAATCCCTCCAAGATACAAATGGGGCTCTTGAGAAAAAACTTGTTTTATTGGAAAATAAAATTGAAAATATGGAAGACCGCTCAAGAAGAAAAAATTTAAGGTTTCGAAACATACCAGAGCACTTACCATCTGAAAGTTTGAGTGACATCCTAAAGAAATATTTGAATCATCCCAATGAACACGAGGAGATAATTGATAGATACCATAGACTACCCAAACCAAAAAACCTCCGCGAAGACATACCCAGAGATGTAATAGCATGTTTTCACTCGTACCTCTTTAAAGAACAAGTGATAAAAGCCTTTCGATAGATGAAGAAAACAGACGGTAAATACAGCGATGTATTGGTCTTGACAGACTTATCATATACAACTCGGGCAAAAAGAAGGAATTTCACTCCAATTATTCAAATTCTAAAACAAAATGAAATAAACTTTAGATGGATTTACCCCGCCAAATTGATGATTCTGGCAGAGTGGTATAAAGAAATCTTCGGATCAGTTGAACAAGCAAACTCATGGCTAAAGAGTAAATTATTACTTTGACCAAACAGAGCTCCTAAGAGCTAATAAGAAAATTGGCTTCACGGATTTTTTTTTTCTCTATGCCGATCTTCTCTCTCTGAAGACCCTACTGAAATAGCTACTTCTCTGAATCCTGTTTGAATTCTGAAGGCAAAATTTGAGACTGTTACATTATAAATAAAAAAGGAAGCAGAG
The DNA here is from genome assembly GCA_036172795.1 of Pelodytes ibericus. Taxonomy (NCBI): domain Eukaryota; kingdom Metazoa; phylum Chordata; class Amphibia; order Anura; family Pelodytidae; genus Pelodytes; species Pelodytes ibericus. The sequence continues at coordinate 1,731,016 of CM069858.1, read as the reverse complement.
GTTTAGAGGAAAAGCATTAATGACGAGATGAAGACATAGAGATCTCTTTTTTTTCTTTCTTATGATGATCTCTCTTTGATGAACTTACTGAAATAGCTACTTCCGTTTTAAATCTCTATTTGTACAGGAAATAATTTTGTTGAATTATTGAAGGCGAAATTTGAACCTGTCACATCATAAATTGAAAAAGGAACAGAGGTTTAGAGGAAAAGCATTAATGACGAGATGAAGACATGGTTTTTTTTTTTTTCTCTCTCTCCGTGTCTCAATTCAAGCATAGAACAACAATAAGAGACCAAGTCATTAGACTTCCCCGCTTTGTGCGCTTAAGCGCAGTAGCTGGGACCCTGATTCAATGTTAACCAGGGATAAACCCATTCTGATATGTGTTATTTATGTGTATACCCGGAGACTCAGAGTAAATGGTCTGAGCCTAGCGGGGAAATGTGAGTTATGTCAAATTTTTGGGTGTCAAATTATCTGTAAACGAGCCAGGCAGGAGAAGAAGGAGAGATATGGGAGTAGACAAACAGATAATGATTAACTTCTTATCTGTAAACGTCCAAGGGCTTAACACATAAAAAGGGGACTTTTGTACAGTATATTGATTAAGACTCAAATAGGTTTCATACAAGAAACCCATTGGAGAGAAGGGGATAAACAAACTTGGGGAGGGAAGAAATTCCCTACTATTATACAAGCAGGGCTCCCAGATAAGAAAAAAAGGGGTGTGGCTATGATTTTTGAGCAATCACTAGATCTCAGGATTAGTTGTCAAGCTCTGGACCATGAAGGAAGATATATGTTATTAGTTTGTAAAACTGATGGTATGGATATTACCTTAGTCAACGTATATCTCCCAAATAATTCACCTATGCTCACATTACAACATTTTTTAGGAAAAGTAGAAAAAATTTAAAAAGGCTTATTGTTGATAGCGGGAGACTTTAATGCCATATTAGATCCAGAACTTGACAAAAAACTTCCAGACGGGAAAAAATTAGATCCATCTATCAAAAAACAATCTAGTAGATTTCGAACGATATGCAACAATTTTAATCTCTACGACATATGGCGAATACACCACCAAGCTCATAGAGACTTCTCCCATTTATCTCGAAGACATAAATCTTATTCTAGGATTGACCTATATCTGGTATGTGCTTCAATGATAAAGATAGTAAAGAAAATAGAGTTGTGGGGAAATACCTGGTCGGATCATAGCATAAATATAATGGAAATAGGAGAAAAAATAAAGACGGGACGCTCCACATGGAGATTAAATGATTACTTATTAGCTAATCCTAGTATAAGAGAACACCTAGATAAAATGACGGAATTGTTTTTTAAGGAAAATATAACCCCAGATGTGGATATACTTACAATTTGGTGTGCCTATAAGGCAACTATGATCGGATACATAATCAAAGAAGAGAAAAAATCGAACTCTATATAGAATATATAAACTCGCCGATCTAAATAAAGCGGATCCTAATCAGATGACTTTGAACCAACTATCTGATATTCAATCAAAAATTAATTAAAAAAATTAGAGGAAAAAGTTGTAAGATCTATACATAAATTTCAAAAGACAAAGTTATAATAAGGATATAATGAACTTTGTCAATGACATATATGATTATAAGGATAAGAATTTTGGTTCTGTCAATGTCGTATTGTCTTGTTTTTGGTGTTTCATGGAAAAAAAAAAAACGATTAAAACCAAAAATCCTTAGGTCTGGTTGTCTAAAGCGGGAAAACCACTAAACTCTGGAATCTTGAAATTTGCACAGCTTATTACACATGGAAGTGTCAGGATTGGTTATCTGTTTGTATCATCAAAATCAAGGCGTGAAATGGCACCCCGATATTTGGTGTCAGGATGGAGGTAACGGGAGGAGCTTTCCTCCACCCCCACTCCAGATCTACTCTCTATTGAGGGATTAAAGCAGGGAGTGTGGCTGTACATTGTCTTCTGGCATTTATTGTATGTTCCATAACAATCCAAAAAATTACCCTCTCGTTTCCACTTACCTAGTGTCCTTATAAGTAGCATATAGACACCAACAGCCAGGGCTTTTAATTCTGGGCTCACAGTCCTGCAAGGTATACAGTAAAATACATTACAAACTAACACAAACCCTTAGCTACTCCTTGCACACAATGGGAGCTAGTTACTAAAATGCTGCTGACAAGTCAACTGCAAAAAGCAGGTAATAGAAGCTGAGCCAGAAACATTCTCCCTCTGTGTATCTATCCAGCTCTCCTAGTAATGGCTAGTTTTTGCAGCTCTCGCTTGTCAGTTCAGTTTGAGGGATTGTATTCTGCCCTCTGCTGGAAGGATATTATAATTACATAAATAATTAATACATATTATAATATAAATAATAAATAAAGTAAATCTGCCCCATTTTTCATCAAACGTAAAATGCATTAAACTGCCCCTATTATATACACTGCATTAAACTTCCCCTATTATATACACTGCATTAAACTTCCCCTATTATATACACTGCATAAAACTGCCCCTATTATATACACTGCATTAAACTGCCCCTATTATATACACTGCATAAAACTGCCCCTATTATATACACTGCATAAAACTGCCCCTATTATATACACTGCATAAAACTGCCCCTATTATATACACTGCATAAAACTGCCCCTATCATATACACTGCATAAAACTGCTCCTATTATATACACTGCATAAAACTGCCCCTATTATATACACAGCATAAAACTGCCCCTATTATATACACTGCATTAAACTGCCCCTATTATATACACTGCATTAAACTGCCCCTATTATATACACGGCATAAAACTGCCTCTATTATATACACTGCATTAAACTGCCCCTATTGTATACACGGCACAAAACTGCCCCTATTATACAGGGAGTGCAGAATTATTAGGCAAGTTGTATTTTTGAGGATTAATTTTATTATTGAACAACAACCATGTTCTCAATGAACCCAAAAAACTCATTAATATCAAAGCTGAATATTTTTGGAAGTAGTTTTTAGTTTGTTTTTAGTTTTAGCTATTTTAGGGGGATATCTGTGTGTGCAGGTGACTATTACTGTGCATAATTATTAGGCAACTTAACAAAAAACAAATATATACCCATTTCAATTATTTATTTTTACCAGTGAAACCAATATAACATCTCAACATTCACAAATATACATTTCTGACATTCAAAAACAAAACAAAAACAAAGCCACCTTTCTTTGCAAGGACACTCAAAAGCCTGCCATCCATGGATTCTGTCAGTGTTTTGATCTGTTCACCATCAACATTGCGTGCAGCAGCAACCACAGCCTCCCAGACACTGCATTAAACTGCCCCTATTTTATACACTGCATTAAACTGCCCCTATTATATACACAGCATAAACTGCCCCTATTATATACACTGCATAAACTGCCCCTATTATGAGAACGGCATAAAACTGTCCCTATTATATACACGGCATAAAACTGCCCCTGTTATATACACGGCATAAAACGGCCCCTATTATATGCACTGCATAAACTGCCCCTATTATGAGAACGGCATAAAACTGTCCCTATTATATACACGGCATAAAACTGCCCGTTATATACACGGCATAAAACTGCCCCTATTACATGCACTGCATAAACTGCCCCTATTATGAGAACGGCACAAAACTGCCCCTATTACATGCACTGCATAAACTGCCCCTATTATGAGAACGGCATAAAACTGCCCCTGTTATATACACTGCATAACACTGCCCCTATTATATACACTTCATAAAACTACCCCTATTATATACACTGCAGGTTTGACCAGCAACTACATATCCAGAGATGGATCGTATATGAGGCTGAGAATTACTGCAGCTTTAGGATGTCTGTCAATCTCGGGAAATACTCTGCATCCGGTGGTAAATCTTTAAATCACCCTAAGGCTTTTTTGAGACTAAATATTCCCTTTATGGTCCGTGCCATATGCTAGATTATGCACAGGTATTAATGTTTTTGCCCGTATTATGTCTGAGATGTCTGGTACAAAGCTTTGTGTATTCTAACTGTGTAATTAGTAATGAGGATCTGCATTACAGAGTCAACGAGAGAGGTATCAGTGGGTAGTATATAATGTATACAGTGTCTGCCATGTTTCATTAAACAGCAGGATAGTGCTGAGGTTAGAAGATTGCACAATACAAAAGATAGGCATACCACAGGACTAGGATATACGAGGCCGACCCCCCGAAACCAAACACGAAGGAGGTGAAAGCCTGGCTTATGGTGTAATACAGGAACATCTTGGCGCAGCTTTCATGCCGGGGACAGGTTCCTAAACTCGCGGAGAAATTCCCAGGCTGAAATCCTATCGCTTCGATGCAAGAACAATTGTAATAAACCTAAAGCAAGAACAAAGATTGAAAACGTGATGTTGGGATATTGTAGAGTTTTGTGGTGTTGGGTGTTTTAGGGTTTGTGGTGTTGGGTTGTTGTAGGGTTTGTGATGTTGTAGGTTTTGTGGTGTTGGATGTTGTAGGTTTTGTGGTGTTGGATGTTGGAGGGTTTGTGGTGTTGGATGTTGTAGGTTTTGTGGTGTTGGATGTTGGAGGGTTTGTGGTGTTGGATGTTGTAGGTTTTGTGGTGTTGGGATGTTGAAGGGTTTGTGGTGTTGGATGTTGTAGGGTTTGTGGTGTTGGATGTTGTAGGGTTTGTGGTGTTGGGATGTTGTAGGGTTTGTGGTGTTGGATGTTGTGGGTTGTTGTACGGTTTGTGGTGTTGGGTTGTTGTAGGGTTTGTGGTGTTGGATGTTGTAGGGTTTCAGGTGTTGGATGTTGTGGGTTGTTGTAGTGTTGTAGGATGTTGTGGGTTGTTGTAGTGTTTGTGGTGTAGGATGTTGTACGGTTTGTGGTGTTGGGTTGTTGTAGGATTTGTGGTGTTGGGTTGTTGTAGGGTTTGTGGTGTTGGATGTTGTAGGGTTTCAGGTGTTGGATGTTGTGGGTTGTTGTAGTGTTGTAGGATGTTGTGGGTTGTTGTAGTGTTTGTGGTGTAGGATGTTGTACGGTTTGTGGTGTTGGGTTGTTGTAGGATTTGTGGTGTTGGGTTGTTGTAGGGTTTGTGGTGTTGGATGTTGTAGGGTTTGTGGTGTTGGTTTGTTGTAGGGTTTGTGGTGTTGGTTTGTTGTAGGGCTTGTGGTGTTGGGTTGTTGTATGGTTTGTGGTGTTGGGATGTTGTAGGGTTTGTGGTGTTGGGTTGTTGAAGGGTTTGTGGTGTTGGATGTTGTAGGGTTTGTGGTGTTGGGTTGTTGTAGGGTTTGTGGTGTTGGGTTGTTGTAGGGTTTGGGGTGTTGGGTTGTTGTAGGGTTTGTGGTGTTGGATGTTGCAGGTTTTGTGGTGTTGGATGTTGTAGGGTTTGTGGTGTTGGAGGGTTTTTGGTGTTGGTTTGTTGTAGGGTTTGTGGTGTTGGTTTGTTGTGGGGTTTGTGGTGTTGGATGTTGTAGGATTTGTGGTGTTGGATGTTGTAGGGTTTGTGGTGTTGGTTTGTTGTGGGGTTTGGGGTGTTGGATGTTGTAGGATTTGTGGTGTTGGATGTTGTATGGTTTGTGATGTTGTAGGGTTTGTGGTGTTGGTTTGTTGTAGGGTTTGTGGTGTTGGTTTGTTGTAGGGTTTGTGGTGTTGGGATGTTGTAGGGTTTGTGGTGTTGGGATGTTGTAGGGTTTGTGGTGTTGGATGTTGTAGGATTTGTGGTGTTGGTTTGTTGTAGGGTTTGTGGTGTTGGGATGTTGTAGGGTTTGTGGTGTTGGGATGTTGTAGGGTGTGTGGTGTTGGGTGGTTGTAGGGTTTGTGGTGTTGGATGTTGTAGGGTTTGTGGTGTTGGTTTGTTGTAGGGCTTGTGGTGTTGGGTTGTTGTATGGTTTGTGGTGTTGGATGTTGTAGGGTTTGTGGTGTTGGGTTGTTGTAGGGTGTGTGGTGTTGGGTGGTTGTAGGGTTTGTGGTGTTGGATGTTGTAGGGTTTGTGGTGTTGGTTTGTTGTAGGGCTTGTGGTGTTGGGTTGTTGTATGGTTTGTGGTGTTGGATGTTGTAGGGTTTGTGGTGTTGGGTTGTTGTAGGGTTTGTGGTGTTGGTTTGTTGTGGGGTTTGTGGTGTTGGATGTTGTAGGATTTGTGGTGTTGGATGTTGTAGGGTTTGTGGTGTTGGTTTGTTGTAGGGTTTGTGGTGTTGGGATGTTGTAGGGTTTGTGGTGTTGGGATGTTGTAGGGTGTGTGGTGTTGGATGTTGTAGGGTTTGTGGTGTTGGATGTTGCAGGTTTTGTGGTGTTGGATGTTGTAGGGTTTGTGGTGTTGGATGTTGTAGGGTTTGTGGTGTTGGATGTTGTAGGGTTTGTGATGTTGGGATGTTGTAGGATTTGTGGTGTTGGATGTTGTAGGGTTTGTGGTGTTGGGATGTTGTAGGGTTTGTGGTGTTGGGATGTTGTAGGGTGTGTGGTGTTGGGTGGTTGTAGGGTTTGTGGTGTTGGGTGGTTGTAGGGTTTGTGGTGTTGGATGTTGTAGGGTTTGTGGTGTTGGTTTGTTGTAGGGCTTGTGGTGTTGGGTTGTTGTATGGTTTGTGGTGTTGGATGTTGTAGGGTTTGTGGTGTTGGATGTTGTAGGGTTTGTGGTGTTGGATGTTGTAGGGTTTGTGGTGTTGGTTTGTTGTAGGGTTTGTGGTGTTGGGATGTTGTAGGGTTTGTGGTGTTGGGATGTTGTAGGGTGTGTGTTGTTGGATGTTGTAGGGTTTGTGGTGTTGGATGTTGCAGGTTTTGTGGTGTTGGATGTTGTAGGGTTTGTGGTGTTGGGATGTTGTAGGATTTGTGGTGTTGGATGTTGTAGGGTTTGTGGTGTTGGGATGTTGTAGGGTTTGTGGTGTTGGGATGTTGTAGGGTGTGTGGTGTTGGGTGGTTGTAGGGTTTGTGGTGTTGGGTGTTGTAGGGTTTGTGGTGTTGGTTTGTTGTAGGGCTTGTGGTGTTGGGTTGTTGTATGGTTTGTGGTGTTGGATGTTGTAGGGTTTGTGGTGTTGGGTTGTTGTAGGGTTTGTGGTGTTGGTTTGTTGTGGGGTTTGTGGTGTTGGATGTTGTAGGATTTGTGGTGTTGGATGTTGTAGGGTTTGTGGTGTTGGTTTGTTGTAGGGTTTGTGGTGTTGGGATGTTGTAGGGTTTGTGGTGTTGGGATGTTGTAGGGTGTGTGGTGTTGGATGTTGTAGGGTTTGTGGTGTTGGATGTTGCAGGTTTTGTGGTGTTGGATGTTGTAGGGTTTGTGGTGTTGGATGTTGTAGGGTTTGTGGTGTTGGATGTTGTAGGGTTTGTGATGTTGGGATGTTGTAGGATTTGTGGTGTTGGATGTTGTAGGGTTTGTGGTGTTGGGATGTTGTAGGGTTTGTGGTGTTGGGATGTTGTAGGGTGTGTGGTGTTGGGTGGTTGTAGGGTTTGTGGTGTTGGGTGGTTGTAGGGTTTGTGGTGTTGGATGTTGTAGGGTTTGTGGTGTTGGTTTGTTGTAGGGCTTGTGGTGTTGGGTTGTTGTATGGTTTGTGGTGTTGGATGTTGTAGGGTTTGTGGTGTTGGATGTTGTAGGGTTTGTGGTGTTGGATGTTGTAGGGTTTGTGGTGTTGGTTTGTTGTAGGGTTTGTGGTGTTGGGATGTTGTAGGGTTTGTGGTGTTGGGATGTTGTAGGGTGTGTGTTGTTGGATGTTGTAGGGTTTGTGGTGTTGGATGTTGCAGGTTTTGTGGTGTTGGATGTTGTAGGGTTTGTGGTGTTGGATGTTGTAGGGTTTGTGGTGTTGGGATGTTGTAGGATTTGTGGTGTTGGATGTTGTAGGGTTTGTGGTGTTGGGATGTTGTAGGGTTTGTGGTGTTGGGATGTTGTAGGGTGTGTGGTGTTGGGTGGTTGTAGGGTTTGTGGTGTTGGGTGGTTGTAGGGTTTGTGGTGTTGGATGTTGTAGGGTTTGTGGTGTTGGTTTGTTGTAGGGCTTGTGGTGTTGGGTTGTTGTATGGTTTGTGGTGTTGGATGTTGTAGGGTTTGTGGTGTTGGGTTGTTGTAGGGTTTGTGGTGTTGGATGTTGTAGGTTTTGTGGTGTTGGGATGTTGAAGGGTTTGTGGTGTTGGATGTTGTAGGGTTTGTGGTGTTGGATGTTGTAGGGTTTGTGGTGTTGGTTTGTTGTAGGGTTTGTGGTGTTGGGATGTTGTAGGGTTTGTGGTGTTGGGATGTTGTAGGGTGTGTGGTGTTGGGTGGTTGTAGGGTTTGTGGTGTTGGATGTTGTAGGGTTTGTGGTGTTGGTTTGTTGTAGGGCTTGTGGTGTTGGGTTGTTGTATGGTTTGTGGTGTTGGATGTTGTAGGGTTTGTGGTGTTGGGTTGTTGTAGGGTTTGTGGTGTTGGGTTGTTGTAGGGTTTGTGGTGTTGGATGTTGCAGGTTTTGTGGTGTTGGATGTTGTAGGGTTTGTGGTGTTGGATGTTGTAGGGTTTGTGGTGTTGGTTTGTTGTAGGGTTTGTGGTGTTGGTTTGTTGTGGGGTTTGTGGTGTTGGATGTTGTAGGATTTGTGGTGTTGGATGTTGTATGCTTTGTGGTGTTGGATGTTGTAGGGTTTGTGGTGTTGGTTTGTTGTAGGGTTTGTGGTGTTGGTTTGTTGTAGGGTTTGTGGTGTTGGGATGTTGTAGGGTTTGTGGTGTTGGATGTTGTAGGGTTTGTGGTGTTGGTTTGTTGTAGGGTTTGTGGTGTTGGGATGTTGTAGGGTGTGTGGTGTTGGATGTTGTAGGGTTTGTGGTGTTGGATGTTGCAGGTTTTGTGGTGTTGGATGTTGTAGGGTTTGTGGTGTTGGATGTTGTAGGGTTTGTGGTGTTGGATGTTGTAGGGTTTGTGGTGTTGGGATGTTGTAGGATTTGTGGTGTTGGATGTTGTAGGGTTTGTGGTGTTGGGATGTTGTAGGGTTTGTGGTGTTGGATGTTGTAGGGTTTGTGGTGTTGGGATGTTGTAGGATTTGTGGTGTTGGATGTTGTAGGGTTTGTGGTGTTGGATGTTGTAGGGTTTGTGGTGTTGGGATGTTGTAGGGTTTGTGGTGTTGGGATGTTGTAGGGTTTGTGGTGTGAGATGCTAATAGATCTCTTACCCTTTCTTTCCCGTTCCCCACCGATGATTTGCATCCAGCCAGGCATGCCGACATGTATGTTATGTTATTCTCGCCACACACAGGGTCCCATTGCTTTAGGGAACATTTGCAGTCAGAGTTGCAGGGGGCATAAAGGAGGTTATCATGGAACCGGTCCTGCTGGCTCCTGAATTAAAAGACATCGATACAGTCACCATGGAAACCAATGGAACATTCCTTACTACTGCTCCACCTTTAGAAAACACCATGGAAACCAATGGAACATTCCTTATGATTGCTCCACCTTTAGAAAACACCATGGAAACCAATGGAACATTCCTTACTACTGCTCCACCTTTAGAAAACACCATGGAAACCAATGGAACATTCCTTACGACTGCTCCACCTTTGGAAAACACCATGGAAACCAATAGAACATGCCTTACTACTGCTCCACCTTTAGAAAACACCATGGAAACCAATGGAACATTCCTTACTACTGCTCCACCTTTAGAAAACACCATGGAAACCAATGGAACATTCCTTACTACTGCTCCACCTTTAGAAAACACCATGGAAACCAATGGTTTGTTACTTCTGATTGCTCCACTTTTAAAATTTAAGTATGAGAAATATTACTCTTCTCCCTGGAATGGGGGTGAATGGCAACTGCACTTTTTGCCATTGGTAATTTTTCAACATAATAATGATTTTTAAGTATAAAAGAAATTAGCACCACTTTAACCCAACACTCAATGTTAATCACTCACCCATTGTATGCCACCGTAATTCCGGCCACGTCATTGTTATCACATCCAATCAGAAAGGCGGAGAGGGATATGATAAAAGCCAACAGCGATGTTCCAAATGACATCTTAGCAGCAGAAAGGAGTCCAAACTTGTACCTCTTCATAATTAGACCCCCAAGGAAGATCCCCAGGGAGGCCGCAGGTATCGTGGTTGCTCCTAAAAAGTAACAAACCTGTGCATAATACTGTGATGAAAACACAAAAATGGCCAGGTTATTCATTGTAGACTCAGTCTCTCCAGCCTTTCCATGCTTGCCATGTAAGCTTTTTGAAATGTATCCTGTGAAATAATGGATCTAAAAATGCCCTATATCTACCACAACACACATATATAGTGATCACTGGAGAAGAAGAACCAGCACACATGTATAGTGATCACTGGAGAAGAAGAACCAGCACACATGTATAGTGATCACTGGAAGATAACAACCAGCACACATGTATAGTGGTCACTGGAAGATAAGAACCAGCACACATGTATAGTGGTCACTGGAAGATAAGAACCAGCACTCATGTATAGTGGTCACTGGAAGATAAGAACCAGCACACATGTATAGTGGTCACTGGAAGATAAGAACCAGCACACATGTATAGTGGTCACTGGAAGATAAGAACCAGCACACATGTATAGTGATCACTGGAGAAGAAGAACCAGCACACATGTATAGTGATCACTGGAGAAGAAGAACCAGCACACATGTATAGTGATCAATGTAAGATAAGAACCAGCACACATGTATAGTGATCAATGTAAGATAAGAACCAGTACACATGTATAGTGGTCACTGGAAGATAAGAACCAGCACACATGTATAGTGATCAATGTAAGATAAGAACCAGCACACATGTATAGTGATCACTGGAGAAGAAGAACCAGCACACATGTAGAGTGATCACTGGAAGATAAGAACCAGCACACATGTAGAGTGATCACTGGAAGATAAGAACCAGCACACATGTAGAGTGATCACTGGAAGATAAGAACCAGCACACATGTATAGTGATCAATGTAAGATAAGAACCAGCACACATGTATAGTGGTCACTGGAAGATAAGAACCAGCACACATGTATAGTGATCACTGGAAGATAAGAACCAGCACACATGTATAGTGGTCACTGGAAGATAAGAACCAGCACACATGTATAGTGATCACTGGAAGATAAGAACCAGCACACATGTATAGTGGTCACTGGAAGATAAGAACCAGCACACATGTATAGTGATCACTGGAAGATAAGAACCAGCACACATGTAGAGTGATCACTGGAAGATAAGAACCAGCACACATGTATAGTGATCACTGGAGAATAAGAACCAGCACACATGTAGAGTGATCACTGGAAGATAAGAACCAGCACACGTATAGTGATCAATGTAAGATAAGAACCAGCACACATGTAGAGTGATCACTGGAAGATAAGAACCAGCACACGTATAGTGATCAATGTAAGATAAGAACCAGGATAAATATAGTGATCACTAAGCCATAAAAACTGGCTGTGTGATTTCATTAATAATGGACTCCCTTGTGGCTTTGGTTGCTATTACTGATAACAGTAGATTCTATTGTCCCTTTATTTTGGCCCAAAAGCAGTATGTAGATCTCAACTCAAATACCAAGTTGCCAAACGCTTGTAAAAATGTACTTGTCGTTTTATGGATGAGGCATTCTTTTACTACCATGACTAAACAGGAGAGGAATAGCGGTACTGGCCTGATAATTTGTGAGAGTGGGGATGTCCCTGGTGGAATGCATTGTTGACTTAAGGGTCTGTCTGTTCCAGTCATATCACCTCAAATGTCAAACTTTGAGGGCAGCATATCGCTTACCGGTTATAAAGTTGGCTTTTGAGATGGATTGGCCATACTGCTGCTCAATATACTTTGGTTTGTACGTGATGAACCCGATGAAGCTGTTCATTTGCAGGAGGGTAATAACCAGGAGAATGATATACAACCGGGTGCAGAATAACTTCTTTAATGAGATGAGAAAACCTAAAGTAAATAAATGGTGGGTTAATGTAGAGATGAAGTTATTACACCAAGAGCAGACACGTGGCGGCTGTAGAAACTGTACCTTTCATTGTGGCTTTGTTACCTCGCTCGGTTTTACCCTCTTGTTCCTGACTCTCCGTGATTTTCACTTTCTCAGGACTAAGCTCCGTGTCATCACCTTGTTTCTTCAGAGTCTTGGGCAGGAAGCAGAAGGGGATGCCGGAAATAATACTGAGTAATGCGGCTATAAGGAACCCCAGCCACCATGCACCTACCCAGCGACTATCAGCAGGTGTAATGCTTATACTGTCTGCAACAGAGCAGGGGGTAATAATCCCATTAACTGAGATATTAAATCACACAGAAAAACACATGATTGCATTATACCCAGAGTAGACCAGTATGATGCTTTATATTATATAATCTATAGAATGAATCAGTTACAAACAGCACAATCACTATACATCATTATTACTGCGCACACAAAAGCCTTTACCTAGGAATTACTTGGAGAAACAATCAAACCATTGTCTAGTTTCATGGAATTAAGTTGATTTAAATAATATTATGTGCTGAATTTAATCCAGGTTATTGTTCTACAGTAAAACAGCAGTGAATAATATGTATCACAGTAAAGTCACTCACCTAGATCTACAAACCCGATATCAACGTAGAGTTTGGCACAGAAAGACCCAAGCATAAAACCAAGCATGGGTCCAAATAATGCTACGGTGTGTAAACATGCTGGGGAAAGAAATGCATACAATCTGTACGTTACTTTTATATTACCACGGACCCACCAAATACAATCCACGTTATTATTCAATGACCCATTTAATACCCTAACACCAATATTATATTATATTACCATGGACCCACCAAATACAATCTACGTTATTATTCAATGACCCATTTAACACCCTAACACCAATATTATATTATATTACCATGGACCCACCAAATACAATCCAAGTTATTATTCAATGACCCATTTAACACCCTAACACCAATATTATATTATAATACCATGGACCCATCAAATACAATCCATGTTATTACTCAATGACCCATTTAACACCCTAACACCAATATTATATTATATTACCATGGACCCACCAAATACAATCCAAGTTATTATTCAATGACCCATTTAACACCCTAACACCAATATTATATTATAATACCATGGACCCATCAAATACAATCCATGTTATTACTCAATGACCCATTTAACACCCTAACACCAATATTATATTATATTACCATGGACCCATCAAATACAATCCATGTTATTATTCAATGACCCATTTAACACCCTAACACAAATATTATATTATATTACCATGGACCCACCAAATACAATCCATGTTATTATTCAATGATCCATTGAACACCCTAACACCAATATTATATTATATTACCATGGACCCATCAAATAAAATCCATGTTATTATTCAATGATCCATTTAACACCCTAACACCAATATTATATTATATTACCATGGACCCACCAAATACAATCCATGTTATTATTCAATGGCCCATTTAACACCCTAACACCAATATTATATTATATTACCATTGACCCATCAAATACAATCCATGTTATTACTCAATGATCGATTTAACACCCTAACACCAATATTATATTATATTACCATGGACCCATCAAATACAATCCATGTTATTATTCAATGACCCATTTAACACCCTAACACCAATATTATATTATATTACCATGGACCCATCAAATACAATCCATGTTATTATTCAATGACCCATTTAACACCCTAACATCAATATTATATTATATTACCATGGACCCATCAAATACAATCCATGTTATTATTCAATGACCCATTTAACACCCTAACACAAATATTATATTATATTACCATGGACCCATCAAATACAATCCATGTTATTACTCAATGATCCATTTAACACCCTAACACCAATATTATATTATATTACCATGGACCCACCAAATACAATCCATGTTATTATGCAATGATCCATTTAACACCCTAACATCAATATTATATTATATTACCATGGACCCACCAAATAAAATCCATGTTTTTATTCAATGACCCATTTAACACCCTAACACCAATATTATATTATATTACCATGGACCCACCAAATACAATCCATGTTATTACTCAATGATCCCACCCTAACACCAGTATTATATTATATTACCATGGACCCATCAAATACAACCCATGTTATTATTCAGTGACCCATTTAACACCCTAACACCAATATTATATTATATTACCATGGACCCATCAAATACAATCCATGTTATTATTCAATGACCCATTTAACACCCTAACACCCATATTATATTATAATACCATGGACCCACCAAATACAATCCATGTTATTATTCAATGACCCATTTAACACCCTAACCCCCATATTATATTATATTATATTATAATACCATGGACCCACCAAATAAAATCCATGTTATTACTCAATGATCCATTTAACACCCTAACACCAATATTATATTATATTACCATGGACCCACCAAATACAATCCATGTTATTATGCAATGATCCATTTAACACCCTAACATCAATATTATATTATATTACCATGGACCCACCAAATAAAATCCATGTTTTTATTCAATGACCCATTTAACACCCTAACACCAATATTATATTTTATTACCATGGACCCACCAAATACATTCCATGTTATTACTCAATGATCCCACCCTAACACCAGTATTATATTATATTACCATGGACCCACCAAATACAATCCATGTTATTACTCAATGATCCCACCCTAACACCAGTATTATATTATATTACCATGGACCCATCAAATACAACCCATGTTATTATTCAGTGACCCATTTAACACCCTAACACCAATATTATATTATATTACCATGGACCCATCAAATACAATCCATGTTATTATTCAATGACCCATTTAACACCCTAACACCCATATTATATTATAATACCATGGACCCACCAAATACAATCCATGTTATTATTCAATGACCCATTTAACACCCTAACCCCCATATTATATTATATTATATTATAATACCATGGACCCACCAAATAAAATCCATGTTATTACTCAATGATCCATTTAACACCCTAACACCAATATTATATTATATTACCATGGACCCACCAAATACAATCCATGTTATTATGCAATGATCCATTTAACACCCTAACATCAATATTATATTATATTACCATGGACCCACCAAATAAAATCCATGTTTTTATTCAATGACCCATTTAACACCCTAACACCAATATTATATTTTATTACCATGGACCCACCAAATACATTCCATGTTATTACTCAATGATCCCACCCTAACACCAGTATTATATTATATTACCATGGACCCATCAAATACAACCCATGTTATTATTCAATGATCCATTTAACACCCTAACACCAATATTATATTATAATACCATGGACCCACCAAATACAATCCATGTTATTACTCAATGACCCATTTAACACCCTAACACCAATATTATATTATATTACCATGGACCCACAAAATAAAATCCATGTTATTATTCAATGACCCATTTAACACCATAACACCAATATTATATTATATTACCATGGACCCACCAAATACAATCCATGTTATTACTCAATGATCCATTTAACACCCTAACACCAATATTATATTATATTACCATGGACCCATCAAATACAATCCATGTTATTATTCAATGATCCATCTAACACCCATATTATATTATATTAAAATACCATGGACCCATCAAATACAATCCATGTTATTATTCAATTATCCATTTAACACCCCAACACCAATATTATATTATATTACCATGGACCCATCAAATACAATCCATGTTATTATTCAATGACCCATTTAACACCCTAACACCAATATTATATTATATTACCATGGACCCACAAAATAAAATCCATGTTATTATTCAATGACCCATTTAACACCCTAACGCCAATATTATATTATATTACCATGGACCCACCAAATACAATCCATGTTATTATTCAATGACCCATTTAACACCCTAACACCAATATTATATTATATTACCATGGACCCACCAAATACAATCCATGTTATTATTCAATGACCCATTTAACACCCTAACACCCATATTATATTATATTATAATACCATGGACCCACCAAATAAAATCCATGTTATTACTCAATGATCCATTTAACACCCTAACACCAATATGATATTATATTACCATGGACCCACCAAATACAATCCATGTTATTATTCAATGACCCATTTAACACCCTAACACAAATATTATATTATATTACCATGGACCCATCAAATACAATCCATGTTATTATTCAATTATTCATTTAACACCCTAACACCCATATTATATTATATTATAATACCATGGACCCACCAAATAAAATCCATGTTATTACTCAATGATCCATTTAACACCCTAACACCAATATTATATTATAATACCATGGACCCACCAAATACAATCCATGTTATTACTCAATGACCCATTTAACACCCTAACACCAATATTATATTATATTACCATGGACCCATCAAATACAATCCATGTTATTATTCAATGATCCATCTAACACCCATATTATATTATATTAAAATACCATGGACCCATCAAATACAATCCATGTTATTATTCAATTATCCATTTAACACCCTAACACCAATATTATATTATATTACCATGGACCCATCAAATACAATCCATGTTATTATTCAATGACCCATTTAACACCCTAACACCAATATTATATTATATTACCATGGACCCACAAAATAAAATCCATGTTATTATTCAATGACCCATTTAACACCCTAACACCAATATTATATTATATTACCATGGACCCACCAAATACAATCCATGTTATTATTCAATGACCCATTTAACACCCTAACCCCCATATTATATTATATTATATTATAATACCATGGACCCACCAAATAAAATCCATGTTATTACTCAATGATCCATTTAACACCCTAACACCAATATTATATTATATTACCATGGACCCACCAAATACAATCCATGTTATTATGCAATGATCCATTTAACACCCTAACATCAATATTATATTATATTACCATGGACCCACCAAATAAAATCCATGTTTTTATTCAATGACCCATTTAACACCCTAACACCAATATTATATTTTATTACCATGGACCCACCAAATACAATCCATGTTATTACTCAATGATCCCACCCTAACACCAGTATTATATTATATTACCATGGACCCATCAAATACAACCCATGTTATTATTCAATGATCCATTTAACACCCTAACACCAATATTATATTATAATACCATGGACCCACCAAATACAATCCATGTTATTACTCAATGACCCATTTAACACCCTAACACCAATATTATATTATATTACCATGGACCCACAAAATAAAATCCATGTTATTATTCAATGACCCATTTAACACCATAACACCAATATTATATTATATTACCATGGACCCACCAAATACAATCCATGTTATTACTCAATGATCCATTTAACACCCTAACACCAATATTATATTATATTACCATGGACCCATCAAATACAATCCATGTTATTATTCAATGATCCATCTAACACCCATATTATATTATATTAAAATACCATGGACCCATCAAATACAATCCATGTTATTATTCAATTATCCATTTAACACCCCAACACCAATATTATATTATATTACCATGGACCCATCAAATACAATCCATGTTATTATTCAATGACCCATTTAACACCCTAACACCAATATTATATTATATTACCATGGACCCACAAAATAAAATCCATGTTATTATTCAATGACCCATTTAACACCCTAACGCCAATATTATATTATATTACCATGGACCCACCAAATACAATCCATGTTATTATTCAATGACCCATTTAACACCCTAACACCAATATTATATTATATTACCATGGACCCACCAAATACAATCCATGTTATTATTCAATGACCCATTTAACACCCTAACACCCATATTATATTATATTATAATACCATGGACCCACCAAATAAAATCCATGTTATTACTCAATGATCCATTTAACACCCTAACACCAATATGATATTATATTACCATGGACCCACCAAATACAATCCATGTTATTATTCAATGACCCATTTAACACCCTAACACAAATATTATATTATATTACCATGGACCCATCAAATACAATCCATGT
Source organism: Pelodytes ibericus (assembly GCA_036172795.1). NCBI lineage: Eukaryota > Metazoa > Chordata > Amphibia > Anura > Pelodytidae > Pelodytes > Pelodytes ibericus. The sequence continues at coordinate 1,712,826 of CM069858.1, read as the reverse complement.
TATTATTCAATTATTCATTTAACACCCTAACACCCATATTATATTATATTATAATACCATGGACCCACCAAATAAAATCCATGTTATTACTCAATGATCCATTTAACACCCTAACACCAATATTATATTATAATACCATGGACCCACCAAATACAATCCATGTTATTACTCAATGACCCATTTAACACCCTAACACCAATATTATATTATATTACCATGGACCCATCAAATACAATCCATGTTATTATTCAATGATCCATCTAACACCCATATTATATTATATTAAAATACCATGGACCCATCAAATACAATCCATGTTATTATTCAATTATCCATTTAACACCCTAACACCAATATTATATTTTATTACCATGGACCCATCAAATACAATCCATGTTATTATTCAATGACCCATTTAACACCCTAACACCAATATTATATTATATTACCATGGACCCACAAAATAAAATCCATGTTATTATTCAATGACCCATTTAACACCCTAACACCAATATTATATTATATTACTATGGACCCACCAAATACAATCCATGTTATTATTCAATGACCCATTTAAAACCCTAACACCCATATTATATTATATTATATTATAATACCATGGACCCACCAAATAAAATCCATGTTATTACTCAATGATCCATTTAACACCCTAACACCAATATGATATTATATTACCATGGACCCATAAAATACAATCCATGTTATTATTCAATGATCCATTTAACACCCTAACACCAATATTATATTATATTACCATGGACCCACCAAATACAATCCATGTTTCAATGACCCATTTAACCCCCTAACACCAATATTATATTATATTACCATGGACCCACCAAATACAATCCATGTTATTATTCAATGATCCATTTAACACCCTAACACCAATATTATATTATATAATATTACCATGGACCCATCAAATAAAATCCATGTTATTATTCAATGGCCCATTTAACACCCTAACACCAATATTATATTATATTACCATGGACCCACCAAATACAATCCATGTTATTATTCAATGGCCCATTTAACACCCTAACACCAATATTATATTATATTACCATTGACCCATCAAATACAATCCATGTTATTACTCAATGATCCATTGAACACCCTAACACCAATATTATATTATATTACGATGGACCCATCAAATACAATCCATGTTATTATTCAATGACCCATTTAACACCCTAACACCAATATTATATTATATTACCATGGACCCATCAAATACAATCCATGTTATTATTCAATGACCCATTTAACACCCTAACACCAAAATTATATTATATTACCATGGACCCATCAAATACAATCCATGTTATTATTCAATGACCCATTTAACACCCTAACACCAATATTATATTATATTACCATGGACCCATCAAATACAATCCATGTTATTACTCAATGATCCATTTAACACCCTAACACCAATATTATATTATATTACCATGGACCCACCAAATACAATCCATGTTATTATTTGATGACCCATTTAACACCCTAACATCAATATTATATTATATTACCATGGACCCACCAAATAAAATCCATGTTTTTATTCAATGACCCATTTAACACCCTAACACCCATATTATATTATATTATAATACCATGGACACACAAAATAAAATCCATGTTATTACTCAATGATCCATTTAACACCAATATTATATTTTTTTACCATGGACCCATCAAATACAATCCATGTTATTATTCAGTGACCCATTTAACACCTTAACACCAATATTATATTATATTACCATGGACCCATCAAATACAATCCATGTTATTATTCAATGACCCATTTAACACCCTAACACCAATATTATATTATAATACCATGGACCCACCAAATACAATCCATGTTATTACTCAATGATCCATTTAACACCTTAACACCAATATTATATTATATTATATTACCATGGACCCATCAAATACAATCCATGTTATTATTCAATGACCCATTTAACACCCTAACACCAATATTATATTATATTACCATGGACCCACCAAATACAATCCATGTTATTATTCAATGATCCATTTAACACCCTAACACCAATATTATATTATATTACCATGGACCCATCAAATACAATCCATGTTATTATTCAATGACCCATTTAACCCCCTAACACCAATATTATATTATATTACCATGGACCCACCAAATACAATCCATGTTATTATTCAATGACCCATTTAACCCCCTAACACCAATATTATATTATAATACCATGGACCCACCAAATACAATCCATGTTATTATTCAATGACCCATTTAACACCCTAACACCAATATTATATTATATTACCATGGACCCACCAAATACAATCCATGTTATTATTCAATGATCCATTTAACACCCTAACACCAATATTATATTATATTACCATGGACCCATCAAATACAATCCATGTTATTATTCAATGACCCATTTAACCCCCTAACACCAATATTATATTATATTACCATGGACCCATCAAATACAATCCATGTTATTATTCAATGACCCATTTAACACCCTAACACCCATATTATATTATATTACCATGGACCCACCAAATACAATCCATGTTATTATTCAATGACCCATTTAACACCCTAACACCCATATTATATTATATTACCATGGACCCACCAAATACAATCCATGTTATTATTCAATGACCCATTTAACACCCATATTATAATATATTTCCAAAGAGCTGTACTCATGGAGGCACATCCTACAAGTTGGATCCCGCTGCTATTCCCTGTACAGCTCATGGCAGGGGACTGCAGTTAACTGTTACGTGAAGGACAGTCTATGCTGTCCTAGTGTTCTTGGACCCTCAAATTAGGACGGCATAGAACTCCCTGGCGTCACCAAGGAGTAAAGAATGAAAAGCAGGAAAAGGTGATTTTTCGTTCCTGGCTCGGATCACAGTGTGATCAGAAACACAGAGACTCGAACAGGTCTGTAGGTAAATCCCAGAGCCTGCACATTCAGGCTACATGTGGTCTGTCACACGGAGTCCACTCAGCAGGACAGGGCAGACTGGATGGGTTGAATGGTTTGTATCTACTGACACTATCTAGGTTTCTATTTGGGAATCCAGCTGGTTATAAACACTGGCTCATGTCCAAGCCGGTGTTTGATCTTTCTGACACCAGTAATAGATCTTGTCAGTAGACCGGGGAATCATTTGCAAACATCAAAGATCAGGTCAGTTAACAATGCTGGACCTTGACCCCCACTTAGTAAAGTGGCATATAGTCCATATATCTGTATGTGATATGTGGGGCTCTGTATAAATGATGTTAGCGTGATACATGTTCTGTATCAAGCTGTCAGCTGAACATTTTGCAAATAAAACAAAAATATATTGTTTTTTATACAACTAAGTTTTGTTAACAGGTGAAACTACTGAGATTTGGCAGCGAAGACTAGCAGGATTATATGTATAATCAGGGGAAATTCTGGGCCAACAGCCTAAATATGGAGCAGTCACCATGGAAACCAAAGGAATGCTCCTGCTGATATCATGGAAACCAAAGGAATGTTCCTGCTGATATCACCATGGCAACCAAAGGAATGTTCCTGCTGATATCACTATGGAAACCAAAGGAATGTTCCTGCTGATATCACCATGGCAACCAAAGGAATGTTCCTGCTGATATCACCATGGAAACCAAAGGAATGTTTCTGATGATTTGCTCCACTTTGCTGCAGTAATGGTTCTGTTCTTCCCTGATATTAATGAGAATTAACAAGCTATCCTTCTGTATTATCTCATAAAATAAAAACACATTCTCATCTATTTACTAAGCAGTGAACTACTAAAACTGGGCACAAGTAGTTGAGTTGTATAGATATGATATATTCTTTATCTTTTTAAATACCATTGCTTTTATTCATTCTGTATGTATTAATAGTATTATACATTTTATACTAATTAAAGATGTTCTTGTTATATTCACATACTCTTTCTGTCTCCCTACTCTTGATTACTTTGCTCTGAGAGTTGCACCCACAACAGTCTCCATGCTATTAAACCCAATTCTTAGTGAATAGACCACACTATTTCTAATAGTTTGATTTACTAATATTGATGAAATGTTATATCTAATTTTACCTATATAAAGAGCAGTGTTCTCAGGCCTGGAGTAGTCGTCAAGATAAGAAATTCCTAGAGGCGTTATAGGTGTTTCTCCAATGCCGCGCAGAATATTTCCAGCTAATAAAAACAGCCACATGTAAGATTTGGTTTCCTTTGCACAGTCTGAAAAATATAATGCATTCAAAGGGTTAAACTCATTTGTTGTTAGTTTGCACAGTACCTTTCAGAGTTTGTCCCAGATCTTATTAGTTTACAGAGTAACTCTGCTAGTTTATTGCTGAGCTTATGAGTAAGCGCTATATGCGCGAAACACGTCAAGCTTAGTGACTGCGGTTTTTCACTTTCATCCATCTTTATTTGCTGTGCAACTATTTACCTGTTTTTGGATTAAATAAACATCACTTACTTCACCTATACCGACTCCTGGAGTGCCATTGCTCTACACTTCATTTTTCCCTAGTTTATTGCTGAATCCGGATGGCGCCCATAGTGATATATAAAACACACAATACAAGCATCACAGAATACATGGTGCAGGTTACAGTAATGCCTCCTGCAGGTTTCAGATCTCGTCTCTTCATTGGCGCAGGGGAAAATACCAGTGAGCAAAAGGCAGTTTGATCCTGTGATAGAGCCTGAATATAATGTTAATGTACCTGTCCCATGGAGCTATAATGTAATCCCAGATTTCCGGCCCCTCAGCGCTCCCCATATACTAAGGGGTATATTCACTAAAATTCCACTTTGGAGGTTCACTTTGATTTTGAGATTCGGCACCCCAAGTTTGACGTAGAAAAGAAAAACAGGGTTGAATCTACCCCGTTGAAAATAATAAATAAATGCGTCCTGTGTTAAAACGAGCGGTGCATGCCATCAGTGATGCGGTTGCTAAAATGCCTCGATGTTGAGGTATTAAGCAACACCAAAATTTGGCCCCCAGGGCACTGCGATTATTCCACGCAGTAATCTTGGGCAGCAGTCTGGCGATATGGCCGCCCTGTTTTCAGCAAGAGAGATGGAATTGATCAGAAATTACTTCCACCACTCTGTTGCTTGACTGCCCCTAGAGGCAGTTAGCAACATTACATTAATTACATTTTAAAAAAGGGACACAACTAACTCTAGATCTATTAACCCTATATCTAGTGTTACACTTCCACTTAGGCTTACAGATGTGTTAGGGTTAAGGTTAGATTTAAAGCTGGGGTCAAAAGGAAACTATAGGAGAAAAAGGTTAGGAAACAAATGAAAACACTTTTTTTGGTTACTGCCATATAACTTGCAACAGAAAAGCATCTGAACATGTTATATTTCTAAACTCAGGACAAATATTAGAAACTATTTAGATTGTTTAAAAAATGTCATAATATTTAGTAAATTATATTATGTGATGAAAATAATGGTGTTTTAAGACAGGGCTCACAGCTTCTGTGACTCTTTCTCTCTGTGTATATCAGTGTAACTGTCTGCGTGTGTATGTGACTGTCTGTGTGATTGTGTGTATGAATTTTTGTGCTGTTATTTGGCTCCCAGATTTTTTGGATGGCTCCTAAAACTAAATAAAATTTTTCAAGCTCTTTCTTTAGAAAACCCTTCTTATGCTGATAAAACCATTACATAATATGTGTCATTACAGTAAATGAGAACTAGATAAATTACAACCAGACACTATCACTGCAGACATGTTAAAATAGCCTCTGTCACCAAAGGTACAATCCTTTTAAAACTGTCTGGTCAGTAAGGGTTTAAACAGAGCTATTTGGAATAATTGTTCTGTGAGTAAACCATACAATCCGAGTCCTGTGTTTTGGGAATTATTAAGCCTTGGTAAAATGCAAGGATCCCATTTGGGAATCTAGCTGGTTCTGAACACTGGCTTATATCCAAGCTTGTGTTTTATTTATCTGAGGCCAATAGGCCTTGTCAGTAGACAAAGGGGAATCATTTGCAAACATCGGAGATCAGGTCAGTTCGGATCACTGGACCCTGACCCCCTCTTAGCATCTGCATATAAAGTGCCGTGTTTAGGCTCTGTATAACTGGTGTTACACTGAGCAGGATCCATTTTACGATTTTGGGGTGTGTTTATTCTGTTGAAATTATTTTATATTCAAATCATTTATACGAGCGGTACTAAACTATCACAAGTGGAATCTGTGCTACAGGGTCAATTTTCTAAAGTTGTAAATTGGATAGCTAACAACAAGTTATTCCTCAACACTGAAAAAACTGTCTATGTTGGGACAAATGCTAAGCTACTTAAATTAAACAATCCTCAAATAAACATCAAGACCAAATCCAGTTACAACCTGACCTAGGTAAATTCATATACAAATCTTGGCATGTGGCTAGGTCCAAACTTATCTTTTGGTCTCTATAGTGACAAGCTTGTGTCAAAGCTGTATCATAGGATTGCCTCTCTATATAGGAACAAATCAAACCTAGATTCCACTGTAAGGAAATGTATTCTACAGCAAGTGTTAATGTCGATCTTAGACTATGGAGATGTTGTATACGATTCTGCATCACAGACTCATCTCGGTAAACTCGACACTCATCACTGTAAAATGTTAAAAGAGTTACACTGGCTGACGCTTTCCACCAGGCACACTCTCCACCTAGCGTGCTTAGTGCCTAACCACTTTTCTGGAAAGCTCCCCCTCTACCCGAGTGGCATACTCACTCTTACTCCCCCCACCTGAGCGGCATGGTCACTCCTACTCCCCCTCTACCCGAGTGGCATACTCACTCTTACTCCCCCCACCCGAGCAGCATACTCACTCTTACTCCCCCCATCTGAGCAGCATGATCACTGTTACTCCCCCTCTACCTGAGCGGCATGCTCACTCTTACTCCCCCTCTACCTGAGCAGCATGCTTACTCTTACTCCCCCTCTACCTGAGCGGCATGCTCACTCTTACTCCCCCTCTACCTGAGCAGCATGCTTACTCTTACTCCCCCTATACCTGAGCTGCATGCTCACTCTTACTCCCCCCGTTCCTGAGCAGCATGCTCACTCTTACTCCCCCTCTACCTGAGCGGCATACTCACTCTTACTCCCCCTCTACCTGAGCGGCATACTCACTCTTACTCCCCCTCTACCTGAGCGGCATACTCACTCTTACTCCCCCTCTACCTGAGCAGCATGCTCACTCTTACTCCCCCCCTACCTGAGCAGCATGCTCACTCTTACTCCCCCTCTACCTGAGCGGCATGCTCACTCTTACTCCCCCTCTACCTGAGCAGGCATACTCACTCTTACTCCCCCTCTACCTGAGCGACATGCTCACTCTTACTCCCCCCCTACCTGAGCGGCATGCTTACTCTTACTTCCCCTCTACCTGAGCGGCATGCTCACTCTTACTCCCCCTCTACCTGAGCAGCATGCTCACTCTTACTCCCCCTATACCTGAGCTGCATGCTTACTCTTACTTTCCCTGTACCTGAGCGGCATGCTCACTCTTACTCCCCCTCTACCTGAGCAGCATGCTCACTCTTACTCCCCCTATACCTGAGCGGCATGCTCACTCTTACTTTCCCTGTACCTGAGCGGCATGCTCAGTCTTACTCCCCCTCTACCCGAGCAGCATGCTCACTCTTACTCCCCCTCTACCTGAGCAGCATGCTCACTCTTACTCCCCCTCTACCTGAGCAGCATGCTCACTCTTACTCCCCCTCTACCTGAGCAGCATGCTCACTCTTACTCCCCCTCTACCTGAGCAGCATGCTCACTCTTACTCCCCCTCTACCTGAGCGGCATGCTCACTCTTACTTTCCCTGTACCTGAGCGGCATGCTCACTCTTACTCCCCCTCTACCCGAGCAGCATGCTCACTCTTACTCCCCCTCTACCTGAGCAGCATGCTCACTCTTACTCCCCCTCTACCTGAGCGGCATGCTCACTCTTACTCCCCCTCTACCTGAGCGGCATGCTCACTCTTACTCCCCCTGTACCTGAGCGGCATGCTCACTATTACTCCCCCTCTACCCGAGCAGCATGCTTACTCTTACTTCCCCAGTACCTGAGCGGCATGCTCACTGTTACTCCCCCTCTACCTGAGCGGCATACTTACTCTTACTCCCCCTCTACCTGAGCGGCATGCTCACTATTACTCCCCCTCTACCTGAGCAGCATGCTCACTCTTACTCCCCCTCTACCTGACCGGCATACTCACTCTTACTCCCCCTCTACCTGAGCAGCATGCTCACTCTTACTCCCCCTCTACCTGAGCAGCATGCTCACTCTTACTCCCCCTCTACCTGAGCAGCATGCTCACTCTTACTCCCCCTCTACCTGAGCAGCATGCTCACTCTTACTCCCCCTATACCTGAGCGGCATGCTCACTCTTACTTTCCCTGTACCTGAGCGGCATGCTCACTCTTACTCCCCCTCTACCCGAGCAGCATGCTCACTCTTACTCCCCCTCTACCTGAGCAGCATGCTCACTCTTACTCCCCCTCTACCTGAGCGGCATGCTCACTCTTACTCCCCCTCTACCTGAGCGGCATGCTCACTCTTACTCCCCCTCTACCTGAGCGGCATGCTCACTATTACTTCCCCTGTACCTGAGCGGCATGCTCACTATTACTCCCCCTCTACCCGAGCAGCATGCTTACTCTTACTTCCCCAGTACCTGAGCGGCATGCTCACTGTTACTCCCCCTCTACCTGAGCGGCATACTTACTCTTACTCCCCCTCTACCTGAGCGGCATGCTCACTATTACTCCCCCTCTACCCGAGCAGCATGCTCACTCTTACTCCCCCTCTACCTGACCGGCATACTCACTATTACTCCCCCTCTACCCGAGCAGCATGCTCACTCTTACTCCCCCTGTACCTGAGCGGCATGCTCACTATTACTCCCCCTCTACCTGAGCAGCATGCTCACTCTTACTCCCCCTGTACCTGAGCAGCATGCTTACTCTTACTTCCCCTGTACCTGAGCGGCATGCTCACTCTTACTCCCCCTGTACCTAAGCAGCATGCTTACTCTTACTTCCCCTGTACCTGAGCGGCATCCTCACTCTTACTCCCCCTCTACCCGAGTGGCATGCTCACTCTTACTCCCCCTCTAACTGAGCAGAATGCTTACTCCCTGTAAATCCTACAATCCTACAATCTCAGTATATTCTCCCACCAACTTGTATAAATATATGTATGTATGTTTGTGTGGATTTGAATCTACTGTTAAATGTGTAACTCCATTCTGGACTAGGTCCCCAGGACACACTTGAAAGTGAGAGAAATCACTATGTATTTTTCCTGGTAAAACACTTTCTAAATAAAATAAATAAAATAAAATATCTGTTCCCAAACATAACAGCTGACCATGAGGGGTTATCTGGCTCTGCGCCTCTTTGTATTAAAGCAATCTAGTACAGAGGCATTCTCTTCATGAAGTCCATGAATAAAGGTGATCATTGTTAACCTTAAATTAGCATATGCCTACCCAGAATCCCTTGGAGCGGTGACTGTGAGTTAAGGATTTCTGCGGGAAAAGCAAGTGGCCTGTGTGGTGTGTGCAGAAGGATGGAAGCAGCCATCTAGTCATTACATTAAATCACACTCAGTAGCTGAAAATATAGCTGGAAACTGCTGGGTTTCCAGTCCCGCAGCTTTGATTAAAAAGCTATGTGTAATCCACTTCCAGACACAGATTTTAAAGGCCTTTGATTAAGCCCCTTAGAGATGAAACGCGTTAGGTGTGCTGATGCTGATGCCAGACTCTGCGTGGCCATCAGGTCTACTCTATCCATGAAATTCTAATACAGACGAATCTACATCATTCATATTGGCTCCATCCTCGTGAGTGCGCTTTAAAACCCATGTCTGGAATAGTATCAGCCGATACTATCGATTTAAAGCGACTCTATCATCTAAAAATAGTTTTTACTGTGAATGTGGAGAATACAAAATGATTGAAAATTATCTATACGTTGTTTGAGCAAAATTGCAGCAAATTGTATACAGTGGCCTAATATTCAAATGAGCTTGTTTTCAATGGCAAATGTTTCATTTGAATATTAGGCCACTGGTGATGTCATAGGCAGGAGACAAGACACATTTAAAACACATTTTTCTTCTGATTTAGACATTTGCTAAATGTTTTTGCTAAAACAATATTTTCAATATTTTTTTCTCTAAATTCCCAGTAATAATAATGTTTAGGTGATACAGTTCCTTTAATAATAATGTGTCTGCTCCCACCTTTACCCCACCGCAACTTGTGAGTTAATTATGTCAGAATGACACCGTCTTTCTCATGTGACCGCCATTATATCACCTCTGCGTCTCTCCGATCAGCGTCTGTCCGGTCCGTCCAAAGCACCACCAACAAATGACACAGACACAGCAGTGAAAACATAATGGAACATCAATATATACCTGTTTGAACACTCTCAATGAGTGTCTGGTTAGCCAAGCAGGGAGAGATACTGAGGGAGGTGTTACTCTGTAATACACTGTGTGTCCTCACAGCCTCGTACTTATAGCTGAAATGATACAAATACACGTGTGATGCTGCCGTTATAGATAGACCATCTAATTCACACATTTACCATCTATTTTATTACCCTGCCTTAAAGCGTACAGTGTATGTTGTACATTTGTTATATGTGAAATTAGTTGATTGTTGCTTTAAAGCAAGTCATCTAGAGGTTGAGTGTCACTTATCCAAAATGCTGGGGACCAGAAGTATTTTGGATAATGGATCATTTTCACCAATAAGATATATTAAAGTCTCTCAGCTTTCAAAAAATACAGTAGAATCGATGCAAACACTGTACAGAGCAGATAAATCACTGTTGATGTGAGACATTGTTGGGAAGATGCCATTAGTGTGTCAGTTCTGCACACGTGTCATTGTATTACGCTGTGTGGGCGTGGGAGAATCTGAGCATGCATGGAAAGGCTAAATCACAGCTTAAGTGGGCTGGACACTGAATAAAATGTCATTCTGACAAGCGTGTGTGGAATTTACAACTTGTGGCAAAAATCATTTTGGATAACGGATTTCTGGATAAGGGATACTCATCCTGTATTACTTTCTCCTTACAGTACACCACGCAGCGCTTATCAGATAATATTTGTTCGAACACTGTAAGGGGAACTGCCCTGTTAAGTAGAACAGTCATGATGTAGGACTTCTCTCCTTCGATTCCGAGTTTTTATTCTCCAGTGTTGTGAGCTGTGTCCTATTACTGGCACAGAGAAAGACAACAAAGCAGCCACTGAATCCTATCAACGTCCTCCAGACTACATCTGAGGAGAGATGAATAACTTACGGTCCCATGAAAAAGTGAGGCATCGCACTTAACAAACTGCCGAGTGACATGATAAGGCAGCCGCCAGCGATAATCCGAGGCCTGTGGAACTTGGCTCCAAAATAGCTAACGAATGCCAGCATCAGTAAATTACCTGCAAGGAGGAATTACAAAGTGATTAGCGCTGATTTGTTTGTTGTCAAGTGCTGGTGAAAGGTGCTTATATGTTATTTACCGAATTCAAAGCTTCCATCGACCATGCCCACCGAGGAGGAGGAGAGATCGAACCTCCGCTCTATCTGCGTGATGGAGCTTTTCATATAACTTCCTGAGAAAGCTTTGGCAAAGTAGGTGAAACATAACGCTGCAAGGAAAACCTACAACGCCACAATTGTCATTAGGATTAAACCTACAACGCCACAATTATCATTAGTATTAAGCATATCAAACCTAAAATTATCATTAGTATTAAACCTACAACGTCACAATTATCATTAGTATTAAACCTACAATGCAGCAATTATCATTAGTATTAAACATACAACGCCACAATTATTATTAGTATTTAACCTACAACGCCACAATAATCAATAGTATTAAACCTACAATGCCACAATTATCATTAGTATTAAACCTACAACGCCACAATAATCAATAGTATTAAACATACAACGCCACAATTATCATAAGTATTAAACCTACAACGTCGCAATTATTATTAGTATTTAACCTACAACGCCGCAATAATCATTAGTATTAAACCTATAATGTCGCAATTATCATTAGGATTAAACCTACAATGTCGCAATTATCATTAGTATTAAACCTACAACGTCACAATTATCATTAGTATTAAACCTACAACGACACAATTATCATTAGTATTAAACTTACAATGTCACAATTATCATTAGTATTAAACCTACAATGTCACAATTATCATTAGTATTAAACCTACAACGCCACAATTATCATTAGTATTAAACATACAATGCCACAATTATCATTAGTATTAAACCTACAACGTCGCAATTATCATTAGTATTAAACATACAACGCCACAATTATTATTAGTATTTAACCTACAACGCCACAATTATCATTAGTATTAAACATACAATGCCACAATTATCATTAGTATTAAACCTACAACGCCACAATTATCATTAGTATTAAACCTACAACGTCGCAATTATCATTAGTATTAAACATACAACGCCACAATTATCATTAGTATTAAACATACAATGCCACAATTATCATTAGTATTAAACATACAATGCCACAATTATCATTAGTATTAAACCTACAACGCCACAATTATCATTAGTATTAAACATACAACGTCTCAATTATTATTAGTATTAAACCTACAACGCCACAATTATCATTAGTATTAAACATACAATGCCACAATTATCATTAGTATTAAACCTACAACGCCACAATTATCATTAGTATTAAACCTACAACGTCGCAATTATCATTAGTATTAAACATACAACGACACAATTATCATTAGTATTAAACCTACAACGCCACAATTATCATTAGTATTAAACCTACAACGCCACAATTATTATTAGTATTTAACCTACAATGTTGCAATTATCATTAGGATTAAACATACAATGCCACAATTATCATTAGGATTAAACATACAATGCCACAATTATCATTAGGATTAAACTTACAATGCCAGAATTACCATTACTATTAAACCTACAATGCAGCAGTTATCATTCGTATTGAACCCACAATGTCACATTTATCATTAGTAGTAAAACATTTATTCATTCTGTGGACAAATAAACATGTGTAATTCTTATTAAACATGATAAATATCATATAGTGGATGAGATGAGTAATAGCTCTCCCTGCAGGTTAAGCCTCTACATTTCCCATGACATTATTGCAATGTATCACACTACGTAGCAATGTTTCTGTCTAACCAGAGCCACCAAATAAGCGCTGTACATATAATTTCTATTCCAGCTCCTCGTTCACCTAAACCGACAATAATTAACAGGCCCTGGGGACCCTTCAATCCGTCACTGCTATGAGGGTACAAACTCTTCTACCTTCAGGCTGTTGAAGCAGGATGCCGTCTTTGGGCGGATTATCACCTCTTCATTTTTAGTTGGAGAGGGAGTTAGGTTCTGATTTAAGTTATTTAAATCATTGGAGTCCGTGTTCACTGTCATGTTTCAGATTAGTCTGGGATCTGGAGTAATAGTAAATATCCTGTAATAATAATAAAATCGTATCATGTACTTATAATGACTAGAGAGTCGTCTGAGATACGACACAATCCCTATTACAGATTAGGAGGGTAACAGTCTCTACTGTCGCAGAGCAGGAGATTACTAGATCAATGATAACTAATGTTACTACTTCTATACTTGTGTCCAGTATACTGTGTAACTAACCTGCTCCCAATGTAAAGACTTCACCAGGGTAAAGGTTACAGCAGCTTCTCCAGCAATGATCAGTTGTAAATAAGAGAGGGATCTAATAGATCTGCTAAGTAACCGCTTTATATCATTTAGACTGAAATGTGGTGGAGATTATTGGAATTTGCTGAATAGATTTTTGTTAATTTGAGTTTTCTCAGGTTAACAAAACAAATGCAAACACTTCAACTTTTAGCTCAAATGAAATAATGCGACATAAATAATCATTTCATTGTGTTGCTATTTTACAAACTCTCTATATGCAAAATATTTTTACCTCTTTATTTTATACCGATGATGGTAAAACGGCTTTTTAACACTTATTAACAGTGACAAGCCTTTGGCTCTGAAGGTGTTAATTTTACGTCATTGAAAGGTTAATCTGACATTGTTAAATCAGTGTGTCACAAGCAACACAACACAGCCCCTTAATCTGATCATCTCTGAACATGCAATTTATTATGTCTTAATGTGTCAGTGAGTTTGGTATTAAACTTACACTGAACCTGAAGCTACAAAATAACTTCCAGCATTCCACACCTTGTAAAATGACATCACACAATAAGAATTCATTAGAATAAAATCTCATGTATGATAAACAGATTACGCTACGTTTGAGGACATTGAAACGCGTGCATCACAGAGTTAGCACACACAGGAATTAATGACAAAGGCAATGTAAAGCATATACAGGATTAACATAAAACAATTCAAAATAGAGATAAAGATACCTGTGTAGAAAGCTACTCCATTCGTTTCTCCCCAAAAATGCTTAGTGCATCTTGTGTCTGCTGGTGGCCTGGTAAATCATTAACTGGCGTGTGTCCTACACAAACACAAACTTGTGTCCTGATTAGAAAGATCAGCCGTCCAGTCAATGGACTCATCTCATTGCTTTGTGCACCGCATGGAGCTCGCTCTCTTTGGTATAACATACTGGTATAACATATTCTGGTTTTGTGTGGCCCTAGGCACGATTACATCTGCCCCTCCCCCTGATAAATGGTTCTAATTATCTACCTTTTTAAATGTGAATTCTACCATGCTGAAAAAGGTGGATAAATAGAACCATATTTGTAAATATACAGCATGGCATTAAACTTTATTAGATGTGTTGCGGTCTGTAACACCCAGCAAACTCTGCCTTCCCCTACTCAATCTACACTATCATGTAACACCCAGCAAGCTAGGCCTTCCACTTCTTAATCTAAACTATCCTGTAACACCCAGCAAGCATGGCCTTCCCCTACTCAATCTACACTGTCCTGTAACACCCAGCAAGCTCGGCCTTCCCCTACTCAATCTACACTATCCTGTAACACCCAGCAAGCTCGGCCTTCCCCTACTCAATCTACACTGTCCTGTAACACCCAGCAAGCTCGGCCTTCCCCTACTCAATCTACACTGTCCTGTAACACCCAGCAAGCTCGGCCTTCCCCTACTCAATCTACACTATCCTGTAACACCCAGCAAGCTCGGCCTTCCCCTACTCAATCTACACTGTCCTGTAACACCCAGCAAGCATGGCCTTCCCCTACTCAATCTACACTGTCCTGTAACACCCAGCAAGCTCGGCCTTCCCCTACTCAATCTACACTATCCTGTAACACTAAGGCAAGCTCGGCCTTCCACTACTCAATCTACACTGTAACACCCAGCAAGCTAGGCCTTCCCCTACTCAATCTACACTGTAACACCCAGCAAGCTCGGCCTTCCCCTACTCAATCTACACTGTAACACCCAGCAAGCTCGGCCTTCCACTACTCAATCTACACTATAACACCCAGCAAGCTCGGCCTTCCCCTACTCAATCTACACTGTAACACCCAGCAAGCTAGGCCTTCCCCTACTCAATCTACACTGTAACACCCAGCAAGCTCGGCCTTCCCCTACTCAATCTACACTGTCCTGTAACACCCAGCAAGCTCGGCCTTCCCCTACTCAATCTACACTGTCCTGTAACACTAAGGCAAGCTCGGCCTTCCCCTACTCAATCTACACTGTAACACCCAGCAAGCTCGGCCTTCCCCTACTCAATCTACACTGTAACACCAAGCAAGCTCGGCCTTCCCCTACTCAATCTACACTGTCCTGTAACACCCAGCAAGCTCGGCCTTCCCCTACTCAATCTACACTGTAACACCCAGCAAGCTCGGCCTTCCCCTACTCAATCTACACTATCCTGGAACACCCAGCAAGCTAGGCCTTCCCCTACTCAATCTACACTGTCCTGTAACACCCAGCAAGCTAGGCCTTCCCCTACTCAATCTACACTGTAACACCCAGCAAGCTCGGCCTTCCCCTACTCAATCTACACTGTCCTGTAACACCCAGCATGCTAGGCCTTCCCCTACTCAATCTACACTGTAACACCCAGCAAGCTCGGCCTTCCCCTACTCAATCTACACTATCCTGTAACACCCAGCAAGCTAGGCCTTTCCCTACTCAATCTACACTGTCCTGTAACACCCAGCAAGCTCGGCCTTCCCCTACTCAATCTACACTGTCCTGTAACACCCAGCAAGCTCGGCCTTCCCCTACTCAATCTACACTGTCCTGTAACACCCAGCAAGCTAGGCCTTCCCCTACTCAATCTACACTGTCCTGTAACACCCAGCAAGCTAGGCCTTCCCCTACTCAATCTACACTGTCCTGTAACACCCAGCAAGCTCGGCCTTCCCCTACTCAATCTACACTGTAACACCCAGCAAGCTAGGCCTTCCCCTACTCAATCTACACTATCCTGTAACACCCAGCAAGCTAGGCCTTCCCCTACTCAATCTACACTGTAACACCCAGCAAGCTCGGCCTTCCCCTACTCAATCTACACTATCCTGTAACACCCAGCAAGCTAGGCCTTCCCCTACTCAATCTACACTGTCCTGTAACACCCAGCAAGTTAGGCCTTCCCCTACTCAATCTACACTGTCCTGTAACACCCAGCAAGCTCGGCCTTCCCCTACTCAATCTACACTGTCCTGTAACACCCAGCAAGTTAGGCCTTCCCCTACTCAATCTACACTGTCCTGTAACACCCAGCAAGCTAGGCCTTCCCCTACTCAATCTACACTGTCCTGTAACACCCAGCAAGCTCGGCCTTCCCCTACTCAATCTACACTGTAACACCCAGCAAGCTCGGCCTTCCCCTACTCAATCTACACTGTCCTGTAACACCCAGCAAGCTAGGCCTTCCCCTACTCAATCTACACTGTAACACCCAGCAAGCTCGGCCTTCCCCTACTCAATCTACACTATCCTGTAACACCCAGCAAGCTAGGCCTTTCCCTACTCAATCTACACTGTCCTGTAACACCCAGCAAGCTCGGCCTTCCCCTACTCAATCTACACTGTCCTGTAACACCCAGCAAGCTCGGCCTTCCCCTACTCAATCTACACTGTCCTGTAACACCCAGCAAGCTCGGCCTTCCCCTACTCAATCTACACTGTAACACCAAGCAAGCTCGGCCTTCCCCTACTCAATCTACACTGTCCTGTAACACCCAGCAAGCTCGGCCTTCCCCTACTCAATCTACACTGTAACACCCAGCAAGCTCGGCCTTCCCCTACTCAATCTACACTATCCTGGAACACCCAGCAAGCTAGGCCTTCCCCTACTCAATCTACACTGTCCTGTAACACCCAGCAAGCTAGGCCTTCCCCTACTCAATCTACACTGTAACACCCAGCAAGCTCGGCCTTCCCCTACTCAATCTACACTGTCCTGTAACACCCAGCAAGCTAGGCCTTCCCCTACTCAATCTACACTGTAACACCCAGCAAGCTCGGCCTTCCCCTACTCAATCTACACTATCCTGTAACACCCAGCAAGCTAGGCCTTTCCCTACTCAATCTACACTGTCCTGTAACACCCAGCAAGCTCGGCCTTCCCCTACTCAATCTACACTGTCCTGTAACACCCAGCAAGCTCGGCCTTCCCCTACTCAATCTACACTGTCCTGTAACACCCAGCAAGCTAGGCCTTCCCCTACTCAATCTACACTGTCCTGTAACACCCAGCAAGCTAGGCCTTCCCCTACTCAATCTACACTGTCCTGTAACACCCAGCAAGCTCGGCCTTCCCCTACTCAATCTACACTGTAACACCCAGCAAGCTAGGCCTTCCCCTACTCAATCTACACTATCCTGTAACACCCAGCAAGCTAGGCCTTCCCCTACTCAATCTACACTGTAACACCCAGCAAGCTCGGCCTTCCCCTACTCAATCTACACTATCCTGTAACACCCAGCAAGCTAGGCCTTCCCCTACTCAATCTACACTGTCCTGTAACACCCAGCAAGTTAGGCCTTCCCCTACTCAATCTACACTGTCCTGTAACACCCAGCAAGCTCGGCCTTCCCCTACTCAATCTACACTGTCCTGTAACACCCAGCAAGTTAGGCCTTCCCCTACTCAATCTACACTGTCCTGTAACACCCAGCAAGCTAGGCCTTCCCCTACTCAATCTACACTGTAACACCCAGCAAGCTCGGCCTTCCCCTACTCAATCTACACTGTCCTGTAACACCCAGCAAGCTAGGCCTTCCCCTACTCAATCTACACTGTAACACCCAGCAAGCTCGGCCTTCCCCTACTCAATCTACACTATCCTGTAACACCCAGCAAGCTAGGCCTTCCCCTACTCAATCTACACTGTCCTGTAACACCCAGCAAGCTCGGCCTTCCCCTACTCAATCTACACTGTCCTGTAACACCCAGAAAGCTCGGCCTTCCCCTACTCAATCTACACTGTAACACCCAGCAAGCTCGGCCTTCCCCTACTCAATCTACACTGTCCTGTAACACCCAGAAAGCTCGGCCTTCCCCTACTCAATCTACACTGTAACACCCAGCAAGCTAGGCCTTCCCCTACTCAATCTACACTGTAACACCCAGCAAGCTCGGCCTTCCCCTACTCAATCTACACTATCCTGCAACATCCAGCAAGCTCGGCCTTCCCCTACTCAATCTACACTGTCCTGTAACACCCAGCAGCCCCATTTCACTCACTTGTGCAGTCAATACTATGAGAATAACATCACCTTGTGTACGTTCTTGTGGATTCTTCTTATAAGAGCAAAGTAAAAGTCCTTCTGCAGAACATTTTGTGTAGAGAGAATTCCTGCTGTTAGAGAAACAATTCACTAATAAAGTGACCTAATCCTGGAACAAGAAGGACCAGTCTCCTGCTCTGTGCAGCTTGTTCTTGGGAATTTGGTGGCATTCCTTCATTTAATGAAGTCTGAGAGTAAATGGGGTAGATCTTAGACTAATCTTGCTGCAAGCAACATCAGAAACCAGCAGAACCAGTGTGCATGTATTTATTAGATGAATCAAGTCTTTTCCAATGAACTTTACCCCCAGAATCCCCATGGAAACCAATGGAATGTTCCTGCTGATTCCATCACTTTTAGAACTTTACCCCAGAATCCCCATGGAAACCAATGGAATGTTCCTGCTGATTCCATCACTTTTAGAACTTTACCCCCAGAATCCCCATGGAAACCAACGGAATGTTCCTGCTGATTACATCACTTTTAGAACTTTACCCCCAGAATCACCATGGAAACCAATGGAATTTTCCTGCTGATTCCATCACTTTTAGAACCCCCAGAAGCACCATGGAAACCAACGGAATGTTCCTGCTGATTACATCACTTTTAGAACTTTACCCCCAGAATCACCATGGAAACCAATGGAATGTTCCTGCTGATTCCATCACTTTTAGAACCCCCAGAAGCACCATGGAAACCAACGGAATGTTCCTGCTGATTACATCACTTTTAGAACTTTATCCCCAGAATCACCATGGAAACCAATGGAGTGTTCCTGTTGATTGATCCGTTATTACGTTGTAGATAAAATCTCCATCAAGCTCTTCTTTGGTGTAACATAAAATCATTACCTGGTAGAGTATTGCTATCATTATCATATGGCCACTTGTAGTTAGTAACCAGTAGCACTCCTTATAGACTTTATTCATGAAAGAGAGAACTGCAGGAAATTGAGAAGGGAATTCCAAACCAGGCCAAAGTAGCTAATCTGAATGGGAGTACTGTTCCAACTCGGCTACTTTGGCCTAACGTTTGAAATTCCTGTCTTAATTCCCTGCGGTTCTCTCTTTCATGATTAAAAATGGATATAATTTACCATCTTTGTAGGGAATGTGTGATGCCTGGTTTAAGTTCAGGAAATGAAATGATTATTATTATTATTATTATTCTGTTTGAGGTGATAGTTTAAGGGCTGTGTATAAAATTACAATGATAGAGAATTTCAAGAGAGATTACCTTATATACAGTATACACCCCAGTGATCAGCAGTTACCTTGAACTATAAACCATCCTGCAGGGTCAGTCCTGTAACCCGAAGGCAAATACCCCACTGGGAGAAAGTTTAAATAGCTTTTGTGTCATTGTGTTTTGTGTCATTGTGACAGTTCACAAACATCAGAAATCCACATACAATCAATGTATACCCAGGAGTGTACTGGGGGGCACGGGGAATGTGGACAAATCACCCAGTAACTTGAGCCACAACATTGTTTAAACTGAAGTTACCTTTGTACAACAGATAATACAATGAAAGAAATAGACATCTCGAAATAAAACTCTAGCATAAGCTTTAATATTTAGCAACAAATGAGAAATGTTTCTATTGTAAAAACTGTGTCAATACAAATATTCAATGTAACAAAAAATAATAGTAAGAAATGTAACATAATATACAGACTGTTACATATATTAGTCAGGAGTTTAAAATAACTATAAAAATATACTGTATTTGCAGAGTAGCATTAACCCTAACCAGATATTAACAGTGTAATATTGTCACGACGGATATAAAACATCCGGCATATATAATGTGACATGAAAGACTGGTGATCATGTGATAAAATGGGCGTAATCATCATTGACTCCTGGTTGAAGCCAAGTTAAGGATGTAATCTGTTGAGTGCGAGCTCTTTCCAGGATTGGTGAAGACTTTATTGGGTCTATTTACTAAAATTCGACTTTCAAGGTCGACTTTCATTCTGAGACAAAGTCATCACCTGATCATTTGAGCTTCAGTGAGGAAGATGCAGGCCGACTTGTCTCAAGATGAAACCTCCAAAGTGGGATTTTAGTGATAGAGCATCTATATTTGAAGGACTGTTTTTAGCAGATTTCAATGTAAGGCTCTAGCTGCATTACATGCCATTATACGGTAAGTTTTCTGCTGATTTTACCTTCACTAGTTCGGCTATTAGGATTTAGGAGGAGCATCACATTATGTAGGAGTGAGTGTTACTTCATATAGTGATGTGGGGAAAGTTACTGGAATAAAACATCCACATTACAACAGTATCAACACCAATAATGAGAAATGTAATATCCAGTTATGTAAAAGCTGGCTGTACCAATATAACCCATACCAATTACTTGTTTATAGGGAACTGTGAGAGTTAAATGTGATAAGCAGGGATCTCTGCATCATGTATCAGTCTGTATGTATCCTATTACATTACATTAACATTTATTTGTACAGCGCCACCAATTCTCGAAGCGCTTGGTACAGAGCAAAGAAAGGAACTACATACTAATACATACTAATGTAGACAAACTAGTACAGACTGGTACATGAGGTAGAGAACCCTGCTCGCAGAGCTTACAATCCTATGTACTGTACCGAGCACTATGTCAATTGTTGGCGCTGTATGAATAAATATAAAATGTAATGTAATAAGGAATATAGTGCAAACTGGTTTGGGATGGACTATGTGCATCAAAATAAATTAATGACCAGAGATGGCAAGAATAATGGTCTTGTGTGAGAAAGAATCTCAGAATAACTGACCACAAACCACATATTTGCTGATACCTATCTATCTATCTTCTATGGAAATCAGTCAGTGTTTAGTCTGCCAGAATCTATAGATACTGATTGGGAAAGTGTGATCTTGTGAACTGACCTGGATAGCATTTATGCCAATCTGTATTCGTTCTCATTTGATTGCAATTAAAGAATTGAACTTGCTGCTTCCACTTTCCAAAAGTATATGAATAAGGTTGTAACGTATTCCCTGCTTTCTAGACTTTCTCCAGCACACTGATCTTCTATATTTACTAGTATTACACAATGTGTGCTGAGGATCTTTACACACGTTGTGGCTATTTGCTGGACAATTTCTGGGGTTACTGTGCATGCTTTAGGGCGTTCTCTCTGACCAGTAACCTGTCTAAACGTCTTTATTTCCCCATTCTACTCCCTGGTATTACACGTGTTTGTCTTCTTTTCTGCTCTTACAGTCGCGTCCTGCGTTTACACCCGCTGCTTGTAGCGCTCTCCTCGGCGGGGGGGCTGCGTCTCCTTAATATCAGTAAAACAACCATAGTGAGGAAAATAAATGCCGCACCCAGTGCCACTGTCATTCCAAGGTATATGTACCTGCAATAAAATTTCATTGAGGAGGAGAGTATAAGGTGCTGCACTATGGCAGTGAATGGGTTAAAGAATGACTACTGCCCTGTCCTGAACTCTCTCCCCTTCTCCTGACTCCGCCTTCTACAGGCAGAACCAATCAGCTTCCACCCAAAGGGAGGAGTAACAAATTACTGCCCTGTCCTGAACTCTCTCCCCTTATCCTGACTCCGCCTTCTACAGGTGGAACCAATCAGCCTCCACCCGAGGGGGGGAGTAACAAATTACTGCCCTGTCCTGAACTCTCTCCCCTTCTCCTGACTCCGCCTCCTAGAGGCAGAACCAATCAGCCTCCACCCGAGGGGGGGGAAGTAAAAAATTACTGCCCTGTCCTGAACTCTCTCCCCTTATCCTGACTCCGCCTTCTACAGGCGGAACCAATCAGCCTCCACCCGAGGGGGGAGTAACAAATTACTGCCCTGTCCTGAACTCTCTCCCCTTCTCCTGACTCCGCCTTCTAGAGGCAGAACCAATCAGCCTCCACCCGAGGGGGGGGGAGTAAAAAATTACTGCCCTGTCCTGAACTCTCTCCCCTTATCCTGACTCCGCCTTCTACAGGCGGAACCAATCAGCCTCCACCCGAGGGTAGGAGTAAACAAATTACTGCCCTGTCCTGAACTCTCTCCCCTTCTCCTGACTCCGCCTTCTACAGGCGGAACCAATCAGCCCCCACCCGAGGTGAGGAGTAACAAATTACTGCCCTGTCCTGAACTCTCTCCCCTTCTCCTGACTCCGCCTTCTACAGGCGGAACCAATCAGCCTCCACCCGAGGGGAGGAGTAACAAATTACTGCCCTGTCCTGAACTCTCTCCCCTTCTCCTGACTCCGCCTTCCACAGGCGGAACCAATCAGCCTCCACCCGAGGGGAGGAGTAACAAATTACTGCCCTGTCCTGAACTCTCTCCCCTTCTCCTGACTCTGCCTTCTGCAGGCAGAACCAATCGGCCTCCACCTGAGGGGAGGAGTAACAAATTACTGCCCTGTCCTGAACTCTCTCCCCTTCTCCTGACTCTGCCTTCTGCAGGCGGAACCAATCAGCCCCACTAATAGGGAAGGGGTAATTTCCCTGATTTTGAACGGATCAGCCTCCATCACATGAGAGGAGTAACTAACCACGCCACTCATTTTCCCTTATTCTTACTGATCTTTTTAAGCTTCAGGTTTTTCATCCTTCTGAATACTGTGAAATGAGGACATTAAGTTAGTAAATAATAACATCTGCAGGACATCCGGGAAAACGAGAGAAACCTCAGTGTCCCGGTAAAACATTTGTTCCTATTCAGTAAAAGAGAGGACTGATGCCAGGTACTCACCGAAACCTGACAGTATTGTACAGTCTGCACGCCCCTCGTCCACGGCACTTCCAGTTACTCCATTTCAGGCAGGTGCTATCGATCAGCACCCCCAAATAAACAGGGGCGGGAACTCCCGCTGTGTGAATAAGATGGCTGACCTGGTATCATATCATATTACCATTATACACGAGGGGATCCTCAATGTCTAATTCTATCTTCATTGGGTAATTACCACTGAAAAGCTAAATATAGGATCGTGGGAACTTTGTGGGCTTTGATCCCAAGGCTCAGAACTTTACATCCCTTTAAATGAAAACAATTAGGAAACCTGGCGATGACCAAGTACCCCTGTAATGTGATTGGAAGCACTGTGTATCTCTCATTATACAGGGTTACATTTCCCTTAACTCTATCACTGCTGATCCTGAGATACTCACCCAGGACCCTTATGGACATAGTGTAAATACCCAACGCAAAGGATTTCAGCTCTGGTTTAATACACCTGCAAGAAAACAAATATACCAGGAATAACCATGATATCCAAACGGAATAATCAGGATTTCACTGCTGAATATAAATAAACAAAGAAAAAACTATACCTGAGAAGTAAAATGTACCCCGGTGTTCCTCCAAAAGAAAGAGTGAACGAGGTTATCACGGAGATCACCACAAAATATATAAACATTTTGGAGCAAGCGTTTCCTTTATTGCACAGGCCAGGCACTGCAGAATTGCTGTGAGAGGACCGCCCCCGAGGAGCCACACAGCTGCAGTTGTAATATATCTGCAACACACCGGAGTATAATGAGAGAGCTTCCTATACTTATTAGCTTTAGCTTGGTGCATTGGGGATGTGAGGCGTTAAGACACATTTTTTGAGAATATGACAATTTAATTCAAGGTCTTTGCTTGCTCACAGCTGTTTTTTCGGTTCCATTTAAACCCAGACACCCCGCAAAGCAAGCCGAATAATAGGTTATCCCGTTGTCTCCACATACTGGGGCCCAGTGGTTTTTGGGACATCTGCAGCTCAGATTACAGTCCGATTCAGCATTTTCGTTATATGAGATTTGCTGAAGTCTAGAAAACATGATGACTAGTTTTACTTTCAATGACACATCTTCCACCGAATACATGTTATTAAAGAACAAGATACGCTATCTCCTGGTGGGAAGACACCGTTTTGGGGGCCACAAGTAATTTATAGTCACATCACGTGGCCAAACGGATAAAAGGAAGGGTTAAATGATAGTGTCAGCCTTCTCCCAGGTAAACCAATGTGCATGCTGGATTACTCTCTCTGTATTAGAAGTGAGAACCAGTCACCGACCAGCCCAGGCAGAGGATAAACAGTCATGTACTATCCATGCACTATCCATGCACTATCCATGTACTGTCCATGTACTATCTATGTACTCATGTATTATCCATGTACTATGCATGTACTGTCCATGTACTGTCCATGTACTATCCATGTCCTATCCATGTGTACTATCCATGCACTATCCATGTACTATGCATGTACTATCTATGTACTCATGTATTATCCATGTAATATGCATGTACTGTCCATGTACAATCCATGTCCTATCCATGTGTACTATCCATGCACTATCCATGTACTGTCAATGTACTATGCATGTACTATATATGTACTATCCATGCACTATCCATGCACTATCCATGCACTATCCATGCACTATCCATGTACTGTCAATGTACTATGCATGTACTATCTATGTACTCATGTATTATCCATGTACTATGCATGTACAATCCATGTCCTATCCATGTGTACTATCCATGTACTATGCATGTACTATCTATGTACTCATGTACTATCCATGTACTATGCATGTACTGTCCATGTACTATCCATGTCCTATCCATGTACTATAAATGTACTATCAATGTACTATCCATGTACTATCCATGTACTATGCATGTACTGTCAATGTACTATACATATACTATCTATGTACTCATGTATTATCCATGTACTATGCATGTACTGTCCATGTACTATCCATGTCCTATCCATGTGTACTATACATGTACTATGTATGTACTGTCAATGTACTATGCATGTACTATCTAAGTACTCATGTACTATCCATGTACTATGCATGTACTGTCAATGTACTATGCATGTACTATCTATGTACTCATGTATTATCCATGTACTATGCATGTACAATCCATGTCCTATCCATGTGTACTATCCATGTACTATGCATGTACTATCTATGTACTCATGTATTATCCATGTACTATGCATGTACTGTCCATGTACAATCCATGTCCTATCCATGTGTACTATCCATGCACTATCCATGTACTGTCAATGTACTATGCATGTACTATCTATGTACTATCCATGCACTATCCATGCACTATCCATGTACTGTCAATGTACTATGCATGTACTATCTAAGTACTCATGTACTATCCATGTACTATGCATGTACTGTCAATGTACTATGCATGTACTATCTATGTACTCATGTATTATCCATGTACTATGCATGTACAATCCATGTCCTATCCATGTGTACTATCCATGTACTATGCATGTACTATCTATGTACTCATGTATTATCCATGTACTATGCATGTACTGTCCATGTACAATCCATGTCCTATCCATGTGTACTATCCATGCACTATCCATGTACTGTCAATGTACTATGCATGTACTATCTATGTACTATCCATGCACTATCCATGCACTATCCATGTACTGTCAATGTACTATGCATGTACTATCTAAGTACTCATGTACTATCCATGTACTATGCATGTACTGTCAATGTACTATGCATGTACTATCTATGTACTCATGTATTATCCATGTACTATGCATGTACAATCCATGTCCTATCCATGTGTACTATCCATGTACTATGCATGTACTATCTATGTACTCATGTATTATCCATGTACTATGCATGTACTGTCCATGTACAATCCATGTCCTATCCATGTGTACTATCCATGCACTATCCATGTACTGTCAATGTACTATGCATGTACTATCTATGTACTATCCATGCACTATCTATGCACTATCCATGTACTGTCAATGTACTATGCATGTACTATCTATGTACTCATGTATTATCCATGTACTATGCATGTACAATCCATGTCCTATCCATGTGTACTATCCATGTACTATGCATGTACTATCTATGTACTCATGTACTATCCATGTACTATGCATGTACTGTCCATGTACTATCCATGTCCTATCCATGTACTATAAATGTACTATCCATGTACTATCCATGTACTATGCATGTACTGTCAATGTACTATACATATACTATCTATGTACTCATGTATTATCCATGTACTATGCATGTACTGTCCATGTACTATCCATGTCCTATCCATGTGTACTATACATGTACTATGTATGTACTGTCAATGTACTATGCATGTACTATCTAAGTACTCATGTACTATCCATGTACTATGCATGTACTGTCAATGTACTCATGTATTATCCATGTACTATTGAATGTACTGTCCATGTATTATCCATGTCCTATCCATGTGTACTATCCATGTACTATCCATCTGTACTATCCGTGTACTATCCATGTACTGTCAATGTACTATCCATGTATTGTCAATGTACTATCCGTGTACTATCCATGTATTGTCAATGTACTATCCGTGTACTATCCATGTACTGTTAATGTACTATCCATGTACTGTCAATGTACTATCCATGTATTGTCAATGTACTATCCGTGTACTATCCATGTATTGTCAATGTACTATCCGTGTACTATCCATGTACTGTTAATGTACTATCCATGTACTGTTAATGTACTATCCATAGCACCAGTTAATCCTTATAATAGGGGGCCAGGGCTCAAATTTAAAAAAAAGTTTGTTGGCCCTTTAAACCCAGACTCGTTAGTGATTCCTGGGGGGAGCTCTCTCCCCGCTTTATCAATCCTCTAGTTACTGTGGAATTTACACACCCCTGGTATGAAACCGTCAGCCCAGCAACGGGAGAATTCTTGCACCCCATGGCAAACAGTGATAGTAACATGAGATAGCCGATCCCAAAGGGATGCCAGTAAAAGCTTGGATGCCCCAATGCTATCCATTCGGAATTTCTTCATGATAACGCCCCCTGAGAATATTCCCAGGGCCACTGCAGGGATGTTTATCAAGCCTGGAAAGAGCAAGAAAAGATGTGCATTATTACTGTGACCTGTGAACACATCCAATTTACAGTATTAGGAGGCACTGGCTCCTTCCTATTTATTTGGACGTGGATTACGCTCCTTGTATCTATTTCAACTCCTACTCTGGGCTAGGGTTTTAGTGAGAAGCCTTTTCATTTTCATTTATATATAATGTAATTATATTTATATATTATATTTAATTATATATTTCTTTTGCATTATTCTTTATTTTCAATTGTTAATTTAACTGTTTTATCCTATTTTTATTTTGTCCTTTTTCATTTTATTTTTTTACATTTTTTTTATGTTTCTTTTCATTTTTTTAAAATTGTGTATATGTTAATCTTTCTAATAATATCCGATTCTTATGGCTCCTCTTACACCAAGCTAACCCAAAGCAGGACCAGACCACATAACTCAAACTCCCACCTTTCCTACATGACCCTCCAGTCCCTCTGTACCCTCTGTACCCCTCTGTACCCTCTGTACCCCTCTGTACCCTCCAGTCCCTCTGTACCCCTCTGTACCCCTCTGTACCCTCCAGTCCCTCTGTACCCCTCTGTACCCTCTGTACCCCTCTGTACACTCTCTTTACCCCTCTGTACCCTCCAGTCCCTCTGTACCCTCTGTACCCTCCAGTCCCTCTGTACCCCTCTGTACCCTCTGTACCCTCCAGTCCCTCTGTACCCCTCTGTACCCTCCAGTCCCTTTGTACCCCTCTGTACCCTCCAGTCCCTCTGTACCCCTCTGTACCCTCCAGTCCCTCTGTACCCCTCTGTACCCTCCAGTCCCTCTGTACCCCTCTGTACCCTCCAGTCCCTCTGTACACTCCAGTCACTCTGTACCCTCCAGTCCCTCTGTACCCTCTGTACCCTCCAGTCCCTCTGTACCCTCCAGTTCCTCTGTACCCCTCTGTACCCTCCAGTCCCTCTGTACCCCTCTGTACCCTCCAGTCCCTCTGTACCCTCCAGTCCCTCTGTACCCCTGCTTTCAGGTTGAATTGCCGCCTGGCCGGTATTTTAGCATCTGGCCAATGTTAAGTCTATGGAGACATTAGCAAAGCCGGTATTTTTCTGAAGAAAAGGTGGAAACCCTACTTTCAGGCTGTGTCTGTCTGTTAAATTCTGTAGTAAACTAGAATCAGTTAATCATATTATATGAATAAATTATACTGTAAAGTAAGGTGTACATAGGAAAATACTGACACCTAGTGGTAGGTTTGTAATGTAACATGAGTCTGGTGACTTCGATACCTAGAATAACCTTCCAGCGGAAGCAGTAATGGCTGACACTGTAAGGAGTAGTAGATACCTGGAATAACCTTCCAGCGGAAGCAGTAAAGGCTGACACTGTAAGCAGTAGTAGATACCTAGAATAACCTTTCAGCGGAAGCAGTAAAGGCCGACACTGTAAAGAGTAGTAGATACCTGGAATAACCTTCCAGCGGAAGCAGTAAAGGCCGACACTGTAAAGAGTAGTAGATACCTGGAATAACCTTCCAGCGGAAGCAGTAAAGGCCGACACTGTAAGGAGTAGTAGATACCTGGAATAACCTTCCAGCGGAAGCAGTAAAGGCTGACACTGTAAGGAGTAGTAGATACCTAGAATAACCTTTCAGCGGAAGCAGTAAAGGCCGACACTGTAAAGAGTAGTAGATACCTGGAATAACCTTCCAGCGGAAGCAGTAAAGGCCGACACTGTAAAGAGTAGTAGATACCTGGAATAACCTTCCAGCGGAAGCAGTAAAGGCCGACACTGTAAAGAGTAGTAGATACCTGGAATAACCTTCCAGTGGAAGCAGTAAAGGCTGACATGTAAAGAGTTGTAGATACCTGGAATAATCTCCTAGTGGAAGCAGTAAAGGCAGACACTGTAAGGAGAAGTAGATACCTGGAATAACCTTCCAGCGGAAGCAGTAAAGGCCGACACTGTAAAGAGTAGTAGATACCTGGAATAACCTTCCAGCGGAAGCAGTACAGACTGACATGTAAAGAGTAGTAGATACCTGGAATAACCTTCCAGTGGAAGCAGTAAAGGCTGACATGTAAAGAGTTGTAGATACCTGGAATAACCTTCCAGCGGAAGCAGTAAAGGCAGACACTGTAAGGAGTAGTAGATACCTGGAATAACCTTCCAGTGGAAGCAGTAAAGGCTGACACTGTAAAGAGTAGTAGATACCTGGAATAACCTTCCAGCGGAAGCAGTAAAGGCTGACACTGTAAAGAGTAGTAGATACCTAGAATAACCTTCCAGCGGAAGCAGTAAAGGCTGACACTGTAAAGAGTAGTAGATACCTGGAATAACCTTCCAGCGGAAGCAGTACAGGCTGACACTGTAAAGAGTAGTAGATACCTGGAATAACCTTCCAGCGGAAGCAGTACAGGCTGACACTAAAGGAATTAAAGACTGCCTATGATGTGAATAAGGCAATCCTCAATAACAAATGAAGACAGGGGGAGCTAATTGGTTCTTACTGTGCTGTCTAGGTTTCTGTGATTGAATAAATACCTATTATGAAATTGGTCTTGGATGACGTCTGTCCGTACTGCTGTTCGATGTATTTTGCTTTATATGTAACCATTCCGATTAACGAGTTATACTGGAAAATGCTCCCACATAAATATATAATATACACAGGATTTCCAAAGAGGTCCTTTAACGCAGGCAAGAAATCTGCAATTAACGAAAGAGCAATGATTAAATATAATGATATAAATAAACTCAAACCCCAGACTCAGACAACCTCGGCAAGCCCACATGCCCCCATCTCCATCTCGCAAAATGCTATTCACTTAAAAAATGGTTTTCAGGCTGACTGTCGAGTTGGACTTAGTCTTAAATAAATGATCCACCTTTAAATACCGGGGTCGGGGGCTATCCAAAATGGCCTTTGTCCCCTATACATATTGGGGCTGGGTCCCTGTTACATCAGTGGGTAAGGGGACTTGCACGTTATCGTAATAAATGTGAGGCCAGGCACTGCCCGAATGCCCCCGGCCCCATTATTAAACCCACCCAACCCTTGTAAGACGTGGGACTAACTAAAATGCTCCTGGCATCCCATATAATTCATGGGGCCAGGGGCTTCCCCAAAGACCCCAGCCCCCCTAATATATATATTTTAAAAATTACTCTGAAACAGTACATCAAGATCTGATACAGGATTGCTTCTACAGGGTGGACTTAATGGAAATCACTATTTTGAAGAATATGTATGTTACTTTAAGAAATCACTATTCTTTTTTTTATATCCACT
The DNA here is from genome assembly GCA_036172795.1 of Pelodytes ibericus. Classification (NCBI taxonomy): domain Eukaryota; kingdom Metazoa; phylum Chordata; class Amphibia; order Anura; family Pelodytidae; genus Pelodytes; species Pelodytes ibericus. The sequence goes on along the minus strand of CM069858.1, from coordinate 1,681,751 downwards.
TGCTTCCTTTGTCTGTCATTACACTATAGCGTATTGCTATGCAATATGTAAAGTATCATTGGCATTTTAGTCATAAATTAGGGGGGCAAATCTTTAAAAGTAATAAGAGGAAGTAATACTTTACTGTGAAGGAGTTTAAGCATGCCTGAGATAGGTATAAGGCTATCCTAGATATAAGATAAGGCCAGGGACTAATGAAAGTATTACATTACTGAGAGGGTAGGGGATGTATGGAATAGTCTTCCAGTAGAAGTGGTAGAGGTTAATACAGTGAAGGAGTTTAAGCATGCATGGGATAGGTATAAGGCTATCCTAGATATAAGATAAGGCCAGGGACTAATGAAAGTATTACATTACTGAGAGGGTAGTGGATGTATGGAATAGTCTTCCAGTAGAAGTGGTAGAGGTTAATACAGTGAAGGAGTTTAAGCATGCATGGGATAGGTATAAGGCTATCCTAGATATAAGATAAGGCCAGGGACTAATGAAAGTATTACATTACTGAGAGGGTAGTGGATGTATGGAATAGCATTCCAGTAGAAGTGGTAGAGGTTAATACAGTGAAGCAGTGTAAGCATGCATGGGATAGGTATAAGGCTATCCTAGATATAAGATAAGGCCAGGGACTAATGAAAGTATTACTTTACTGAGAGGGTAGTGGATGTATGGAATAGTCTTCCAGTAGAAGTGGTAGAGGTTAATACAGTGAAGGAGTTTAAGCATGCATGGGATAGGTATAAGGCTATCCTAGATATAAGATAAGGCCAGGGACTAATGAAAGTATTACATTACTGAGAGGGTAGTGGATGTATGGAATAGTCTTCCAGTAGAAGTGGTAGAGGTTAATACAGTGAAGGAGTTTAAGCATGCATGGGATAGGTATAAGGCTATCCTAGATATAAGATAAGGCCAGGGACTAATGAAAGTATTACATTACTGAGAGGGTAGTGGATGTATGGAATAGCATTCCAGTAGAAGTGGTAGAGGTTAATACAGTGAAGCAGTGTAAGCATGCGTGCGATAAGTATAAGGCTATCCTAGATATAAGATAAGGCCAGGGACTAATGAAAGTATTCAGATTATGTTTGGTTTTGTATGCAGATTACATGGACTGGATGATTCTTATCTGCCATAGATTATTTTCTTGTTTGTAACTGTCAGGATAAAACATTGTCTGTTTTCATCGGCTGTTTGTGCTGAGATATGATGGGAACCTGTGCAAGAGGCACCTTGTATCCAAATGACATTTCACGTTGGTTTGGTTTATTCTCCAGAACATACATTAACGGCTGACTCGTTACCTTTTGCCATATTACGTATCTGTTCCGGGGTCTGAGACATATTTGGGTCTGTGGCTTCTTGGAATATGAATGTGGATTGCTCGGACGGAGTGCTGGAGTTTTTCCTGACATCTGACCTGGTTTGTTCCTTGGGTAAAAACCAAAATGGCATCGTAGCAAGAAGACTAATGGAGCCGGCCACCAAGTAACCCAACCACCAGGCGCCAACCCACTGCTCGTCCATCGCGGTGATTGTCACGTGATCTAGACACAACATGTTACAGTCATGACCTGGTTCCTTTTCATGTGGCTTATTTTATCCCATTATTTATTCAAAAACCCTTTGAGCACCAACCGAAGCTTCAGCTCCGACCCGTCGCGGCACAGTCCACATTCACCAAGAAATGGTGGGGCTGTGACTTCACACCTCAGTGTGGCTGTACTGGTCATTAGCAGAATCAGGGCTGGCTAATAATGTGCTCAGGTAAAATGTCACAAGAGATGATAAAACCATTACCTGGATTCACTGCTCCAATATCTACAAACAGCCGCGCACACAATGATCCCAGGAGGAAGCCAAACATTGGTCCAATAACAGCAGCCGTCTGAACACAGGCTGCAAGAAAGGGAAGCTTACTAAATACTGCAGCATTTTACTGATAACCCAGTGTTATCTGATGTTAATTGATGTTAATATTGTTCTGATGTTGAATCTTTGCTCTAAATAGCTCTATCAGGGGTGGACATGTTGTTTAGAATCTTTGCTCTGTATAGCTCTATCAGGGGACGGACATGTTGTGTAGAATCTTTGCTCTGTATATCTCTATCAGGGGGCGGACATGTTGTTTAGAATCTTTGCTCTGTATAGCTCTATCAGGGGATGGATATGTTGTTTAGAATCTTTGCTCTGTATAGCTCTATCAGGGGACGGACATGTTGTGTAGAATCTTTGCTCTGTATATCTCTATCAGGGGGCGGACATGTTGTTTAGAATCTTTGCTCTGTATAGCTCTATCAGGTGGCAGACATGTTGTTTAGAACCTTTGCTCTGTATAGTTCTATCAGGGGGTGGACATGTTGTTTAGAATCTTTGCTCTGTATAGCTCTATCAGGGGGGCGGACATGTTGTTTAGAATCTTTGCTCTGTATAGCTCTATCAGGGGGCGGAGATGTTGGTTAGAATCTTTGCTCTGTATAGCTCTATCAGGGGCGGTCATGTTGGTTAGAATCTTTGCTCTGTATAGCTCTATCGGGGCAGACATGTTGTTTAGAATCTTGAGTCATGTCTTCCTTTATAACCCAACATGTCCGCCCCCTGATAGAGCTATACAGAGATTATCGTTCTCAATAAGGTATTTTATTTATATTGTTTCATTAAAGAATTTCTGTTTAAAAGTCTACACTTGGTTCAATCTTTCAATTAAACTTAAGTTAGTTTTTTTGCCAACAGTTGTCCTTTAAGGAAACATTTCGAGCATCCCCGGGGATTATAATACCATCACCAACCAGTAAATGAAATTACCGATGTAGAAAGCAGAGTCCTCTTTGGCGGAGTAATCATCCAGGTATGAGATTCCCAAAGGCTGTATCGGCGCTTCCCCTATACCTCGCAGAAGGTTCCCCAACAAGACATAGAGCCACATTAAGCTGTCCACGTCCGTGTCACAGTCTGAGTGGAAGAAATACACAGGCCACATATCAAATCCACACTCACTTGATTAAAAAGTAATAAGCTGTGGGAAGTAGAATGAAACTCATCTAATGTTGAAAAGCTGGAGATAATCTGGGATTTGTTTTATTGCAAAGCACTTCAGACCATGTAATGGAAAGTAATAGGTGGCTTTTTATTTGGACATACCATTCCTCATTTTCACCTGAGTTTTGTCCATTGTATAATCTTGCAGACAGGGAGACATGTTGATTGTAGAATTAGCAGCAGGTAGTGGAGCCTTTTCATAGGTATAGCTGTAGGACAATGTAAAGATAGATTAATATATCTCGCACCCTCCATAATAAGCACCAGATACATGGTGCCATGTCTTCCTAGGGGATCCATTCGATTTATTCCTTACACAGTCTATTCAGCCTTTCCACCCACATCTTCATACAGGGTGGAAGTGGATTGTTTGTGTGTGTCCAGATAGAATATTGCACATTTTATGTCTTGGGAAGTGAGTAAAGTGCTTGGGACTTTAATGAGAATTAAAAAGAGGGCTTTGATACTTCAACTGTACATTTAGTTTTAATGCTCTGCATTTATTCAAATATAAAATACTTCCAGCTAGAAGAAATTGTGAAATTACAGCAGTTTGCAAGAAACAAGCACTGCCCACACTAGCTGAGGAATAGTAATTTCCTTTTTTTTTTTTTTTTTTGCTACAGGAACCAATATGGAATATCCTGTCTCTCTAGTGATGTCATCAAACAATGTGTTGCGCTGTTAAGAGATCCTACTGTGTACAAGAGCAAGGTCACTCATAGGCCACACAGTAGACTCAATTTTAGGAGGACATGAAGTGACTATATGAAACAAAACATTAAATCCTCAATGTCTATAGAATCAGTGCTGCCGCACCTACAGTAAACATACAGAGTAATCACTGGGGAGGGCTTGAGTCAAATATTAAAAATGTGATTTATAAAGAATGCCTGCATCAAATCACACAGGGATAAAACCATTTGCATTATACAAGCAGTGATCTTCATCTAACACCAAAGTGAATTTGGGGACTAGACTGTCTCTTTAACATCAGAAGAGTTTGAAAAATCAGGTAATCGTTCAAACTCTCCAAACTCGATCCATTTCACGGATTGAATAGATGTATCTGAGTTCTGAATCTGTATAAAGATTGCTTGGATTGAGTTGGTTGATAAACCCATTACACAGAAATGGGTATTCTGTGAGTGACCTCCGCCGTCAGACAGGACTTACCGACCCATGAAGAAGTGGGGCAGAGCAATTAAAAAGGTTCCAGCTGACATGATCAGGCCCCCTGTCCCGATAATACGAGGCCGGTGGAATTTAGCTCCAAAATAACTCACTAATGTTATGACCAGAAAGTTTCCTGTAGGAACAAAATCACAATAAATCATGCATGAATCTAAACCGTGCAGTCTGGAAATCACACTAAATCATGCATGAATCTAAACCGTGCAGTTTGGAAATCACAATAAATCATGCATGAATCTAAACTGTGCAGTCTGGAAATCACAATAAATCATGCATGAATCTAAACCGTGCAGTCTGGAAATCACAATAAATCATGCATGAATCTAAACCGTGCAGTTTGGAAATCACACTAAATCATGCATGAATCTAAACCGTGCAGTCTGGAAATCACACTAAATCATGCATGAATCTAAACCCTGCAGTCTGGAAATCACAATAAATCATGCATGAATCTAAACTGTGCAGTCTGGAAATCACAATAAATCATGCATGAATCTAAACCGTGCAGTCTGGAAATCACAATAAATCATGCATGAATCTAAACCGTGCAGTCTGGAAATCACACTAAATCATGCATGAATCTAAACCGTGCAGTCTGGAAATCACACTAAATCATGCATGAATCTAAACTGTGCAGTCTGGAAATCACACTAAATCATGCATGAATCTAAACCGTGCAGTCTGGAAATCACAATAAATCATGCATGAATCTAAACCGTGCAGTCTGGAAATCACAATAAATCATGCATGAATCTAAACCGTGCAGTTTGGAAATCACAATAAATCATGCATGAATCTAAACCGTGCAGTTTGGAAATCACACTAAATCATGCATGAATCTAAACTGCAGTTTGGAAATCACAATAAATCATGCATGAATCTAAACTGTGCAGTCTGGAAATCACAATAAATCATGCATGAATCTAAACCGTGCAGTTTGGAAATCACACTAAATCATGCATGAATCTAAACCGTGCAGTCTGGAAATCACACTAAATCATGCACGAATCTAAACCGTGCAGTCTGGAAATCACACTAAATCATGCATGAATCTAAACTGTGCAGTCTGGAAATCACAATAAATCATGCACGAATCTAAACCGTGCAGTTTGGAAATCACACTAAATCATGCATGAATCTAAACTGTGCAGTCTGGAAATCACACTAAATCATGCATGAATCTAAACCGTGCAGTCTGGAAATCACAATAAATCATGCATGAATCTAAACCGTGCAGTTTGGAAATCACAATAAATCATGCATGAATCTAAACCGTGCAGTCTGGAAATCACACTAAATCATGCATGAATCTAAACCGTGCAGTCTGGAAATCACACTAAATCATGCATGAATCTAAACCGTGCAGTCTGGAAATCACACTAAATCATGCATGAATCTAAACCGTGCAGTCTGGAAATCACAATAAATCATGCATGAATCTAAACTGCAGTTTGGAAATCACAATAAATCATGCATGAATCTAAACCGTGCAGTCTGGAAATCACACTAAATCATGCATGAATCTAAACTGTGCAGTCTGGAAATCACAATAAATCATGCATGAATCTAAACCGTGCAGTCTGGAAATCACACTAAATCATGCATGAATCTAAACCGTGCAGTTTGGAAATCACAATAAATCATGCATGAATCTAATCCGTGCAGTTTGGAAATCACAATAAATCATGCATGAATCTAAACCGTGCAGTCTGGAAATCACACTAAATCATGCATGAATCTAAACCGTGCAGTCTGGAAATCACACTAAATCATGCATGAATCTAAACCGTGCAGTCTGGAAATCACAATAAATCATGCATGAATCTAAACCGTGCAGTTTGGAAATCACACTAAATCATGCATGAATCTAAACCGTGCAGTCTGGAAATCACAATAAATCATGCATGAATCTAAACCGTGCAGTTTGGAAATCACACTAAATCATGCATGAATCTAAACCGTGCAGTCTGGAAATCACACTAAATCATGCATGAATCTAAACCGTGCAGTCTGGAAATCACAATAAATCATGCATGAATCTAAACCGTGCAGTCTGGAAATCACAATAAATCATGCATGAATCTAAACCGTGCAGTTTGGAAATCACACTAAATCATGCATGAATCTAAACCGTGCAGTTTGGAAATCACAATAAATCATGCATGAATCTAAACCGTGCAGTTTGGAAATCACAATAAATCATGCATGAATCTAAACCGTGCAGTTTGGAAATCACAATAAATCATGCATGAATCTAAACCGTGCAGTCTGGAAATCACAATAAATCATGCATGAATCTAAACCGTGCAGATTGGAAATCACACTAAATCATGCACGAATCTAAACCGTGCAGTTTGGAAATCACAATAAATCATGCATGAATCTAAACCGTGCAGTTTGGAAATCACACTAAATCATGCATGAATCTAAACCGTGTAGTCTGGAAATCACAATAAATCATGCATGAATCTAAACCGTGCAGTCTGGAAATCACAATAAATCATGCATGAATCTAAACCGTGCAGTCTGGAAATCACACTAAATCATGCATGAATCTAAACCGTGCAGTTTGGAAATCACAATAAATCATGCATGAATCTAAACCGTGCAGTCTGGAAATCACAATAAATCATGCATGAATCTAAACCGTGCAGTTTGGAAATCACAATAAATCATGCATGAATCTAAACCGTGCAGTCTGGAAATCACAATAAATCATGCATGAATCTAAACCGTGCAGTCTGGAAATCACAATAAATCATGCATGAATCTAAACCGTGCAGTTTGGAAATCACAATAAATCATGCATGAATCTAAACCGTGCAGTTTGGAAATCACACTAAATCATGCATGAATCTAAACCGTGCAGTCTGGAAATCACACTAAATCATGCATGAATCTAAACCGTGCAGTCTGGAAATCACACTAAATCATGCATGAATCTAAACCGTGCAGTCTGGAAATCACAATAAATCATGCATGAATCTAAACCGTGCAGTCTGGAAATCACACTAAATCATGCATGAATCTAAACCGTGCAGTCTGGAAATCACAATAAATCATGCATGAATCTAAACCGTGCAGTTTGGAAATCACACTAAATCATGCATGAATCTAAACCGTGCAGTTTGGAAATCACACTAAATCATGCATGAATCTAAACCGTGCAGTCTGGAAATCACAATAAATCATGCATGAATCTAAACCGTGCAGTCTGGAAATCACAATAAATCATGCATGAATCTAAACCGTGCAGTCTGGAAATCACACTAAATCATGCATGAATCTAAACCGTGCAGTCTGGAAATCACACTAAATCATGCATGAATCTAAACCGTGCAGTTTGGAAATCACACTAAATCATGCATGAATCTAAACCGTGCAGTCTGGAAATCACACTAAATCATGCATGAATCTAAACCGTGCAGTTTGGAAATCACAATAAATCATGCATGAATCTAAACCGTGCAGTCTGGAAATCACAATAAATCATGCATGAATCTAAACCGTGCAGTCTGGAAATCACACTAAATCATGCATGAATCTAAACCGTGCAGTCTGGAAATCACAATAAATCATGCATGAATCTAAACCGTGCAGTCTGGAAATCACACTAAATCATGCATGAATCTAAACCGTGCAGTCTGGAAATCACACTAAATCATGCATGAATCTAAACCGTGCAGTCTGGAAATCACACTAAATCATGCATGAATCTAAACCGTGCAGTCTGGAAATCACAATAAATCATGCATGAATCTAAACCGTGCAGTCTGGAAATCACACTAAATCATGCATGAATCTAAACCGTGCAGTCTGGAAATCACAATAAATCATGCATGAATCTAAACCGTGCAGTTTGGAAATCACACTAAATCATGCATGAATCTAAACCGTGCAGTTTGGAAATCACACTAAATCATGCATGAATCTAAACCGTGCAGTCTGGAAATCACAATAAATCATGCATGAATCTAAACCGTGCAGTCTGGAAATCACAATAAATCATGCATGAATCTAAACCGTGCAGTCTGGAAATCACAATAAATCATGCATGAATCTAAACCGTGCAGTCTGGAAATCACAATAAATCATGCATGAATCTAAACCGTGCAGTCTGGAAATCACAATAAATCATGCATGAATCTAAACCGTGCAGTCTGGAAATCACACTAAATCATGCATGAATCTAAACCGTGCAGTCTGGAAATCACACTAAATCATGCATGAATCTAAACCGTGCAGTCTGGAAATCACAATAAATCATGCATGAATCTAAACCGTGCAGTCTGGAAATCACACTAAATCATGCATGAATCTAAACTGTGCAGTCTGGAAATCACAATAAATCATGCATGAATCTAAACTGCAGTTTGGAAATCACAATAAATCTTGCATGAATCTAAACCGTGCAGTTTGGAAATCACAATAAATCATGCATGAATCTAAACCGTGCAGTTTGGAAATCACAATAAATCATGCATGAATCTAAACCGTGCAGTTTGGAAATCACAATAAATCATGCATGAATCTAAACCGTGCAGTTTGGAAATCACAATAAATCATGCATGAATCTAAACCGTGCAGTTTGGAAATCACACTAAATCATGCATGAATCTAAACCGTGCAGTCTGGAAATCACAATAAATCATGCACGAATCTAAACCGTGCAGTCTGGAAATCACAATAAATCATGCATGAATCTAAACCGTGCAGTTTGTAATCACACTAAATCATGCATGAATCTAAACCGTGCAGTCTGGAAATCACAATAAATCATGCATGAATCTAAACCGTGCAGTCTGGAAATCACAATAAATCATGCATGAATCTAAACCGTGCAGTCTGGAAATCACACTAAATCATGCATGAATCTAAACCGTGCAGTCTGGAAATCACACTAAATCATGCATGAATCTAAACCGTGCAGTCTGGAAATCACAATAAATCATGCATGAATCTAAACCGTGCAGTCTGGAAATCACACTAAATCATGCATGAATCTAAACCGTGCAGTTTGGTTTCACATTGGGCTTTTATTAGAGTTTCTATAAAATATCCATATCATTCTCTAGTTTCATAACAATAAAATAATGAGTGACTACTCCTGAATCATCAGGTGAATATTACATACCAATCTCAAAGCCCCCGTCAATAACTCCAACCAAGGAAGACGAGAGATGAAATCTCCTCTCCATCTGTGTGATCGTGCTCTTCAGGTAGCTTCCTGATAATGCTTTAGCAAAATATAGAAAACTTAGTGCGCCGAGGAATATCTGTGGAAAGAGATATTGGTTCGTAAAGTGCGATAAACACGTATTATATTGTTACTGCTCTTGTGAAAGAGACACCAAGCCGTAAAGTAGATCTTTAATGGCAAAATATGAAGTTCTGTTTAACTGAAAGATTGGATGAAGTGCAGACATTTTATCTAGAAATAAAGTGCCTTATTGAGCCCTCTTTGCTCTGTTCAGCCCTCTCAGAGAGCAGACAATGTTTAGATAATGATCCAAGATGTCTGCCCCCCTGTGAAACAGATTAAGGGGGGCTCAGTCAAGTACTTTATTTGTATTCTTTAATTAAAGCTTTTATATTTAAAATGTCTGCAGTCATTAAACTAAACAGAACTTCATATTTTGCCCACAGTTGTCCCTTAATTTGTTATGTAAGGATTTGGCTAAAAGACCCAGATCTGAAGAAAGTGTATAAACAAATCCAGTATTACCTTCAGCCTCCCAAAGCAGCCGGCTGGTCTATTAGACCTTCCTGGGGGGCTCCTGGAGTATAACTCAACCTTCTCCTTGTTTGAAAACATCATTGCAGAGATTTATCTGAAACACAAGGTGTCAGGGACTGCATGAAGCCTAATATTATCATGAAATGGAATAGTCTTCCAGTAGAAGTGGTAGAGGATAATACAGTGAAGGAGTTTAAGCATGCATGGGATAGGTATAAGGCTATCCTAGATATTAGATAAGGCCAGGGACTAATGAAAGTATTACATTACTGAGAGGGTAGTGGATGTATGGAATAGTCTTCCAGTAGAAGTGGTAGAGGTTAATACAGTGAAGGAGTTTAAGCATGCGTGGGATAGGTATAAGGCTATCCTAGATATAAGATAAGGCCAGGGACTAATGAAAGTATTACATTACTGAGAGGGTAGTGGATGTATGGAATAGTCTTCCAGTAGAAGTGGTAGAGGTTAATACAGTGAAGGAGTTTAAGCATGCGTGGGATAGGTATAAGGCTATCCTAGATATAAGATAAGGCCAGGGACTAATGAAAGTATTACATTACTGAGAGGGTAGTGGATGTATGGAATAGTCTTCCAGTAGAAGTGGTAGAGGTTAATACAGTGAAGGAGTTTAAGCATGCATGGGATAGGTATAAGGCTATCCTAGATATAAGATAAGGTCAGGGACTAATGAAAGTATTACATTACTGAGAGGGTAGTGGATGTATGGAATAGTCTTCCAGTAGAAGTGGTAGAGGTTAATACAGTGAAGGAGTTTAAGCATGCGTGGGATAGGTATAAGGCTATCCTAGATATAAGATAAGGCCAGGGACTAATGAAAGTATTACTTTACTGAGAGGGTAGTGGATGTATGGAATAGTCTTCCAGTAGAAGTGGTAGAGGTTAATACAGTGTAGGAGTTTAAGCATGCATGGGATAGGTATAAGGCTATCCTAGATATAAGATAAGGTCAGGGACTAATGAAAGTATTACATTACTGAGAGGGTAGTGGATGTATGGAATAGTCTTCCAGTAGAAGTGGTAGAGGTTAATACAGTGAAGGAGTTTAAGCATGCGTGGGATAGGTATAAGGCTATCCTAGATATAAGATAAGGCCAGGGACTAATGAAAGTATTACTTTACTGAGAGGGTAGTGGATGTATGGAATAGTCTTCCAGTAGAAGTGCTAGAGGTTAATACAGTAAAGGAGTTTAAGCATGCATGGGATAGGTATAAGGCTATTCTAGATATAAGATAAAGTCAGGGACTAATGAAAGTATTACATTACTGAGAGGGTAGTGGATGTATGGAATAGTCTTCCAGTAGAAGTGGTAGAGGGTAATACAGTGAAGGAGTTTAAGCATGCGTGGGATAGGTATAAGGCTATCCTAGATATAAGATAAGGTCAGGGACTAATGAAAGTATTACATTACTGAGAGGGTAGTGGATGTATGGAATAGTCTTCCAGTAGAAGTGGTAGAGGATAATACAGTGAAGGAGTTTAAGCATGCATGGGATAGGTATAAGGCTATCCTAGATATAAGATAAGGCCAGGGACTAATGAAAGTATTACATTACTGAGACGGTAGTGGATGCATGGAATAGTCTTCCAGTAGAAGTGGTAGAGGTTAATACAGTGAAGGAGTTTAAGCATGCGTGGGATAGGTATAAGGCTATCCTAGATATAAGATAAGGCCAGGGACTAATGAAAGTATTACTTTACTGAGAGGGTAGTGGATGTATGGAATAGTCTTCCAGTAGAAGTGCTAGAGGTTAATACAGTGAAGGAGTTTAAGCATGCATGGGATAGGTATAAGGCTATTCTAGATATAAGATAAGGTCAGGGACTAATGAAAGTATTACATTACTGAGAGGGTAGTGGATGTATGGAATAGTCTTCCAGTAGAAGTGGTAGAGGATAATACAGTGAAGGAGTTTAAGCATGCGTGGGATAGGTATAAGGCTATCCTAGATATAAGATAAGGTCAGGGACTAATGAAAGTATTACATTACTGAGAGGGTAGTGGATGTATGGAATAGTCTTCCAGTAGAAGTGGTAGAGGATAATACAGTGAAGGAGTTTAAGCATGCATGGGATAGGTATAAGGCTATCCTAGATATAAGATAAGGCCAGGGACTAATGAAAGTATTACATTACTGAGAGGGTAGTGGATGTATGGAATAGTCTTCCAGTAGAAGTGGTAGAGGTTAATACAATGAAGGAGTTTAAGCATGCGTGGGATAGGTATAAGGCTATCCTAGATATAAGATATGGCCAGGGACTAATGAAAGTATTACATTACTGAGAGGGTAGTGGATGCATGGAATAGTCTTCCAGTAGAAGTGGTTGAGGTTAATACAGTGAAGGAGTTTAAGCATGCATGGGATAGGTATAAGGCTATCCTAGCTATAAGATAAGGCCAGGGACTAATGAAAGTATTACATTACTGAGACGGTAGTGGATGCATGTAATAGTCTTCCAGTAGAAGTGGCAGCGGTTAATACAGTGAAGGAGTTTAAGCATGCATGGGATAGGTATAAGGCTATCCTAGATATAAGATAAGGCCACAGAATAATAGACTGGGCAGACTAGATGGGCCGAATGGTTGTTATCTGCCAGTGACACATAGTGTAAGTGCAGATGTGTTTCTGTCTGACAGTTTCACGTGTATCTGGCATCATCTTATTATAATTCTGTGATATGCACTAGAGACGTGATCATTATTATCAGATGGTAAAACGTCAATCCCCAAAAACTGTCGGGAAATAAATTAAGTTCTGTTTAATTGAAAGCTTGCACGTGTAGACGTTTACTGAAAGAATACACAACTAGTACCTTCCTGACCCCTCTCTGCTCAGAATCGGGGGGAAGACATGTTATCTTTCTTTATTGGACCCCCCATGTGTGCCCTGTGATATATCAACACTCCCCATGTGTGCCCTGTGATATATCAACACTCCCCCATGTGTGCCCTGTGATATATCAACACTCCCCATGTGTGCCCTGTGATATATCAACACTCCCCATGTGTGCCCTGTGATATATCAACACTCCCCATGTGTGCCCTGTGATATATCAACACTCCCCATGTGTGCCCTGTGATATATCAACACCCCCCATGTGTGCCCTGTGATATATCAACACCCCCCATGTGTGCCCTGTGATATATCAACACCCCCCATGTGTGCCCTGTGATATATCAACACTCCCCATGTGTGCCCTGTGATATATCAACACTCCCCATGTGTGCCCTGTGATATATCAACACTCCCCATGTGTGCCCTGTGATATATCAACACTCCCCATGTGTGCCCTGTGATATATCAACACCCCCCATGTGTGCCCTGTGATATATCAACACTCCCCATGTGTGCCCTGTGATATATCAACACTCCCCATGTGTGCCCTGTGATATATCAACACCCCCCATGTGTGCCCTGTGATATATCAACACTCCCCATGTGTGCCCTGTGATATATCAACACCCCCCATGTGTGCCCTGTGATATATCAACACTCCCCCATGTGTGCCCTGTGATATATCAACACTCCCCATGTGTGCCCTGTGATATATCAACACTCCCCATGTGTGCCCTGTGATATATCAACACCCCCCATGTGTGCCCTGTGATATATCAACACTCCCCCATGTGTGCCCTGTGATATATCAACACTCCCCATGTGTGCCCTGTGATATATCAACACTCCCCATGTGTGCCCTGTGATATATCAACACTCCCCATGTGTGCCCTGTGATATATCAACACTCCCCATGTGTGCCCTGTGATATATCAACACTCCCCATGTGTGCCCTGTGATATATCAACACTCCCCATGTGTGCCCTGTGATATATCAACACCCCCCATGTGTGCCCTGTGATATATCAACACTCCCCCATGTGTGCCCTGTGATATATCAACACTCCCCATGTGTGCCCTGTGATATATCAACACTCCCCATGTGTGCCCTGTGATATATCAACACTCCCCATGTGTGCCCTGTGATATATCAACACCCCCCATGTGTGCCCTGTGATATATCAACACCCCCCATGTGTGCCCTGTGATATATCAACACTCCCCCATGTGTTCCCTGTGATATATCAACACCCCCCATGTGTGCCCTGTGATATATCAACACTCCCCATGTGTGCCCTGTGATATATCAACACTCCCCATGTGTGCCCTGTGATATATCAACACTCCCCATGTGTGCCCTGTGATATATCAACACTCCCCATGTGTGCCCTGTGATATATCAACACCCCCCATGTGTGCCCTGTGATATATCAACACTCCCCATGTGTGCCCTGTGATATATCAACACTCCCCATGTGTGCCCTGTGATATATCACCACCCCCCATGTGTGCCCTGTGATATATCAACACTCCCCATGTGTGCCCTGTGATATATCAACACTCCCCATGTGTGCCCTGTGATATATCAACACTCCCCATGTGTGCCCTGTGATATATCAACACTCCCCATGTGTGCCCTGTGATATATCAACACTCCCCATGTGTGCCCTGTGATATATCAACACTCCCCATGTGTGCCCTGTGATATATCAACACTCCCCCATGTGTGCCCTGTGATATATCAACACTCCCCATGTGTGCCCTGTGATATATCAACACTCCCCCATGTGTGCCCTGTGATATATCAACACTCCCCCATGTGTGCCCTGTGATATATCAACACTCCCCCATGTGTGCCCTGTGATATATCAACACTCCCCCATGTGTGCCCTGTGATATATCAACACCCCCCATGTGTGCCCTGTGATATATCAACACTCCCCCATGTGTGCCCTGTGATATATCAACACCCCCCCCCATGTGTGCCCTGTGATATATCAACACTCCCCATGTGTGCCCTGTGATATATCAACACTCCCCATGTGTGCCCTGTGATATATCAACACTCCCCATGTGTGCCCTGTGATATATCAACACTCCCCCATGTGTGCCCTGTGATATATCAACACTCCCCATGTGTGCCCTGTGATATATCAACACTCCCCATGTGTGCCCTGTGATATATCAACACTCCCCATGTGTGCCCTGTGATATATCAACACCCCCCATGTGTGCCCTGTGATATATCAACACTCCCCATGTGTGCCCTGTGATATATCAACACCGCCCATGTGTGCCCTGTGATATATCAACACTCCCCATGTGTGCCCTGTGATATATCAACACTCTCCATGTGTGCCCTGTGATATATCAACACTCCCCATGTGTGCCCTGTGATATATCAACACTCCCCATGTGTGCCCTGTGATATATCAACACTCCCCATGTGTGCCCTGTGATATATCAACACTCCCCATGTGTGCCCTGTGATATATCAACACTCCCCATGTGTGCCCTGTGATATATCAACACCCCCCATGTGTGCCCTGTGATATATCAACACTCCCCATGTGTGCCCTGTGATATATCAACACTCCCCATGTGTGCCCTGTGATATATCAACACTCCCCCATGTGTGCCCTGTGATACATCAACACTCCCCATGTGTGCCCTGTGATATATCAACACTCCCCATGTGTGCCCTGTGATATATCAACACTCCCCCATGTGTGCCCTGTGATATATCAACACTCCCCCATGTGTGCCCTGTGATATATCAACACTCCCCATGTGTGCCCTGTGATATATCAACACTCCCCATGTGTGCCCTGTGATATATCAACACTCCCCCATGTGTGCCCTGTGATATATCAACACCCCCCCATGTGTGCCCTGTGATATATCAACACTCCCCATGTGTGCCCTGTGATATATCAACACTCCCCATGTGTGCCCTGTGATATATCAACACTCCCCATGTGTGCCCTGTGATATATCAACACTCCCCCATGTGTGCCCTGTGATATATCAACACCCCCCATGTGTGCCCTGTGATATATCAACACTCCCCATGTGTGCCCTGTGATATATCAACACTCTCCATGTGTGCCCTGTGATATATCAACACTCCCCATGTGTGCCCTGTGATATATCAACACTCCCCATGTGTGCCCTGTGATATATCAACACCCCCCATGTGTGCCCTGTGATATATCAACACCCCCCATGTGTGCCCTGTGATATATCAACACCCCCCATGTGTGCCCTGTGATATATCAACACCCCCCATGTGTGCCCTGTGATATATCAACACTCCCCATGTGTGCCCTGTGATATATCAACACTCCCTCATGTGTGCCCTGTGATATATCAACACTCCCCATGTGTGCCCTGTGATATATCAACACTCCCCATGTGTGCCCTGTGATATATTAACACTCCCCATGTGTGCCCTGTGATATATCAACACTCCCCATGTGTGCCCTGTGATATATCAACACTCCCCATGTGTGCCCTGTGATATATCAACACTCCCCATGTGTGCCCTGTGATATATCAACACTCCCCCATGTGTGCCCTGTGATATATCAACACTCCCCATGTGTGCCCTGTGATATATCAACACTCCCCATGTGTGCCCTGTGATATATCAACACTCCCCATGTGTGCCCTGTGATATATCAACACTCCCCCATGTGTGCCCTGTGATATATCAACACTCCCCATGTGTGCCCTGTGATATATCAACACTCCCCCATGTGTGCCCTGTGATATATCAACACTCCCCCATGTGTGCCCTGTGATATATCAACACTCCCCCATGTGTGCCTTGTGATATATCAACACTCCCCATGTGTGCCCTGTGATATATCAACACTCCCCATGTGTGCCCTGTGATATATCAACACTCCCCATGTGTGCCCTGTGATAGATTATACTTTGAATATAGAAAATAATAAATTATGAAAAATTATCCATACATTGTGTTGGCAGAACTGCAGCAATACAAATCACTCATTTTATGCATTTACTGTAATAACACAATGTGTAGATACATTTTTATTCTCTACTATTACCGTATAAGTGTTTATGTGACAGAGTCCCTTTAAATTAGTTCATTTCACCACTGTGTGCTCACTAGCAGGCCTGCTGGACAATGGTGGAACAATGTTCCTAGCGGACAATCCAAGAGTCTGCAAGTTGTACTCTTGGTAACAAACCAAATTCAATGAAAAATCCCTCTGTGGAAAATGCTAGAAAATGAGAATAAGAATTACCTTCCAGGTTCCAGGCTCCAGACATCGGGGATGTTTGGAGATGGGGGGCTTCTCACCACCTGTTCCTTCTGTTCAGTATTGGCACGTGTGAGCCAGTGTACTTTGGAGGGGAGGGAGACTTCAGCCCAAGTCTCCTGAGCTGGTTCCTTTTATTGACATTTCTCAGGGGGAACAAAGTCTGTTTATCCCTTTATAATTCATTTCTTTGCAGTTAGCACAGAATGTTTCATGCTTTCCCGAAGGGGCATCTGTCCCACAGGAATTCAGGACAAACAAAAAGTACAAAGCTGTGTGCGGCACTCTGGTGAGCCAGTGACGTCAGCATGGAAACAATCTAACGTACGCATCATAACAGTGCGCCAGCTTGTGGGGCACCACTAATAGACAGACAATCAAACCAACACCTGCACAACATAAGAGCTACACACCACTAACCCCAGCAAGGGTTAACAATGTATACGCATGAACGTATCCTTCGTAATGATGTCGTCTAATCAAAGACTTCATTATAAAGTGTGTATCTTATTGTAATAATGAAATAAGCTAGGATCTGAATAATAATAATGATCTCCCGGTGCTCAGAGAGCCATGCCTCAGTGTTTGCTGATGACACAGAATTTATAGGGTAAAACAGTCTGAACTAAATGTGTCAAGAGGATTTGGACACATTGGGTAATTGGACAGATAAATGGCAAATGAGATTCAATACAGAGAAGTGTAAAATCATACATTTTGGGTGTAATAATAAAAAGGCCACATACAGTTTAAATGGTGTTTCATTGGGGAAATCTAATAATGAAACAGAGTGCACAATGTCAGCTGACAGCTGGAAAGGCCAATGGAAATGGATATTCTATTGGTTTCCATGGTGATTAACTCTTTATGTGATGTGTGAGTGCAGAGTGAGGGTATTTGTAGTTTTGCTGGTGTCCCGTTTCTCTGCTGGACTGAAATCCTCTTACATTAATCTCTCTCCTGGGAACCTGACTAGTTAAGTAACAATTTATCCTTATTAAGAGCTTACTATGAATTAAACCATCTGATAAAACCAAAAACTTACAAACCAACTCCTCTACTCATGTTTACTAGCAGAATAGTTAAAAGGACTTTCAGCATTAAGCACAGTGTACATTATCTTGATTAATGTAAATGTAAAAATTCTTACTTTCTTCACTGGTCTTACATTAACTCCTCCTACTTCTCATTCCACCCGCATACAGCTGTATGATCGGCTACCTGAATAGATCTGACATTAACTCCCCCTACATCTCATTCCACGCATACAGCTGTATGATCGGCTACCTGAATAGATGTGACACTTACTCCTCCTACTTCTCATTCCACCCGCGTACAGCTGTATGATCGTCTACCTGAATAGATCTGACACTAACTCCTCCTACTTCTCATTCCACGCGTACAGCTGTATGATCGGCTACCTGAATCTATCTGACATTAACTCCTCCTACTTCTCATTCCACACATACAGCTGTATGATCAGCTACCTTAATAGATCTGACATTAACTCCTCCTACTTCTCATTCCACGCATACAGCTGTATGATCAGCTACCTGAATAGATCTGACTAACTCCTCCTACATCTCATTCCCCACGTACAGCTGTATGATCAGCTACCTGAATAGATCTGACTAACTCCTCCTACATCTCATTCCCCACGTACAGCTGTATGATCGGCTACCTGAATAGATCTGACATTAACTCCTCCTACTTCTCATTCCACGCGTACAGCTGTATGATCGGCTACCTGAATAGATCTGACATTAACTCCTCCTACTTCTCATTCCACGCATACAGCTGTATGATCAGCTACCTGAATAGATCTGACATTAACTCCTCTTACTTCTCATTCCAAGCATACAGCTGTATGATCAGCTACCTGAATAGATCTGACATTAACTCCTCCTACTTCTCATTCCACGCATACAGCTGTATGATCAGCTACCTGAATAGATCTGACATTAACTCCTCCTACTTCTCATTCCACGCATACAGCTGTATGATCAGCTACCTGAATAGATCTGACATTAACTCCTCTTACTTCTCATTCCAAGCATACAGCTGTATGATCAGCTACCTTAATAGATCTGACATTAACTCCTCCTACTTCTCATTCCACGCATACAGCTGTATGATCAGCTTCCTGAATAGATCTGACATTAACTCCTCTTACTTCTCATTCCACGCATACAGCTGTATGATCGGCTACCTGAATAGATCTGACATTAACTCCTCCTACTTCTCATTCCACGCAAACAGCTGTATGATCAGCTACCTGAATAGATCTGACATTAACTCCTCCTACTTCTCATTCCACGCATACAGCTGTATGATCAACCACCTGAATAGATCTGACATTAACTCCTCCTACTTCTCATTCCACGCATGCAGCTGTATGATCAGCTACCTGAATAGATCTGACATTAACTCCTCCTACTTCTCATTCCACACATACAGCTGTATGATCGGCTACCTGAATAGATCTGACATTAACTCCTCCTACTTCTCATTCCACGCATACAGCTGTATGATCGGCTACCTGAATAGATCTGACATTAACTCCTCCTACTTCTCATTCCACGCATACAACTGTATGATCAGCTACCTGAATAGATCTGACATTAACTCCTCCTACTTCTCATTCCCCACGTACAGCTGTATGATCAGCTACCTGAATAGATCTGACATTAACTCCTCCTACTTCTTATTCCACGCATACAGCTGTATGATCAGCTACCTGAATAGATCTGACATTAACTCCTCCTACTTCTCGTTCCAAGCATACAGCTGTATGATCGGCTACCTGAATAGATCTGACACTAACTCCTCCTACTTCTCATTCCATGCATACAGCTGTATGATCAGCTACCTGAATAGATCTGACATTAACTCCTCCTACTTCTCATTCCACGCATACAGCTGTATGATCAGCTACCTGAATAGATCTGACATTAACTCCTCCTACTTCTCATTCCACGCATACAGCTGCATGATCAGCTACCTGAATAGATCTGACATTAACTCCTCCTACTTCTCATTCCACGCGTACAGCTGTATGATCGGCTACATGAATAGATCTGACATTAACTCCTCCTACTTCTCATTCCACGCATACAGCTGAATGATCGGCTACCTGAATAGATCTGACAGTAACTCCTCCTACTTCTCATTTCACGCATACAGCTGTATGATCAGCTACCTGAATAGATCTGACATTAACTCCTCCTACTTCTCATTCCACCCATACAGCTGTATGATCAGCTACCTGAATAGATCTGACATTAACTCCTCCTACTTCTCATTCCACGCATACAGCTGTATGATCGGCTACCTGAATAGATCTGACATTAACTCCTCCTACTTCTCATTCCACGCATACAGCTGTATGATCGGCTACCTGAATAGATCTGACATTAACTCCTCCTACTTCTCATTCCAAGCGTACAGCTGTATGATCAGCTACCTGAATAGATCTGACATTAACTCCTCTTACTTCTCATTCCACGCATACAGCTGTATGATCGGCTACCTGAATAGATCTGACATTAACTCCTCCTACTTCTCATTCCACACATACAGCTGTATGATCGGCTACCTGAATAGATCTGATATAACTCCTCCTACTTCTCATTCCACGCGTACAGCTGTATGATCGGCTACCTGAATAGATCTGACATTAACTCCTCCTACTTCTCATTCCACGCATACAGCTGTATGATCAGCTACCTGAATAGATCTGACATTAACTCCTCCTACTTCTCATTTCACGCATATAGCTGTATGATCAGCTACCTGAATAGATCTGACCTTAACTCCACCTACTTCTCATTCCCCACGTACAGCTGTATGATCAGCTACCTGAATAGATCTGACCTTAACTCCACCTACTTCTCATTCCCCACGTACAGCTGTATGATCAGCTACCTGAGATTCAGTTCCATATATTCTATAATTTACCACTATTACATGCAAGCTCAAACTTATGGCCATACGGGACTAAATCCTCACCATTAACATCTCTAGTATTAGGTCAGTTCCTGTATTCATATTTTTATGTATTTCTTTCCTAACCCTCGTTCCCTGAAGCCTCTCTTGGCTCTTCTCTCCTATCCCCTTGTCCAGCTTGTTTCCTCACTGTGTTCCTTTAGCCTGTGTCCCATCCTCTGTATGTTGTCCTGTGTTATACATGGATCTCTGTATGTTGTCCTGTGTTATACATGGATCTCTGTATGTTATCCTGTGTTATATATTAGACATGTGCATTCGTTTTCGGACGAATGCATTTTCGTCCGAAAATAGCATTTTCGTTCATCCGTCCGAAAAACGAATAACGAAAATGCTAAGCTAACGAAAGCCGAATAAACGAATGATTAATAAACGAAAATCATTTGTTCATTCGTCCATTAGTAGTACTATTACTACGAAATAGAGTCGGTTTATAGAATACAATAGCATAGTACACTTACATTCCATAAACCGACATAATGAACGACTTTCCAAACGTTCGGTTTATAGGCTTTCGGTTTATGGAATACATGTAATCCTATTGCTATTCTACAAACCGAACGTTCAGTTTATAGAATAGCAATAGGATTGTATGTATTCCATAAGCCGAAAGTCTGTAAACCGAACGTTCGGTTTATAGACTTTTGGCTTATAGAAAACGTATAGTAGTATAATTCTTATGAATGGGTTCATAGAAAGGCAATACTACTATACGTTTTCTATAAGCCGAAAGTCTATAAACCGAAGGTCGTTTGGTTTATAGAATACATAGAATTACATGTAATTCTATGTATTCTATAAACCGAAAGTCTATAAACCGAACGACCTTCGGTTTATAGACTTTCGGCTTATGGAATACATGTAATACTATTGCCTTTCTAAAAACCGAACGAGAGCCCCATTCATAAGAATTTCTTATGAATGGGGCTCTCGTTCGGTTTATAGAAAGCCAATAGTATTACACGTATTCTATAAAACGAAACGAAAATAATGAACGAATTTCGTCTGAAACGAATGCAGTAATGAACGAAATTCGTTTTAAATTAAATTCAAAATAAATAAAATTTTCATCCGAATGGACGAAAACGAAACGAAAATTTTAGTTTTGCACATGTCTATTATATATGTATCTCTGTATGTTGTCCTGTGTTATACATGTATCTCTGTATGTTGTCCTGTGTTATACATGTATCTCTGCATGTTGTCCTGTGTTATACATGGATCTCTGTATGTTGTCCTGTGTTATCCATGGATCTCTGTATGTTGTCCTGTGTTATCCATGGATCTCTGTATGTTGTCCTGTGTTATACATGTATCTCTGTATGTTGTCCTGTGTTATACATGTATCTCTGTATGTTGTCCTGTGTTATATATGTATCTATGTATGTTGTCCTGTGTTATATATGTATCTCTGTATATTGTCCTGTGTTATACATGTATCTCTGTATGTTGTCCTGTGTTATACATGGATCTCTGTATGTTGTCCTGTGTTATACATGGATCTCTGCATGTTGTCCTGTGTTATACATGGATCTCTGCATGTTGTCCTGTGTTATACATGTATCTCTGTATGTTGTCCTGTGTTATACATGGATCTCTGTATGTTGTCCTGTGTTATATATGTATCTCTGTATGTTGTCCTGTGTTATCCATGGATCTCTGTATGTTGTCCTGTGTTATCCATGGATCTCTGTATGTTGTCCTGTGTTATATATGTATCTCTGTATGTTGTCCTGTGTTATATATGTATCTCTGTATGTTGTCCTGTGTTATATATGTATCTCTGTATGTTGTCCTGTGTTATACATGGATCTCTGCATGTTGTCCTGTGTTATACATGGATCTCTGCATGTTGTCCTGTGTTATACATGTATCTCTGTATGTTGTCCTGTGTTATACATGTATCTCTGTATGTTGTCCTGTGTTATCCATGGATCTCTGTATGTTGTCCTGCGATATATATGTATCTCTGTATGTTGTCCTGCGTTATATATGTATCTCTGTATGTTGTCCTGTGTTATATATGTATCTCTGTATATTGTCCTGTGTTATATATGTATCTCTGTATGTTGTCCTGTGTTATATATGTATCTCTGTATGTTGTCCTGTGTTATATATGTATCTCTGTATGTTGTCCTGTGATATATATGTATCTCTGTATGTTGTCCTGTGTTATATATGTATCTCTGTATGTTGTCCTGTGTTATATATGTATCTCTGTATGTTGTCCTGTGTTATATATGTATCTCTGTATGTTGTCCTGTGTTATATATGTATCTCTGTATGTTGTCCTGTGTTATATATGTATCTCTGTATGTTGTCCTGCATTATATATGTATCTCTGTATGTTGTCCTGTGTTATATATGTATCTCTGTATGTTGTCCTGTGTTATATATGTATCTCTGTATGTTGTCCTGTGTTATATATGTATCTCTGTATGTTGTCCTGTGTTATATATGTATCTCTGTATGTTGTCCTGTGTTATACATGGATCTCTGTATGTTGTCCTGTGTTATATATGTATCTCTGTATGTTGTCCTGTGTTATCCATGGATCTCTGTATGTTGTCCTGTGTTATCCATGGATCTCTGTATGTTGTCCTGTGTTATATATGTATCTCTGTATGTTGTCCTGTGTTATATATGTATCTCTGTATGTTGTCCTGTGTTATATATGTATCTCTGTATGTTGTCCTGTGTTATACATGGATCTCTGCATGTTGTCCTGTGTTATACATGGATCTCTGCATGTTGTCCTGTGTTATACATGTATCTCTGTATGTTGTCCTGTGTTATACATGTATCTCTGTATGTTGTCCTGTGTTATCCATGGATCTCTGTATGTTGTCCTGCGTTATATATGTATCTCTGTATGTTGTCCTGCGTTATATATGTATCTCTGTATGTTGTCCTGTGTTATATATGTATCTCTGTATATTGTCCTGTGTTATATATGTATCTCTGTATGTTGTCCTGTGTTATATATGTATCTCTGTATGTTGTCCTGTGTTATATATGTATCTCTGTATGTTGTCCTGTGTTATATATGTATCTCTGTATGTTGTCCTGTGATATATATGTATCTCTGTATGTTGTCCTGTGTTATATATGTATCTCTGTATGTTGTCCTGTGTTATATATGTATCTCTGTATGTTGTCCTGTGTTATATATGTATCTCTGTATGTTGTCCTGTGTTATATATGTATCTCTGTATGTTGTCCTGTGTTATATATGTATCTCTGTATGTTGTCCTGTGTTATATATGTATCTCTGTATGTAGTCCTGTGTTATATATGTATCTCTGTATGTTGTCCTGTGTTATATATGTATCTCTGTATGTTGTCCTGTGTTATATATGTATCTCTGTATGTTGTCCTGTGTTATATATGTATCTCTGTATGTTATCCTGTGTTATATATGTATCTCTGTATGTTGTCCTGTGTTATATATGTATCTCTGTATGTTGTCCTGCGTTATATATGTATCTCTGTATGTTGTCCTGTGTTATACATGTATCTCTGTATGTTGTCCTGTGTTATCCATGGATCTCTGTATGTTGTCCTGCGTTATATATGTATCTCTGTATGTTGTCCTGTGTTATATATGTATCTCTGTATGTTGTCCTGCGTTATATATGTATCTCTGTATGTTGTCCTGTGTTATATATGTATCTCTGTATGTTGTCCTGTGTTATATATGTATCTCTGTATGTTGTCCTGTGTTATATATGTATCTCTGTATGTTGTCCTGTGTTATATATGTATCTATGTATGTTGTCCTGTGTTATATATGTATCTCTGTATGTTGTCCTGTGTTATATATATGTATCTCTGTATGTTGTCCTGTGTTATATATGTATCTCTGTATGTTGTCCTGTGTTATATATGTATCTCTGTATGTTGTCCTGTGTTATATATGTATATCTGTATGTTGTCCTGTATTATATATGTATATCTGTATGTTGTCCTGTGTTATATATGTATCTCTGTATGTTGTCCTGTGTTATATATGTATCTCTGTATGTTGTCCTGTGTTATATATATGTATCTCTGTATGTTGTCCTGTGTTATATATGTATCTCTGTATGTTGTCCTGTGATATATATGTATCTCTGTATGTTGTCCTGTGTTATATATGTATCTCTGTATGTTGTCCTGTGTTATATATATGTATCTCTGTATGTTGTCCTGTGTTATATATGTATCTCTGTATGTTGTCCTGTGTTATATATGTATCTCTGTATGTTGTCCTGTGTTATATATGTATCTCTGTATGTTGTCCTGTGATATATATGTATCTCTGTATGTTGTCCTGTGTTATATATGTATCTCTGTATGTTGTCCTGTGTTATATATGTATCTCTGTATGTTGTCCTGTGTTATATATGTATCTCTGTATGTTGTCCTGCGTTATATATGTATCTCTGTATGTAGTCCTGTGTTATATATGTATCTCTGTATGTTGTCCTGTGTTATATATGTATCTCTGTATGTTGTCCTGTGTTATATATGTATCTCTGTATGTTGTCCTGTGTTATATATGTATCTCTGTATGTTATCCTGTGTTATATATGTATCTCTGTATGTTGTCCTGTGTTATATATGTATCTCTGTATGTTGTCCTGTGTTATATATGTATCTCTGTATGTTGTCCTGCGTTATATATGTATCTCTGTATGTTGTCCTGCGTTATATATGTATCTCTGTATGTTGTCCTGTGTTATACATGTATCTCTGTATGTTGTCCTGTGTTATCCATGGATCTCTGTATGTTGTCCTGCGTTATATATGTATCTCTGTATGTTGTCCTGTGTTATATATGTATCTCTGTATGTTGTCCTGTGTTATATATGTATCTCTGTATGTTGTCCTGTGTTATATATGTATCTCTGTATGTTGTCCTGTATTATATATGTATCTCTGTATGTTGTCCTGTGTTATATATGTATCTCTGTATGTTGTCCTGTGTTATATATGTATCTCTGTATGTTGTCCTGTGTTATATATGTATCTCTGTATGTTGTCCTGTATTATATATGTATCTCTGTATGTTGTCCTGTGTTATATATGTATCTCTGTATGTTGTCCTGTGATATATATGTATCTCTGTATGTTGTCCTTTGATATATATGTATCTCTGTATGTTGTCCTGTGTTATATATGTATCTCTGTATGTTGTCCTGTGTTATATATGTATCTCTGTATGTTGTCCTGTGTTATATATGTATCTCTGTATGTTGTCCTGTGATATATATGTATCTCTGTATGTTGTCCTGTGTTATATATGTATCTCTGTATGTTGTCCTGTGTTATATATGTATCTCTGTATGTTGTCCTGTGTTATATATGTATCTCTGTATGTTGTCCTGTGTTATATATGTATCTCTGTATGTTGTCCTGTGTTATATATGTATCTCTGTATGTTGTCCTGTGTTATATATGTATCTCTGTATGTTGTCCTGTGTTATATATGTATCTCTGTATGTTGTCCTGTGTTATATATGTATCTCTGTATGTTGTCCTGTGTTATATATGTATCTCTGTATGTTGTCCTGTGTTATATATGTATCTCTGTATGTTGTCCTGTGTTATATATATGTATCTCTGTATGTTGTCCTGTGTTATATATGTATCTCTGTATGTTGTCCTGTGTTATATATGTATCTCTGTATGTTGTCCTGTGTTTTATATGTATCTCTGTATGTTGTCCTGTGTTATACATGGATCTCTGTATGTTGTCCTGTGTTATATATGTATCTCTGTATGTTGTCCTGTGTTATATATGTATCTCTGTATGTTGTCCTGTGTTATATATGTATCTCTGTATGTTGTCCTGTGTTATATATGTATCTCTGTATGTTGTCCTGTTATATATATGTATCTCTGTATGTTGTCCTGTGTTATATATGTATCTCTGTATGTTGTCCTGTGTTATATATGTATCTCTGTATGTTGTCCTGTGTTATATATGTATCTCTGTATGTTGTCCTGTGTTATCCATGGATCTCTGTATGTTGTCCTGTGTTATTCATGGATCTCTGTATGTTGTCCTGTATTATATATGTATCTCTGTATATTGTCCTGTGTTATATATGTATCTCTGTATGTTGTCCTGTGTTATATATGGATCTCTGTATGTTGTCCTGTGTTATCCAAGGATCTCTGTATGTTGTCCTGTGTTATCCATGGATCTCTGTATGTTGTCCTGTGTTATACATGGATCTCTGTATGTTGTCCTGTGTTATACATGGATCTCTGTATGTTGTCCTGTGTTATCCATGGATCTCTGTATGTTGTCCTGTGTTATATATGTATCTATGTATGTTGTCCTGTGTTATATATATGTATCTCTGTATGTTGTCCTGTGTTATATATATGTATCTATGTATGTTGTCCTGTGTTATATATATGTATCTATGTATGTTGTCCTGTGTTATATATATGTATCTATGTATGTTGTTCTGTGTTATATATATGTATCTATGTATGTTGTCCTGTGTTATATATATGTATCTCTGTATGTTGTCCTGTGTTATATATAGTATCTATGTATGTTGTCCTGTGTTATATATATGTTTCTATGGATGTTGTCCTGTGTTATATATGTATCTCTGTATGTTGTCCTGTGTTATATATGTATCTCTGTATGTTGTCCTGTGATATATATGTATCTCTGTATGTTGTCCTGTGTTATATATGTATCTCTGTATGTTGTCCTGTGTTATATATGTATCTCTGTATGTTGTCCTGTGATATATATGTATCTCTGTATGTTGTCCTGTGTTATATATGTATCTCTGTATGTTGTCCTGTGTTATATATGTATCTCTGTATGTTGTCCTGTGATATATATGTATCTCTGTATGTTGTCCTGTGTTATATATGTATCTCTGTATGTTGTCCTGTGTTATATATGTATCTCTGTATGTTGTCCTGTGTTATATATGTATCTCTGTATGTTGTCCTGTGTTATACATGTATCTCTGTATATTGTCCTGTGTTATATATGTATCTCTGTATGTTGTCCTGTTTTATATATGTATCTCTGTATGTTGTCCTGTGTTATATATGTATCTCTGTATGTTGTCCTGTGATATATATGTATCTCTGTATGTTGTCCTGTGTTATATATGTATCTCTGTATGTTGTCCTGTGTTATATATGTATCTCTGTTTGTTGTCCTGTGTTATATATGTATCTATGTATGTTGTCCTGTGTTATATATGTATCTCTGTATGTTGTCCTGTATTAACCATGGATCTCTGTATGTTGTCCTGTGTTATACATGGATCTCTGTATGTTGTCCTGTGTTATACATGGATCTCTGTATGTTGTCCTGTGTTATCCATGGATCTCTGTATGTTGTCCTGTGTTATCCATGGATCTCTGTATGTTGTCCTGTGTTATCCATGGATCTCTGTATGTTGTCCTGTGTTATACATGGCTCTCTGTATGTTGTCCTGTGTTATACATGGATCTCTGTATGTTGTCCTGTGTTATATATGTATCTCTGTATGTTGTCCTGTGTTATATATGTATCTCTGTATGTTGTCCTGTGTTATACATGTATCTCTGTATGTTGTCCTGTGTTATATATATGTATCTCTGTATGTTGTCCTGTGTTATATATGTATCTCTGTATGTTGTCCTGTGTTATACATGGATCTCTGTATATTGTCCTGTGTTATATATGTATCTCTGTATGTTGTCCTGTGTTATATATGTATCTCTGTATGTTGTCCTGTGTTATATATGTATCTCTGTATGTTGTCCTGTGTTATATATGTATCTCTGTATGTTGTCCTGTGTTATATGTGTATCTCTGTATGTTGTCCTGTGTTATATATATGTATCTATGTATGTTGTCCTGTGTTATATATATGTATCTATGTATGTTGTCCTGTGTTATATATATGTATCTATGTATGTTGTCCTGTGTTATATATATGTATCTATGTATGTTGTCCTGTGTTATATATATGTATCTATGTATGTTGTCCTGTGTTATATATATGTATCTATGTATGTTGTCCTGTGTTATATATATGTATCTCTGTATGTTGTCCTGTGTTATATATATGTATCTATGTATGTTGTCCTGTGTTATATATATGTATCTCTGTATGTTGTCCTGTGTTATATATATGTATCTATGTATGTTGTCCTGTGTTATATATATGTATCTATGTATGTTGTCCTGTGTTATATATATGTATCTATGTATGTTGTCCTGTGTTATATATATGTATCTATGTATGTTGTCCTGTGTTATATATATGTATCTATGTATGTTGTCCTGTGTTATATATGTATCTCTGTATGTTGTCCTGTGATATATATGTATCTCTGTATGTTGTCCTGTGTTATATATGTATCTCTGTATGTTGTCCTGTGTTATATATGTATCTCTGTATGTTGTCCTGTGATATATATGTATCTCTGTATGTTGTCCTGTGTTATATATGTATCTCTGTATGTTGTCCTGTGTTATATATGTATCTCTGTATGTTGTCCTGTGATATATATGTATCTCTGTATGTTGTCCTGTGATATATATGTATCTCTGTATGTTGTCCTGTGTTATATATGTATCTCTGTATGTTGTCCTGTGTTATATATGTATCTCTGTATGTTGTCCTGTGTTATACATGTATCTCTGTATATTGTCCTGTGTTATATATGTATCTCTGTATGTTGTCCTGTGTTATATATGTATCTCTGTATGTTGTCCTGTGTTATATATGTATCTCTGTATGTTGTCCTGTGATATATATGTATCTCTGTATGTTGTCCTGTGTTATATATGTATCTCTGTATGTTGTCCTGTGTTATACATGGATCTATGTATGTTGTCCTGTGTTATCCATGGATCTCTGTATGTTGTCCTGTGTTATCCATGGATCTCTGTATGTTGTCCTGTGTTATACATGGATCTCTGTATGTTGTCCTGTGTTATAAATGGATCTCTGTATGTTGTCCTGTGTTATAAATGGATCTCTGTATGTTGTCCTGTGTTATACATGGATCTCTGTATGTTGTCCTGTGTTATACATGGATCTCTGTATGTTGTCCTGTGTTATACATGGATCTCTGTATGTTGTCCTGTGTTATACATGGATCTCTGTATGTTGTCCTGTGTTATACATGGATCTCTGTATGTTGTCTTGTGTTATACATGGATCTCTGTATGTTGTCTTGTGTTATACATGGATCTCTGTATGTTGTCTTGTGTTATACATGGATCTCTGTATGTTGTCTTGTGTTATACATGGATCTCTGTATGTTGTCCTGTGTTATACATGGATCTCTGCCTTGTTTGCTTTAGTTCTGTTTTTGCTCCTTGGTCTGTCCTGTAGCCCTGCACTCTGCATTACATTCATCTCGTTCCAGCTCTGCTTTGCTAACTAGGTGGGTGGATCTTTACACAGATAACACGTCCACAGAATAAAACAATAAACAAAAAGATTTGTTTTCTTTAGATTCAAATTTGTAAATTATAATCTCTTGAAATATGTGATTAATCTTCTATTAGTGCTGGATGTGTATTTATAGACCACAATATGCTGATTTATTGTAATCTTTTTTTTATTAAATATAGAAACAGGAAATTAGAAATCCCACCGCCTCTAACTGAATGGAAAACACTAAAATGAATGACATTTCTTAAACTCATTTAACCTCTGTGAACAAGAAGAATAATCCTGTCACATATAATTCTCAAAGTGTATTTACTGCTCCGGACTGGAACACAATGTCTAAGGATAATCTGGATGTAGTTGGAACAGGACCAGAAACATTCAAATGAAGAAACTCACTTCAGGCATCGGGTGTTTGTAGAAAGAAGGCAATGGTCATTTTAATCAAATATTTAAACGATTTAATGCACATGGTAAGTATCATCCCGACGCGTTTCATCCTGAGTAATAGATCTGCTTCCAGTGGGAGAACCAAACATTTATATTCCATCAGCAAGAAAATCAGCTGCATCAAATCACTAAGAAAAGCGTGAATAACAAAGGAAGCAGATAAAATAACACTTTGGGTAAATAAAATAAATGGGATAAAGAATAATCTTCCGGAGACTTTCTAGATTACAGACCTAGAGTCACCATTAGTTCATCTCGGTTGAAAGCTTGTTACAGTGTAAAGAATTACAATTTCAACATGTTTTTTAGGTTTTATCTGTGCCATTAAAT
This sequence comes from Pelodytes ibericus, assembly GCA_036172795.1. Taxonomy (NCBI): domain Eukaryota; kingdom Metazoa; phylum Chordata; class Amphibia; order Anura; family Pelodytidae; genus Pelodytes; species Pelodytes ibericus. The sequence continues at coordinate 1,650,435 of CM069858.1, read as the reverse complement.
GTATCTGTGTGAGATGCATGGACACCTTGTCTCTATACTGTGTGAGATGCATGGACACCTTGTCTCTATACTGTGTGAGATGCATGGACACCTTGTCTCCATACTGTGCGAGATGCATGGACACCTTGTCTCCATACTGTGTGAGATGCATGGACACCTTGTCTCTATACTGTGTGAGATGCATGGACACCTTGTCTCTATACTGTGTGAGATGCATGGACACCTTGTCTCTATACTGTGTGAGATGCATGGACACCTTGTCTCTATACTGTGTGAGATGCTTGCACACCTTGTCTCTATACTGTGTGAGATGCATGCACACCTTGTCTCTATACTGTGTGAGATGCATGGACACCTTGTCTCTATACTGTGTGAGATGCATGCACACCTTGTCTCTATACTGTGTGAGATGCATGGACAACTTGTCTCTATACTGTTTGAGATGCATGGACACCTTGTCTCTGTACTGTGTGAGATGCATGGACACCTTGTCTCTATACTGTGTGGGATGCATGCACACCTTGTCTCTATACTGTGTGAGATGCATGGACACCTTGTCTCTATACTGTGTGAGATGCATGGACACCTTGTCTCTATACTGTGTGAGATGCATGGACACCTTGTCTCTATACTGTGTGGGATGCGTGCCCACCTTGTCTCCATACTGTGTGAGATGCATGGACACCTTGTCTCCATACTGTGTGGGATGCATGGACACCTTGTCTCTATACTGTGTGAGATGCATGGACACCTTGTCTCTATACTGTGCGAGATGCATGGACACCTTGTCTCTATACTGTGCGAGATGCATGGACACCTTGTCTCTATACTGTGCGAGATGCATGGACACCTTGTCTCTATACTGTGTGAGATGCATGGACACCTTGTCTCTATACTGTGTGAGATGCATGCACACCTTGTCTCTATACTGTGTGAGATGCATGGACACCTTGTCTCTATACTGTGCGAGATGCATGGACACCTTGTCTCTATACTGTGTGGGATGCGTGCCCACCTTGTCTCTATACAGTGTGGGATGCGTGCCCACCTTGTCTCTATACTGTGTGAGATGCATGGACACCTTGTCTCCATACTGTGTGGGATGCATGGACACCTTGTCTCTAAACTGTGTGGGATGCATGGACACCTTGTCTCTATACTGTGTGAGATGCATGGACACCTTGTCTCCATACTGTGTGAGATGCATGCACACCTGTCTCTATACTGTGTGAGATGCATGGACACCTTGTCTCTATACTGTGTGAGATGCATGGACACCTTGTCTCTATACTGTGTGAGATGCATGGACACCTTGTCTCCATACTGTGTGAGATGCATGCACACCTTGTCTCTATACTGTGTGAGATGCATGGACACCTTGTCTCTATACTGTGTGAGATGCATGGACACCTTGTCTCTATACTGTGTGAGATGCATGGACACTTCGTCTCTAAACTGTGTGGGATGCATGCACACCTTGTCTCTATACTGTGTGAGATGCATGCACACCTTGTCTCTATACTGTGTGAGATGCATGGACACCTTGTCTCTATACTGTGTGAGATGCATGGACACCTTGTCTCTATACTGTGTGAGATGCATGGACACCTTGTCTCTATACTGTGTGAGATGCATGGACACCTTGTCTCCATACTGTGTGGGATGCGTGCCCACCTTATCTCTATACTGTGTGTTGTGCGTGCTCACCTTGTCTCTATACTGTGTGAGATGCGTGCACACCTTGTCTCTATACTGTGTGAGATGCATGGACACCTTGTCTCTATACTGTGTGGGATGCATGGACACCTTGTCTCTATACTGTGTGGGATGCGTGCACACCTTGTCTATATACTGTGTGGGATGCATGCCCACCATATCTCTATACTGTGTGGGATGCATGCCCACCTTGTCTCTATACTGTGTGGGATGCATGCCCACCATATCTCTATACTGTGTGGGATGCATGGACAGCTTGTCTCTATACTGTGTGAGATGCATGGACACCTTGTCTCTATACTGTGTGGGATGCGTGCACACCTTGTCTATATACTGTGTGGGATGCATGCCCACCATATCTCTATACTGTGTGGGATGCATGCACACCTTGTCTCTATACTGTGTGAGATGCATGCCCACCATATCTCTATACTGTGTGAGATGCATGCACACCTTGTCTCTATACTGTGTGAGATGCATGCACACCTTGTCTCTATACTGTGTGGGATGCATGGACACCTTGTCTCTATACTGTGTGAGATGCATGGACACCTTGTCTCTATACTGTGTGAGATGCATGCACACCTTGTCTCTATACTGTGTGAGATGCATGGACACCTTGTCTCTATACTGTGTGAGATGCATGGACACCTTGTCTCTATACTGTGTGGGATGCATGGACACCTTGTCTCTATACTGTGTGAGATGCATGGACACCTTGTCTCTATACTGTGTGAGATGCATGGACACCTTGTCTCTATACTGTGTGAGATGCATGGACACCTTGTCTCTATACTGTGTGGGATGCGTGCCCACCATATCTCTATACTGTGTGAGATGCATGGACACCTTGTCTCTATACTGTGTGAGATGCGTGCACACCTTGTCTCTATACTGTGTGAGATGCATGGACACCTTGTCTCCATACTGTGTGAGATGCATGCACACCTTGTCTCTATACTGTGTGGGATGCATGCACACCTTGTCTATATACTGTGTGAGATGCATGGACACCTTGTCTCCATACTGTGTGAGATGCATGCCCACCTTGTCTATATACTGTGTGGGATGCATGCACCCGCCCGATGCTCCCGGCACCATGTCATACACATTACTATGATAAACGGGGCTGGAGGCGGGGCAAATACTCATATGCCCCTAATTAAATGAATCAGAGGCCACGGCTACTTGCCCTGACCTCCCGCCACTAAAAGTGGTGCCTGGAGTTGGTCAAAGGCTCTCATGCCCTAGTTTAATGCCAAGGCTACTTACCCCATCCACCAATGCTGGAGTACTTTGACGTAGTGGTGGACAAAGCATGATCTGGCCAGATGGTATTTTTAAAATATCTTTAAGAAAAGTGAGTAAGTTTTGGTTGTGTGTTTAATGCATTGTATACAGAGGAATCAGCCTACTCTGGGTGCAAACTCTTTTACCCTGCTGAGCACTGACCTGATGTAAATCTGGTACAGACAGGGAAATAAGAGCTGAAACGCCTGGCTGACCATGAGAGTGGCCAAGATGATGTCCACGGAGGAGAAATCCCCAACACCTCGCGTGTTCCTAGCAGCAGACCGAGATACTCGTGGAATTACTCCAAATCAGGATCACACATTTAATAGTGAAGATGGGTGGGAAGTGCATTGTGTCACATTGCTGGGAGTATTCATTATGTGTTATATACAAGTAGTGTTCAGTGTTGGGCTTTTCAGAAGTAATGTGGTTGGTGGTATCACCTGTCACTGACTGGACACCTCCATGTCCACGAGCAGAAATGAGAAAGAGATCCCGGATCCACTGGATCACACTCATTAAATATCTTACCTTTCTGTACAAGTTGGTGCCTCTCGTTTAGTTTTTGGGTGGTCCATTTAGTCTCTGACATTTTTACCATGTTACAAAGTGCGTATGAAGACAGGAGAAGATACGGCTCCTGCATGCAGTGCACCAAAGAAAAGCTAGAGAATGACATCCCAAACAAAGGAATCCAGTCCCAAATATATCCAATCAGATCTGTAACCCAGGACACACTGTGCATTGAACCAAGGGAAAGAAGACAGAATTTCACTTTTCAAAATTATTGCCAATCTCTTTATTTCATTACAGGGCTTTGTAAGAAAACAAAACAGGGACATGGAGCCGACGAGTTTGGATGGTGGGATTGTACAAACTTCATTTAATGGCATAATTAATACAGAGTCTGGAGCCAGCACACAGCAGGCCGGAGCTCGAGGAGTTCCAGATTATTGATCCATGTGGGTTGATGTTTTTTATGGTGGGGCCAGTGGCTAGAACTCATTATAGATCCAGCCACGTATGCTGAGGATTTCAATAAGTCCAGTATTAATAAATAGATTGGAACCCAAACAATGGCACTCGGCTCTGCTGTAGATTTACTACAACCCCCCCCCCCCCCCCCCCCAAAAACAATTCAATGTTGGCTTCCCTGCTGATTGTATAATGTGTGACACAAGATCCCATCGGGTGGGTATTCCCGCTGGATCTTCTATTGCTTGCATTGTCTCATGTGCTCTGCAGCTACCCCACAATCTGGGGATAATGCCAAGTATTCCACTGAACGCTGACCATTCACTCCTTCTTCTAAAAATAATAAAAACCTGAGTTTGTCCTATGGTGTCCACTAGTCATCCCTAGAGATATACTGTGCAAGGTGTGTACAATACTACAGACAGAAAGCTGTGATAACATACCTATTGCATTCGTATGGAAATTATAAAATAAGGAGATTCCCAACCATCTCCTCTCACATGCTATTTATCACATTTAATATAAAACACGTGATAGTGGACAGCTTTTTTTGTGTTTTTTTCCCCTTTTTATTGTTAAATATACATTATAAAGATATTTGGTGCATTTACCTTGATTTTAAAAAGATTATGTGGGACCAGAAGACAGACATTGTGCACACATCTTTTTAACCCTTTGGATATCACGGGGAGGTTGCACAGTGGCATATTATCCATCCCTCGTGGTAGCCAGAGAGTTATGTAAAGTGAATGATTGTAACATGCAGATACTGCAAGGTAATGAATTAAACCTGCTATAGACACGTCAGCCGCGGCTGGATCAGAATTAGTGCAAGTGAAGACTGCGCAAAATACTAATTAAAGAAAGGGGGAAATTAACAAAAAAAACTAACAAATAAATTAATAAACCATATTGATTAACCCAGTTACCAATTGGCACCCGTAACAATCCAGGAATTAATGATAACAAACGTATTCAGAAAAAACCCATCTTCCAATCAGTCATTTCTGTGGGGTGAATGGCGATCAGAGATCACTTCCACCGCTCAGCCAGTGGATCTAACAACACCGCCATTTACCGCCCTGACTAGTCCGGTCACCAAGGAGTTAATACCACACATTTACCGTACTCCATACTCTTCTACCTGCACATGTACAGGGGATCTCCAGAAGACAGGAATTGTGGTGATGACTTTAATGAGGATGGATCCCTTATTAACAAATGATGATTGTCATATCCACTGTATGTGTTATTATATCAACACGACTGCAGCCTGACTGGGGAACATGTCACACGGGAAAGTGAGTGGCAGATGGACAGAGTTTCTGGAGGCCTTTTTTCATTTTGGGATTTTGATGGTCCAAATGACACCTCCATTCCCCGGAGCTCCTGCCCCTCCTCAAAGCTCCTGCCACCCCCCCAGCTCCTGCCCCTCCTCCACCTGGAGCAGTGACTTTATCATGGGTACTAAATGTTCAGGGAGGTATTCCTATGAAGTGTTTGAGCCTTGCGTCCAGCACTGACACAGTCTCCCAGGAAGGCTGACATATTGTCAGTGTGGATGATTCTCACCTTTCACATTTGACCTTTCTGAAGGTTTCCTACCATTTCAGTATGTTTGTAATGGATAAAGTGATATGATTTAAAGGAGCACATGGAGAGAAAACATACGTGTATCTAGGTCTGAAACTCTGTACTATAGAGAAAGCAGCCAATCAGCTCTGACACTGGGTGTTTTTAGCCAATCGTGAATTAGAATCCTGGTCACCTGACTCCCTAATACCATTTAATTAAAACAGGCGCGTTTAATAATTACCTTTACACATATCTTACAACTTCTCTACATTTGCTCTTTTATAACTGTGTTTATAATGTTACTGTGCCGTACTGGTACGTCTGGTTACCGCCTGTCTCTGCTAGAAAATGCCAATATGTCTATTAAAAAAACGGTGATAAAAAAAATATATCTTTACAAAAACAGGTTTCTTAAAAAAAAAAAAATCCTATCTACAGGAACCAATAAAAATCTCTCCATTATGTACAAGATAAAGCTCATTTAACAAATATAATATGGTGAAATACAATATAGAAAGGTGAAGAGAAATCTTTAAATAGACTAGAAATAAAAAGTAATAAATTCCCCTGTGTTTGTTCACATGTCCTTGTGCTGTCGCTGTGGGAGGCGGTGGGATGTCACTTCCTTCCTGTATCACAGTGACCAATACATATGAGCGTGTCGCGTGTCTCGGCTGTAGCGCTGGGTCCATCCATGTCAAGTCTTTAGAAAAGGACGGGCTGAGAGTGATAGGACCTGGCTGGCCGCTGTGTAGGCACATCATTGTCATATCTCTACAGTGTTGTGTCTAAGTGTTGTTCTGTGTTGAGGGGAGGAGGATACACACACACAGTTCATTCATTGTGTTGTTTGTCCGCAGTTCCCCTCCTCCTCTTCCCTGATGGCTTGTATTTGTTCAGAGGTTTGGTGCAGGGTAGATCCCTCCTGCTCCAGCGTGTCTGATCTCTGCTCCTCCTCGATCACTTTCTTCCACATCTCGTGGTTCTGCATCAGATGATGCATGATCTGACAGTACACTTTTCTCTTGCATTTTTTCTTTTCTGTGAACCAAAAAAATGGACAGTTTTAGATTAAACCATTTCTGTCCCTTGTTAAATATCTAGTGTTATCAGCCTGTTCCTGGTTGTTTAAATCACACAAGTCACACGACTCATCAAACAAAGCCTTGAATAAATAGGGGAGAAGCCAGCACTAGCACACGTCCTATATCCAGTGCTTGATTGTGGGCGTGGCCTGTGAAAGTGCTCTCCTATTGGCCTGTCAAAGTGACAGAGAAGTTGTTGATTCCTGAAAGAAGGAATTACAGGGCATTGATATGTAAGGCCAAAATAGCAGAGTTTGAATACAGCTCAATGTTGAAGTTTTCCAACTCGGCTACATTTGCCTTAAGTTTGCCATTCCCTTCTCTATTCCCTCATGAATATGACGCTGAATGACTGACAGATGAATCGGTGATGGTCACAAGACACATTGACTATCACTAGATACCAGGAGCAAATCTCCCCAATGATATCAGTGACCACCTTCCATCATGATAATCTGCATGTCTGACGCATTATAGACGCAGGTCCCATTACTTTCTACTAATTACCAATCAGTTAAACCTTCACACAGAATCAGTGAGACCTGGAGAGAGAGCAAATAATGAGATCACAGACTGTGTGCCCCCTGCTAGCAGCAGAGCAAACCCCCCTGTCTTTCAGAGAAAACCCCAAATCTCCATAAGAAATCTGGAGTGACGTCAATAGTTTGTTACATCTCCAGTAATTGCCCCCCGCGACCCCCTCTTATGTTCCCTTTACTGACAGGAGAATAATGTGAGATTAGTCAATAGTGACGCACCTCGATCACATCCATCACTTCCTTACAAAGTATATAAAAGACCAATACAAGAAACATGTTACTAAATAAAAGCACATAACGATGGTGAGATAAAGACATTTCTGCTCATATAAAATGATTAGATTGAGGATCCCAAGAACACATTTCAGGCCTCCTTCAGAAAGGTAGAGGCCAATTACAGAACAAATGGTCTGGGCCCCCTCCTGCACTCCTTTTATTATAGCCCCCAGATCCCTTTCAATAGCACTACCTTACAGCCTACAGCTTGAACCCATAGGTCTTGCCAGGGCACCAAGATTTAATTTTTTTGGTCTTGCCAAAGCACACGGATTGCACACGCAGGACATGCCCCGGCCAACATCCAGATTACACACCCAGGACGTGCCCCAGCCAGCACCCACATTACACACCCAGGACGTACCCCAGCCTGCATCCAGATGGACGTGCCCCAGCCAGCACCCACATTACACACACCCAGGACGTGCCCCAGCCAGCACCCACATTACACACCCAGGACGTACCCCAGCCTGCATCCAGATGGACGTGCCCCAGCCAGCACCCACATTACACACACCCAGGACGTGCCCCAGCCAGCACCCACATTACACACCCAGGACGTACCCCAGCCTGCATCCAGATGGACGTGCCCCAGGCAGCAACCAGATTACACACCCAGAACGTGCCCCAGTCAGCATCCAGGTTACATACCCAGGACATTCCCCAGCATCCAGATTACAAACCCAGGACGTGCCCCAACCAGCACCCACATTACACACACCCAGGACGTGGCCAAGCCAGCAACCAGATTACACATCCAGGACGTGCCACAGTCAGCATCCAGGTTCCACACCCAGGAAGTTCCCAAGCATCCAGATTACACACCCAGGACGTGCCCCAGCCAGCACCCACATTACACATCCAGGACGTACCCCAGCCTGCATCCAGATGGATGTGCCCCAGGCAGCAACCAGATTACACACCCAGGACGTGCCTCAGCCAGCACCCACATTACACACCCAGGACGTACCCCAGCCTGCATCCAGATGGACGTGCCCCAGGCAGCAACCAGATTACACACCCAGGACGTGCCACAGTCAGCTTCCAGGTTACACACCCAGGAAGTACCCCAGCATCCAGATTACACACCCAGGACATTCCCCAGCATCCAGATTACAAACCCAGGACATGCCCCAACCAGCACCCACATTACACACACCCAGGACGTGGCCAAGCCAGCAACCAGATTACACACCCAGGACGTGCCTGAGCCAGCAATCAGATTACACACCTATGACATGCCCTAGCCAACATTCAGATTACATACCCAGGACGTGCCCCAGCCAGCATCCAGATTACACACCAAGGACGTGCCCCAGCCAGCATCCAGATTACACACCCAGGACGTGCCCCAGTCAGCATCCAGATTACACACCCAGGGCGTTCCCCAGCATCCAGATTACACACCCAGGATGTGCCCCAGCCAGCAACCAGATTACACACCTAGGACATGCACAAGCCAGCACCCACATTACACACCCAGGATGTGCCCGAGACAGCATACAGATTACACACCAAGGACGTGCCCCAGCCAGCATCCAGATTACACACCCAGGACGTGCCCGAGCCAGCATACAGATTACACACTAAGGACGTGCCCCAGCCAGCATCCAGATTACACACCCAGGACGTGCCCCAGCCAACATCCAGATTACACACCCAGGACGTGCCCCAGCCAGCATCCAGATTATACACCCAGGACGTGCCCCAGCATCCAGATTACACACCCAGGACGTGCCCCAGCCAGCATCCAGATTACACACCCAGGACGTTCCCCAGCATCCAGATTACACACCCAGGACGTGCCCCAGCCAGCAACCAGATTATACACCCAGGACGTGCCCGAGCCAGCATCCAGATTACACACCCAGGACGTGCCCCAGCCAGCATCCAGATTACACACCCAGGACGTTCCCCAGCCAGCATCCAGATTACACACCCAGGACGTTCCCCAGCATCTAGATTACACACCCAGGACGTGCCCCAGCCAGCAACCAGATTATACACCCAGGACGTGCCCGAGCCAGCATCCAGATTACACACCCAGGACGTGCCCCAGCCAGCATCCAGATTATACACCCAGGACGTTCCCCAGCATCCAGATTACACACCCAGGACGTGCCCCAGCCAGCAACCAGATTATACACCCAGGACGTGCCCCAGCCAGCATCCAGATTACACACCCAGGACGTTCCCCAGCCAGCATCCAGATTATACACCCAGGACGTGCCCCAGCATCCAGATTACACACCCAGGACGTGCCCCAGCCAGCATCCAGATTACACACCCAGGACGTTCCCCAGCATCTAGATTACACACCCAGGACGTGCCCCAGCCAGCAACCAGATTATACACCCAGGACGTGCCCCAGCCAGCATCCAGATTACACACCCAGGACGTTCCCCAGCCAGCATCCAGATTACACACCCAGGACGTTCCCCAGCATCCAGATTATACACCCAGGATGTGCCCCAGCATCCAGATTACACACCCAGGATGTGCCCCATCCAGCATCCAGATTACACACCCAGAACGTTCCCCAGCATCCAGATTACACACCCAGGATGTGCCCCAGCCAGCATCCAGATTATACACCCAGGACGTGCCCATGCCAGCATCCAGATTACACACCCAGGACGTGCCCCAGCCAGCATCCAGATTATACACCCAGGACGTTCCCCAGCATCCAGATTACACACCCAGGACGTGCCCCAGCCAGCATCCAGATTATACACCCAGGACGTGCCCCAGCATCCAGATTACACACCCAGGACGTGCCCCAGCCAGCATCCAGATTACACACCCAGGATGTGCCCCAGCCAGCATCCAGATTACACACCCAGGATGTGCCCAAGCCAGCATCCAGATTACACACCCAAGACGTTCCCCAGCATCTAGATTACACACCCAGGACGTGCCCCAGCCAGCATCCAGATTACACACCCAGGACGTTCCCCAGCCAGCATCCAGATTACACGCCCAGGACGTGCCCCAGCATCCAGATTACACACCCAGGATGTGCCCCAGCATCCAGATTACACACCCAAGGATGTGCCCCAGCATCCAGATTACACACCCAGGACGTTCCCCAGCATCCAGATTACACACCCAGGACGTTCCCCAGCATCCAGATTACACACCCAGGACGTGCCCCAGCCAGCATCCAGATTATACACCCAGGACGTGCCCCAGCATCCAGATTACACACCCAGGACGTGCCCCAGCCAGCATCCAGATTACACACCCAGGACGTTCCCCAGCATCTAGATTACACACCCAGGACGTGCCCCAGCCAGCAACCAGATTATACACCCAGGACGTGCCCCAGCCAGCATCCAGATTACACACCCAGGACGTTCCCCAGCCAGCATCCAGATTACACACCCAGGACGTTCCCCAGCATCCAGATTACACACCCAGGATGTGCCCCAGCATCCAGATTACACACCCAGGATGTGCCCCAGCCAGCATCCAGATTACACACCCAGAACGTTCCCCAGCATCCAGATTACACACCCAGGATGTGCCCCAGCCAGCATCCAGATTATACACCCAGGACGTGCCCGAGCCAGCATCCAGATTACACACCCAGAACGTTCCCCAGCATCCAGATTACACACCCAGGATGTGCCCCAGCCAGCATCCAGATTATACACCCAGGACGTGCCCCAGCCAGCATCCAGATTACACACCCAGGATGTGCCCCAGCATCCAGATTACACACCCAGGATGTGCCCCAGCATCCAGATTACACACCCAGGATGTGCCCCAGCATCCAGATTACACACCCAGGATGTGCCCCAGCCAGCATCCAGATTACACACCCAGGATGTGCCCCAGTACCCACACTGCACATCCAGGTTTTACACCAGCCAGCATCCACAGGATATGCCCCAGCACCCACATTACACACCCAGGGATACCCACATTGCATCCACAGGCTTAACTGGCGTCTAGTGGTGGGCAGCTGTTGATTGTGTGCAGCCTAGGTACCAGACATCCTCCCGTGCTGCCTCTTTGACTACATGCACATGTCTGCAGTGTGAGAGCCAGTAGGTCACATGACCCCCGACGATCTGATCTTAGAACACATGGAGGGATCGCAGGAGGCAGCATGGGAGGGTGTTAGGCACTCTGCTCGCCTGCAGAGAGGGCTGGTGAAGGGAGATCTTTAAATATCTCCCCTGCCAGAGCCTCTACATCTGTAAGAATAGTACCACCCTGATGGCAGCAGACTACATGATGACAATATGTATATGTGGAAGGTGCAGCTCGGTATACTATAGAATAGTTATAATATAGAAATCTTATTGAAGTATAAATCTCTGTTCAGTGAAGGTTTGTGAGGTCTGAACTGGTAATAAAATACGACATTAACCTTAAAATAATAATAATAAAAGCAAAGGAATCACTATCAGCAGCACAAATCACACAATTAACGCCATTCTGTCGCCAATGCTTTGATTTTATGACTTATTTTTTAATTAAACCATAAACAGGAAAAAAGAATCATTAGTGTCGATTATAATCACATTTGTGTCTGTTAAAGTGAATCTCTTCTCCTGAAACCCACAGATAATTAAGCACAATCTGAATAACACACTGTAACCAGATCTACGTGTAACAAGCACATTAGGAATAAATAAATTGCACCTCGGAGTTACAGCCAATCAGGTGCATGCTGGGAAATGTGGAGCTCTAAGCACAAGAGACGAGGATTGGGATGTTATGCTCTATCTGGGGTCAGGTAGCAGTGTCCACTTTAACACCCCATTCATTATATCATAAAATGTACATTGACACATGATTTGTACACATAGTAAATGGGTAAAGTAATATGGTTTCCTTACCCTTCCCTGAATTTATCCCCCAAAAGGCATCTGTGAAACAACAGAAGATCTGAGATGACATACTTGTTATAGACTCGGAGGCTTCTGCCGTTTCATCCTCCGTTGTGTCTCCATCGTCCTGTTCATCGGTATCTCCAGACTCTTCACTCTCCTCCAGCCACGTTCCCGGCATCAGACCTGCTGAGTCGTAGGAATTGCACAGTGGCCCCACAATGTGGGTTATAAACGACTCCTGGAGCTTTGCCAGCTGAGGAGCCGATCGGTCCATAAATGGACTGATCGGGAGGCCGAGATTTGCTTCTTCATCACCCTAAAGCACAGCAAACACATGGCATTATGAAATATGAGCGGTGGCCCCATGACATCATCACCAAACGACATGACAAGACCGGTCTAAAGTACTGTCCAATGAGATAAGGAGTGCATGTGGGATATAAAGGGTCTAATGACGAGGAGGATGCATCTAAAGGGTCTAATGATGTATATAAAGGGTCTAATGACGAGGATAGCGGGTTTAATGACGAGGATAGCGGGTTTAATGACGAGGATAGCGGGTCTAATGATGTATATAGCTGGTCTAATGACGAGGATAGCGGGTCTAATGACGAGGATAGCGTGTCTAATGACGAGGATAGCGGGTCTAATGACGAGGATAGCGGGTCTAATGACGAGGATAGCGGGTCTTATGATGTATATAGCTGGTCTAATGACGAGGATAGCGGGTCTAATGACGAGGATAGCGTGTCTAATGACGAGGATAGCGGGTCTAATGTCGAGGATAGCGGGTCTAATGACGAGGATAGCGGGTTTAATGACGAGGATAGCGGGTCTAATGACGAGGATAGCGGGTCTAATAATGTATATAGCTGGTCTAATGACGAGGATAGCGGGTCTAATGACGAGGATAGCGGGTCTAATGACGAGGATGGCGTGTCTAATGACGAGGAAAGCGGGTCTAATGACGAGGATAGCGGGTTTAATGACGAGGATAGCGGGTCTAATGACGAGGATAGCGTGTCTAATGACGAGGATAGCGGGTCTAATGACGAGGATAGCGGGTCTAATGATGTATATAGCTGGTCTAATGACGAGGATAGCGGGTCTAATGACGAGGATAGCGGGTCTAATGACGAGGATGGCGTGTCTAATGACGAGGAAAGCGGGTCTAATGACGAGGATAGCGGGTTTAATGACGAGGATAGCGGGTCTAATGACGAGGATGGCGGGTCTAATGACGAGGATGGCGCGTCTAATGACGAGGATGGCGGGTCTAATGACGAGGATAGCGGGTCTAATGACGAGGATAGCGGGTCTAATGACGAGGATAGCGTGTCAAATGACGAGGATGGCGTGTCTAATGACGAGGATGGCGTGTCTAATGACGAGGATGGCGTGTCTAATGACGAGGATAGCGGGTCTAATGACGAGGATAGCGTGTCTAATGACGAGGATATCGGGTCTAATGACGAGGATAGCGGGTCTAATGACGAGGATAGCGGGTCTAATGACGAGGATAGCGGGTCTAATGACGAGGATAGCGTGTCTAATGACGAGGATAGCGGGTCTAATGACGAGGATAGCGGGTCTAATGACGAGGATAGCGTGTCTAATGACGAGGATGGCGGGTCTAATGACGAGGATGGCGTGTCTAATGACGAGGATAGCGGGTCTAATGACGAGGATAGCGGGTCTAATGACGAGGATAGCGAGTTTAATGACGAGGATAGCGTGTCTAATGAGGAGGATAGCGGGTCTAATGACGAGGATAGCGAGTTTAATGACGAGGATAGCGTGTCTAATGAGGAGGATAGCGGGTCTAATGACGAGGATAGCGTGTCTAATGACGAGGATAGCGGGTCTAATGACGAGGATGGCGTGTCTAATGACGAGGATAGCGGGTCTAATGACGAGGATAGCGGGTCTAATGACGAGGATAGCGAGTTTAATGACGAGGATAGCGTGTCTAATGACGAGGATGGCGGGTCTAATGACGAGGATAGCGGGTCTAATGACGAGGATAGCGGGTCTAATGACGAGGATAGCGAGTTTAATGACGAGGATAGCGTGTCTAATGACGAGGATGGCGGGTCTAATGACGAGGATGGCGTGTCTAATGACGAGGATAGCGGGTCTAATGACGAGGATAGCGTGTCTAATGACGAGGATAGCGTGTCTAATGACGAGGATAGCGTGTCTAATGACGAGGATGGCGTGTCTAATGACGAGGATAGCGGGTCTAATGACGAGGATAGCGTGTCTAATGACGAGGATAGCGTGTCTAATGACGAGGATAGCGTGTCTAATGACGAGGATAGCGGGTCTAATGACCTGTCTAGTGGGTTTAATGACGAGGATAGTGGGTCTAATGACGAGGATAGCGTGTCTAATGACGAGGATAGCGTGTCTAATGACGAGGATAGCGGGTCTAATGACGAGGATAGCGTGTCTAATGACGAGGATGGCGTGTCTAATGACGAGGATAGCGGGTCTAATGACGAGGATAGCGTGTCTAATGACGAGGATAGCGTGTCTAATGACGAGGATAGCGTGTCTAATGACGAGGATAGCGTGTCTAATGACGAGGATGGCGTGTCTAATGACGAGGATAGCGGGTCTAATGACGAGGATAGCGGGTCTAATGACGAGGATAGCGTGTCTAATGACGAGGATAGCGTGTCTAATGACGAGGATAGCGGGTCTAATGACGAGGATAGCGTGTCTAATGACGAGGATAGCGTGTCTAATGACGAGGATAGCGGGTCTAATGACCTGTCTAGTGGGTTTAATGACGTATATAACGGGTTTAGTGACGTATCAGGAAAGTCATGCAACACATGAGCGAGAAGATGTGATCACAATAATTAATAGAATCAGTGACTTGTATAAAATAGTTACCCATTTTACCCATAGTTACTGCCAAGAGCGCGATATTATTACCTGTTCGTAGAACTCATTTACGATCCCTTCGGTCCACTTTAGATGTAAATCTTTGCACTTGGCCGGCCCATTAATATCCGCTAGTTTAATACACATCTGACAAACCAGCAGACGGTCGTTCTCATTGGACCAGTCGATTCCTGGCCCCACCTCCTCATTCACCTAATGGAATGGAACACGTGTTGTCATTTCGTAATGATCTGTGCTGCCCTTCCTGCCTACACAATACAAGCACAGCAAATACCTGCCAAATGTCACATATACACCTTCATACATCACTTTATGGGAGACCATGTGACGGCAGGAGAGGGAACATCACACAAAATGAAACAGTGAAGAACTACTACCCCACTGCCGTCATTAACCCCCACTGCCGTCATTAACCCCCACTGCCGTCATTAACCCCAACTGTCGACATTAACCCCCACTGCCGTCATTAACCCCCACTGCCATCATTAACCCCCACTGCCGTCATTAACCCCCACTGCCATCATTAACCCCCACTGCCATCATTAACCCCCACTGCCATCATTAACCCCCACTGTTGTCCTTACCCCACTGCCGTAATTACACCTCTGCTTTCTTACCTTTGCATTGAATTCAGCCAAAAAGTCAAAGTGCTTTTTTAGGTCAGTGGCTAAAATGGCTTCAATCACTAGAAAACGGAACCGCTTAAATTCCATGTGATCAAAATTCACTAAAAAATTATATTCTGGTCTCGACAGGAAGAGGTTCCAGGCAGCTGCAGCATGATGGTTCTCCAAAACGGAGCGGTCATTGTATAGAACGGCCTGAAAATACACCAGAGAATTTATACAGAACAACCTGACAATACACCAGAGAATTTATACAGAACAACCTGACAATACACCAGAGAATTTATACAGAACAACCTGACAATACACCAGAGAATTTATACAGAACGGCCTGAAAATACACCAGAGAATTTATACAGAACAACCTGAAAATACACCAGAGAATTTATACAGAACAACCTGACAATACACCAGAGAATTTATACAGAACAACCTTACAATACACCAGAGAATTTATACAGAACAACCTGCAAATACACCAGAGAATTTATACAGAACAACCTGAAAATACACCAGAGAATTTATACAGAACAACCTGGAAATACACCAGAGAATTTATACAGAACAACCTGACAATACACCAGAGAATTTATACAGAACAACCTGACAATACACCAGAGAATTTATACAGAACAACCTGAAAATACACCAGAGAATTTATACAGAACAACCTGACAATACACCAGAGAATTTACACAGAACAACCTGACAATACACCAGAGAATTTATACAGAACAACCTGAAAATACACCAGAGAATTTATACAGAACAACCTGACAATACACCAGAGAATTTATACAGAACAACCTGACAATACACCAGAGAATTTATACAGAACAACCTGACAATACACCAGAGAATTTATACAGAACAACCTGAAAATACACCAGAGAATTTATACAGAACAACCTGACAATACACCAGAGAATTTATACAGAACAACCTGCAAATACACCAGAGAATTTATACAGAACAACCTGAAAATACACCAGAGAATTTATACAGAACAACCTGGAAATACACCAGAGAATTTATACAGAACAACCTGACAATACACCAGAGAATTTATACAGAACAACCTGACAATACACCAGAGAATTTATACAGAACAACCTGAAAATACACCAGAGAATTTATACAGAACAACCTGACAATACACCAGAGAATTTACACAGAACAACCTGACAATACACCAGAGAATTTATACAGAACAACCTGAAAATACACCAGAGAATTTATACAGAACAACCTGACAATACACCAGAGAATTTATACAGAACAACCTGACAATACACCAGAGAATTTATACAGAACAACCTGACAATACACCAGAGAATTTATACAGAACAACCTGAAAATACACCAGAGAATTTATACAGAACAACCTGACAATACACCAGAGAATTTATACAGAACAACCTGCAAATACACCAGAGAATTTATACAGAACAACCTGACAATACACCAGAGAATCTATACAGAACAACCTGACAATACACCAGAGAATTTATACAGAACGGCCTGAAAATACACCAGAGAATTTATACAGAACAACCTGACAATACACCAGAGAATCTATACAGAACAACCTGACAATACACCAGAGAATTTATACAGAACGGCCTGAAAATACACCAGAGAATTTATACAGAACAACCTGAAAATACACCAGAGAATTTATACAGAACAACCTGACAATACACCAGAGAATTTATACAGAACAACCTGACAATACACCAGAGAATTTATACAGAACAACCTGAAAATACACCAGAGAATTTATACAGAACAACCTGAAAATACACCAGAGAATTTATACAGAACAACCTGAAAATACACCAGAGAATTTATACAGAACAACCTGACAATACACCAGAGAATTTATACAGAACAACCTGGAAATACACCAGAGAATTTATGCAGAACAACCTGACAATACACCAGAGAATTTATACAGAACAACCTGGAAATACACCAGAGAATTTATGCAGAACAACCTGACAATACACCAGAGAATTTATACAGAACGGCCTGAAAATACACCAGAGAATTTATACAGAACAACCTGAAAATACACCAGAGAATTTACACAAAACAACCTGACAATACACCAGAGAATTTATACAGAACAACCTGGAAATACACCAGAGAATTTATGCAGAACAACCTGACAATACACCAGAGAATTTACATATTTAGTGCACATATTGATTAAGTTCAATGTAAAATCTTTCTGCTGTACCCCAGTAAGCTGGCAATTCCCAACCGATGCTGGTGAAACTGAACACATCTCTTACCTGGGGAGCACTAGTTGCGACCAGAAACGCGTTTGTTCTGCCAGGATGATCATAATCGTGCATTGCGGCAGCCACATAGAGCGCCATCAGCTCCAGTGATGGGATATTTCCAGATAGAGATCCGTACTTGTCATGCAATGAATTCGACATCTTGGAGAACACGTACCCCGTGTGTCCATGTGTGATCCCACTGTCAGAATCTAACAAGAAATAAAAGCCTGTGAAATAGCCGGCCAACGCGTTTTACACTTTATGGCAGCCACGCGAGTATGTTATTTTAGCAAGTGAAGGTAAGACTTCTAAAAACAACTATTTACTAAAGGTTTAATAGAACTTAAAGTCATAATGCATTTCATTGGTGAGCACGTTAACCAATGGAAAGGGTTTGTAAATACGGATTATAATGATATATTGTGATACATGGTGTTATTATCATTCTAATTGTTTGTGAGTTTAGACACTGTGATGGCACCATCTTCTTTTCCTCAAACACCTACCTCCCAGTCAGTATTACACACACATGGGGTCAATGAAAAACAAACTTTAATCTTGAAGGAATAACGTGTGACTGTGCAGCAGGTTCCATAGAAATAATGTGCATTAATGGACTGACGCCGTGCTATGGGAATAACACCGTTTAGCATTATACAATGATATTCCCTATTGTGCCAGTGTTTGGGCCCCCTTCCCCCCAGGACGGCCTCTACTGCAGCAGGTAACATTATTTTATTTTAATTGGGGCATAGCGCGGCCCCAAGCCCCGGTTGTGGGTCTATAATTTATTTTATTAAGTGGTACTATGGCACCAGGGGGCTGTGTAAAGTATTTAATGCACATTTTGGGCATGCTTTTTTGTGTAAAACTGATGGACAGAGAATGAAAGATTATTTGGCCGGTTAGTTTTTACCGGCTGTCATTAAACCACTGTTTGTGCCGTGTTTAAATGCTGTTTTTGTTAACCCCTTCGCGACAATGGACGTGTCAGGCACATCCTGCCGTGAAACGGGCGGAGATCGTGGGCGCCATATTGCAGGAGCAGCCCTCTTGTGGTCAGAGCTTTGGAAGTGAAAAAAATTCTGTCGCTCTGAATATGTTGCTTGACTGCCCCTAGAGGCAGTCAGCAACATTGCAATGAACAAAAAGACTTAATTAGCTTAAATCTAGGACTAGGGTTAGATTAACTGTTATGGTTAAAATTAAATTCGGTTTAGCGTAAGGGATAGGGTTATCCTTTTATTAAAATATATTATGGGGTTAGAGTTGGAGTTAAATTCAGGGTTTGGGTGAAAAGGTCAATATAGGAAAAAAAACACTTTTTGGTTTTTGCAACATAACTCGCAAAAAACTGCAGAAAAACATGGAAACTACTTAGACAGTGTCTTTTTTAATGATTGTATTTGTGTAAGTTATATTTTAGGTCAAAGTTAGAAAAAGTATTTTTTTGTTATTTTGTGATCATATTTTATGATTTATTTTTGTAGTAAATGATAAGATATGATAACATAATGGTATCAAATGAAAGCCCTTCTTATGACGATAAAAACAACATATAATTTGTGTGGGTACAATATGTGAGAGAGAAGAAAATTACAGCTGAACACAAACACCCCAGAAATGTAAAAACAGTCATTGTCACCAAGGGAAAGTCAATGTCAAAGTGTCTGGTCACTACTTCCAAAGTGTGGAGGTTTTTAGTGGGTGCAGTATTTTTTTTACCAGTGTGGTAATAATGTTACTGCGCCAGTTAATGGTGCTGGCAGTGGGCATTGACTCAACAATGCTTGTTAATTTACCACTAAAGCCAGAGCAAAAAACATGGCTGTGCTACAGGGATATTACAGCAGAAGCTGGTAAATCATTCCATGATACCACTACCACCATGCTTTCTAATACTACCTTTTGTAGGAAATTCTGCACAGAGAACCCTACAAAATGCAGCTCTTACCAGAGTCGCTGGTTGATCCCTGGTCGCTGGCGATATTCCGTAGCCCAGGGATGGCCTGAGTGCTGAGATACCAGACGGCATGCAGCACATCTGTGGCATGGATTCTGTTGTGATCTGTTTAATACAAAGTAAGAATTCATTGAATACAGAGCAATGCTGCCTTCCACTGTTCACAAACCAAACAGTTGGTGGTTAGATCTCTCCTCTATATAACCAGAGAGGGAGAGAGCCGGAGAGAGGGAAAGATACAAGAAAGTTCTAGAATCTATATAATGAGCAGGAACATTCCATTGGTTTCCATGATGATTCTAAAAGTGATGTAATCAGCAGGAACATTCCATTGGTTTCTATGGTGATTCTGGGGTAAAGTTCTAGAAGTGATGTAATCAGCAGGAACATTCCATTGGTTTCTATGGCGACTGGACCACTTTCAGAACTTTGTCCCACAATTATACAGAACCCACAGTGAGAGACAGACAGAGGCAGAGATGACCAGCTGAAACAGGAAGGTCAGGGAGGGGAAGAGAAGGAGTGGTGTGCATTACACAAGAGTGGGCTAATTATAGAGGCAACATAGATATGTGTAAAGGATTCTATTCAAGACAGCGCTTTTACATGTCTGTGGAATTAGATCTATTGGCATAATAATCTCTTTCCAATCAGTAATGACTTCCTTCCACTGACTCCTGGACACGTCATCTGCTGAGATCTGTGACGCGTGATGGCGTCTTGGAGGGTCCACACTCCCAGAGTACGGATGTATAAACCCATTATATCAAGGAGAGAGGCATGGCCCATTATTCTGCCCCAACAACATAATGCTAAAATGAACTACCTCCCCTGCTGAGACGCCATTCCATGTATATATAATGTGCATTAGTAAATCATTTGCTCCAGTTTTACCCCAGAATTAGTGAGAGTCGGGGAAGTAATATAATGCACTTTATATTTTCTCTCACTGTTTGTAGTTTCTTTTAACTCTTCCACTGACTGGATGTTTTTCAGCAGTGTATTTATCTATATTTTTTTGGTTATTACTGTATTATTAAAGTTATATACTCAGTGGCGACCCGAGGGAGGTGCGGACCGCACCGGGTGACACCTCCAGCGGGGGTAACACCCGTGCTGCCGGCATCCCCCGCATCGCACTGCTTAAATATTTTTTTTTTGTTTCCGCTGGATGCGGCCGCCGGAAAAAAGAAAAAAAAGTTAAAAGAAGAAAAAATCACAGCGACTGGATGTGACGCCACGTCACATCCGGTGACTTTGTTTCCCTCCTCCGTGCAGGAGGGAAGATTGCAGGGAGGAGGCGTCCGTTCGGGGACACGGAGCAGCAGCTACTCGGTAAGTGATGGGGAAGGGGGGGAGGAGGGTGGTTGAAAACGAGGACATTTATTGCACAATATTCCTGGAATCTGACTGGCACAATATTCCTGGGCTCTGACTGGCACACTATTACTGGGCTCTGACTGGCACAATATTCCTGGGCTCTGACTGGCACACTATTACTGGGCTCTGACTGGCACAATATTCCTGGGCTCTGACTGGTACACTATTACTGGGCTCTGACTGGCACAATATTCCTGGGCTCTGAATGGCACAATATTACTGGGCTCTGACTGGCACACTATTACTGGGCTCTGACTGGCACAATATTCCTGGGCTCTGACTGGCACAATATTACTGGGCTCTGACTGGCACAATATTACTGGCATCTGAATGGCACAATATTACTGGGCTCTGACTGGCACACTATTACTGGGCTCTGACTGGCACACTATTACTGGGCTCTGACTGGCACAATATTACTGGGCTCTGACTGGCACACTATTACTGGGCTCTGACTGGCACAATATTCCTGAGCTTTGACTGGCACAATAATA
This sequence comes from Pelodytes ibericus, assembly GCA_036172795.1. Classification (NCBI taxonomy): domain Eukaryota; kingdom Metazoa; phylum Chordata; class Amphibia; order Anura; family Pelodytidae; genus Pelodytes; species Pelodytes ibericus. The sequence continues at coordinate 1,628,468 of CM069858.1, read as the reverse complement.
CTGGACTCTGACTGGCACACTATTACTGGGCTCTGACTGGGACACTATTACTGGGCTCTGACTGGCACAATATTACTGGGCTCTGACTTGCACAATATTACTGGGCTCTGAATGGCACAATATTCCTGGTACCTGACTGGCACAATATTCCTGGGCTCTGAGTGGGACAATACTACTGGTATCTGAATGGCACAATATTACTTGTACAATTGTCACCTCGTGGGGCTCCTGTGTGTTGCATAATTAATGTCGGTCCCATGTGTGCATAATTAAGGGACTCTTTTGTGTGGCATAGTTATGGGGCTCCTGTGTGTGGCATAGTTATGGGCTCCTGTGTGTGGCATAGTTATGGGGCTCCTGTGTGTGGCATAATTTATGGGGCTCTGGTGTGGCATAATTTATGGGGCTCCTGTGTGTGGCATAGTTATGGGGCTCCTGTGTGTGGCATAGTTATGGGGCTCCTGTGTGTGGCATAGTTATGGGGCTCCTGTGTGTGGCATAGTTATGGGGCTCCTGTGTGTGGCATAGTTATGAGGCTCCTGTGTGTGGCATAGTTATGGGGCTCCTGTATGTGGCATAGTTATGGGGCTCCTGTGTGTGGAATAGTTATGGGCCTCCTGTGTGTGGCATAGTTATGGGGCTCCGGTATGTGGCATAGTTATGAGGCTCCTGTGTGTGGCATAGTTATGGGGCTCCTGTGTGTGGTATAGTTATGGGCCTCCTGTGTGTGGCATAGTTATGGGCCTCCTGTATGAGGCATGGTTATGGGGCTCCTGTGTGTGTCATAGTTATGGGGCTCCTGTGTGTGACATTGTTATGGGCCTCCTGTGTGTGTCATTGTTATGGGGCTCCTGTGTGTGGCATAGTTATGGGGCTCCTGTGTGTGTCATAGTTATGGGCTCCTGTGTGTGGCATAGTTATGGGGCTCCTGTGTGTGGCATAGTTATGGGGCTCCTGTATGTGGCATAGTTATGAGGCTCCTGTGTGTGGCATAGTTATGGGGCTCCTGTATGTGGCATAGTTATGAGGCTCCTGTGTGTGGCATAGTTATGGGGCTCCTGTGTGTGGCATAGTTATGGGGCTCCTGTGTGTGGCATAGTTATGGGGCTCCTGTGTGTGGCATAGTTATGGGCCTCCTGTGTGTGGCATAGTTATGGGCCTCCTGTGTGTGGCATAGTTATGGGGCTCCTGTGTGTGGCATAGTTATGGGGCTCCTGTGTGTGGAATAGTTATGGGGCTCCTGTGTGTGGCATAGTTATGGGGCTCCTGTGTGTGGCATAGTTATGAGGGCTCCTGTGTGTGGCATAGTTATGGGGCTCCTGTGTGTGGCATAGTTATGGGGCTCCTGTGTGTGGCATAGTTATGGGGCTTCTGTGTGTGGCATATTAATGGGGCTTCTGTGTGTGGCATAGTTATGGGGCTCATGTATGTGGCATAGTTATGGAGCTCCTGTGTGTGGCATAGTTATGGGGCTCCTGTGTGTGGCATAGTTATGGGGTTCCTGTGTGAGGCATAGTTATGGGGCTCCTGTGTGTGACATAGTTATGGGGCTCCTGTGTGTGACATAGTTATGGGGCTCCTGTGTGTGGCATAGTTATGGGGCTCCTGTGTGTGGCATAGTTATGGGGCTCCTGTGTGTGGCATAGTTATGGAGCTCCTGTGTGTGGCATAGTTATGGGGCTCCTGTGTGTGGAATAGTTATGGGGCTCCTGTGTGTGACATAGTTATGGGGCTCCTGTGTGTGGCATAGTTATGGGGCTCCTGTGTGTGGCATAGTTATGGGGCTCCTGTGTGTGGCATAGTTATGAGGCTCCTGTATGTGGCATAGTTATGGGCTCCCGTGTGTGTCATAGTTATGGGGCTCCTGTGTGTGGCATAGTTATGGGGCTCCTGTGTGTGGCATAGTTATGGGCCTCCTGTGTGTGTCATAGTTATGGGGCTCCTGTGTGTGGCATAGTTATGGGGCTCCTGTGTGTGGCATAGTTATGGGGCTTCTGTGTGTGGTATAGTTATGGGGCTCCTGTGTGTGGCATAGTTAATAGGCCATCTAACTGGCATTACTAAGGAATCTGTTTGGGGGGGTGACACCATGAGTTCCCGCACCGGGTGACACCAACCCTAGTGACGCCCCTGTATATACTCACAGGGTATATCTCGGTAACCGTTCTCCAAAGCATGGAAGTAATTCATGAATTCCTTTATTGGAATCTTAAATGTTTCCAAAAGCCCCATATCTTCGAACAGCCGATACGTCATCTTAAGAGAGAGACAGAAAGCGTCAATGACGTGTAAACATTGAGAAAAGTCCTACCCTTCTATCACATGCAGGATGCAGATCACAAACCATCCAACTTCTCCAAAGGACAGACGCTATTAGTGGAATTAAAGCAGTATAAATCAGACACCATTCGATATGTATCCCCAGGGGTAAATAGGGCAGGATACTAGTCTCAATACACAAGACCATTAGCATATCTTATACCTGTATTTCTAAATCCCAATGAAATATAACATCCAATATGTCTGCACTCAGGAGCACCATCCAACACTTCAGGTAACACCGGGGAAGGTGTGGGAGTTCTCCTAAGGGCTATAAAAGTGTATAATTGGAGGGAGAATCATTTATAAAGACTGGCAATGAAGCATCACCAAGGAACTACCCCTTTATTTATTATTTAATCCTGTGTGATTAATGCAAGCTCAATTCGTTGACTGCAGTTCCACTGTGTGAACAAAAATCGTTCCACTTCCATCCTCTCACCTGGCTCAGGATACGACCACATCTTTGGCCGGTCTTTTCTACCAAGTCAAATATGGGAAAGTTCCAGTTATTAATTACTCCCATGAGATCGTCTGCCGTGTCCATAATCAGCGGCTCTGGAGCAAGAATGGGTTTATCCTGTGAGAGAGGAACATGTGGCATCAGGATACTGTGTGCAGGTTTACAGGGGTCCCTTCTCGGGAACATAGGATTTATTGGGGCTCTGGCTCCCCAGATTAAACATTACATGATGATGTCGTCTTAGCGATTCTAGGGCAAAGTTCTAAAAATGGAATCAGCAGAAACATTCCATTGGTTTCCATGGTGACTGCGTAACATTCCATTGGTTTCCATGGTGACAGCAGAACATGTTTAGAACTTTGGCCCCATTTGCTGTTTATACATACAGCTGACTGGTTCACTCACCTCTGGTGGTAATAATGGAGGCAGGTCTATGGATTCGGGTCTGTATGGTTTACTGACAGAGTCTTTCTGGGATTGTGTCAGATCCGCCTCCTCGTCATTTTGTACAATGTCGCTGCCATCGCTGTGGTTGGCTTCATGGGTGCTGTCATAATCCGATGTGGGCTGAGCTGTCTCATCTGGAACATAAAACCAACTACTAATTGTGACAGCACTAGGGGTCTCCCTGCAGACTGGGATTGTTTCACTCTAAGGAGGAAATACAGTAAAGGGGAAACTGACATTGGCAAAGGGTCTCTCAAGACAGTCCACAGCGCCTGCTCTCCACCTGACTGCATTCATTAGTGATCTAGGTGCGTCACCCAAGTATAATGGGTTCTGATAGGAACTCTGCACACAGTGCGATTACATTAATCAGTATAATGCCTCCTGATATAACACGCTGATAGGAACTCTGCACACAGTGCGATTACATTAATCAGTATAATGCCTCCTGATATAACATGCTGATAGGAACTCTGCACACAGTGCGATTACATTAATCAGTATAACACGTCCTGATATAACACGCTGATAGGAACTCTGCACACAGTGAGATTACATTAATCAGTATAACGCCTCCTGATATAACACACTGATAGGAACTCTGCACACAGTGCGATTACATTAATCAGTATAATGCCTCCTGATATAACACGCTGATAGGATCCCTGCGCACAGTGCGATTACATTAATCAGTATAACGCCTCCTGATATAACATGCTGATAGGAACTCTGCACACAGTGCGATTACATTAATCAGTATAATGCCTCCTGATATAACACACTGATAGGAACTCTGCACACAGTGCGATTACATTAATCAGTATAATGCCTCTTGATATAACACACTGATAGGAACTCTGCGCGCAGTGCGATTACATTAATCAGTATAATGCCTCCTGATATAACACACTGATAGGAACTCTGCACACAGTGCGATTACATTAATCAGTATAACGCCTCCTGATATAACATGCTGATAGGAACTCTGCGCACAGTGCGATTACATTAATCAGTATAATGCCTCTTGATATAACACACTGATAGGAACTCTGCGCGCAGTGCGATTACATTAATCAGTATAATGCCTCCTGATATAACACACTGATAGGAACTCTGCACACAGTGCGATTACATTAATCAGTATAACGCCTCCTGATTTAACACGCTGATAGGAACTCTGCGCGCAGTGCGATTACATTAATCAGTATAATGCCTCCTGATATAACACGCTGATAGGAACCCTGCGCACAGTGCGATTACATTAATCAGTATAACGCCTCCTGATATAACATGCTGATAGGAACTCTGCACACAGTGCGATTACATTAATCAGTATAATGCCTCCTGATATAACACACTGATAGGAACTCTGCACACAGTGCGATTACATTAATCAGTATAATGCCTCCTGATATAACACACTGATAGGAACTCTGCGCACAGTGCGATTACATTAATCAGTATAATGCCTCCTGATATAACATGCTGATAGGAACTCTGCGCACAGTGCGATTACATTAATCAGTATAACACGTCCTGATATAACATGCTGATAGGAACTCTGCACACAGTGCGATTACATTAATCAGTATAACGCCTCCTGATTTAACACGCTGATAGGAACTCTGCGCGCAGTGCGATTACATTAATCAGTATAATGCCTCCTGATATAACATGCTGATAGGAACTCTGCGCACAGTGCGATTACATTAATCAGTATAACACGTCCTGATATAACATGCTGATAGGAACTCTGCACACAGTGCGATTACATTAATCAGTATAATGCCTCCTGATATAACATGCTGATAGGAACTCTGCACACAGTGCGATTACATTAATCAGTATAACGCCTCCTGATATAACATGCTGATAGGAACTCTGCACACAGTGCGATTACATTAATCAGTATAATGCCTCCTGATATAACATGCTGATAGGAACTCTGCACACAGTGCGATTACATTAATCAGTATAATGCCTCCTGATATAACATGCTGATAGGAACTCTGCGCACAGTGCGATTACATTAATCAGTATAATGCCTTCTGATATAACATGCTGATAGGAACTCTGTGCACAGTGCGATTACATTAATAAGTATAACACGTCCTGATATAACACACTGATAGGAACTCTGCACACAGTGCGATTACATTAATCAGTATAACACGTCCTGATATAACACGCTGATAGGAACTCTGCACACAGTGCGATTACATTAATCAGTATAACACGTCCTGATAGAAACTCTGCACACAGTGCGATTACATTAATCAGTATAACACGTCCTGATATAACACGCTGATAGGAACTCTGCACACAGTGCGATTACATTAATCAGTATAACACGTCCTGATATAACACGCTGATAGGAACTCTGCACACAGTGCGATTACATTAATCAGTATAACACGTCCTGATATAACACGCTGATAGGAACTCTGCGCGCAGTGCGATTACATTAATCAGTATAACGCCTCCTGATATAACACGCTGATAGGAACTCTGCACACAGTGCGATTACATTAATCAGTATAACGCCTCCTGATATAACATGATGATAGGAACTCTGCACACAGTGCGATTACATTAATCAGTATAACGCCTCCTGATATAACACACTGATAGGAACTCTGCGCAGTGCGATAACATTAATCAGTATAACGCCTCCTGACATAACATGCTGATAGGAACTCTGCGCACAGTGCGATTACATTAATCAGTATAATGCCTCCTGACATAACATGCTGATAGGAACTCTGCACACAGTGCGATTACAGTAATAAGTATAACACGTCCTGATATAACACACTGATGGGAACTCTGCGCACAGTGCGATTACATTAATCAGTATAACGCCTCCTGATATAACATGCTGATAGGAACTCTGCACACAGTGCGATTACATTAATCAGTATAATGCCTCCTGATATAACATGCTGATAGGAACTCTGCACACAATGCGATTACATTAATCAGTATAACACGTCCTGATATAACACGCTGATAGGAACTCTGCACACAGTGCGATTACATTAATCAGTATAACACGTCCTGATATAACACGCTGATAGGAACTCTGCACACAGTGCGATTACATTAATCAGTATAACGCCTCCTGATATAACACACTGATAGGAACTCTGCACACAGTGCGATTACATTAATCAGTATAACACGTCCTGATATAACACGCTGATAGGAACTCTGCACACAGTGCGATTACATTAATCAGTATAACACGTCCTGATATAACACGCTGATAGGAACTCTGCACACAGTGCGATTACATTAATCAGTATAACGCCTCCTGATATAACATGCTGATAGGAACTCTGCACACAGTGCGATTACATTAATAAGTATAACACGTCCTGATATAACACACTGATAGGAACTCTGCACACAGTGCGATTACATTAATAAGTATAACACGTCCTGATATAACACACTGATAGGAACTCTGCGCACAGTGCGATTACATTAATCAGTATAAAGCCTCCTGATATAACACACTGATAGGAACTCTGCACACAGTGCGATTACATTAATCAGTATAACACGTCCTGATATAACACGCTGATAGGAACCCTGCGCACAGTGCGATTATCAGTATAACGCCTCCTGATATAAGACGCTGATAGGAACTCTGCGCACAGTGCGATTACATTAATAAGTATAACACGTCCTGATATAACACGCTGATAGGAACTCTGCACACAGTGCGATTACATTAATCAGTATAACACGTCCTGATATAACACACTAATAGGAACTCTGCGCACAGTGCGATTACATTAATCAGTATAACGCCTCCTGATATAACATGCTGATAGGAACTCTGCACAAAGTGCGATTACATTAATAAGTATAACACGTCCTGATATAACACACTGATAGGAACTCTGCACACAGTGCGATTACATTAATCAGTATAACGCCTCCTGATATAACACGCTGATAGGAACTCTGCACACAGTGCGATTACATTAATCAGTATAATGCCTCCTGATATAACATGCTGATAGGAACTCTGCGCACAGTGCGATTACATTAATCAGTATAATGCCTCCTGATATAACATGCTGATAGGAACTCTGCGCACAGTGCGATTACATTAATCAGTATAACTCCTCCTGATATAACATGCTGATAGGAACTCTGCACACAGTGCGATTACATTAATAAGTATAACACGTCCTGATATAACACACTGATAGGAACTCTGCACACAGTGCGATTACATTAATCAGTATAACGCCTCCTGATATAACATGCTGATAGGAACTCTGCACACAGTGCGATTACATTAATCAGTATAACACGTCCTGATATAACACGCTGATAGAAACTCTGCACACAGTGCGATTACATTAATCAGTATAACACGTCCTGATATAACACGCTGATAGGAACTCTGCACACAGTGCGATTACATTAATCAGTATAACACGTCCTGATATAACACGCTGATAGGAACTCTGCACACAGTGCGATTACATTAATCAGTATAACACGTCCTGATATAACACGCTGATAGGAACTCTGCGCGCAGTGCGATTACATTAATCAGTATAACGCCTCCTGATATAACACGCTGATAGGAACTCTGCACACAGTGCGATTACATTAATCAGTATAACGCCTCCTGATATAACATGATGATAGGAACTCTGCACACAGTGCGATTACATTAATCAGTATAACGCCTCCTGATATAACACACTGATAGGAACTCTGCGCAGTGCGATAACATTAATAAGTATAACACGTCCTGATATAACACACTGATAGGAACTCTGCGCACAGTGCGATTACATTAATCAGTATAAAGCCTCCTGATATAACACACTGATAGGAACTCTGCACACAGTGCGATTACATTAATCAGTATAACACGTCCTGATATAACACGCTGATAGGAACCCTGCGCACAGTGCGATTATCAGTATAACGCCTCCTGATATAAGACGCTGATAGGAACTCTGCGCACAGTGCGATTACATTAATAAGTATAACACGTCCTGATATAACACGCTGATAGGAACTCTGCACACAGTGCGATTACATTAATCAGTATAACACGTCCTGATATAACACACTAATAGGAACTCTGCGCACAGTGCGATTACATTAATCAGTATAACGCCTCCTGATATAACATGCTGATAGGAACTCTGCACACAGTGCGATTACATTAATAAGTATAACACGTCCTGATATAACACACTGATAGGAACTCTGCACACAGTGCGATTACATTAATCAGTATAACGCCTCCTGATATAACACGCTGATAGGAACTCTGCACACAGTGCGATTACATTAATCAGTATAATGCCTCCTGATATAACATGCTGATAGGAACTCTGCGCACAGTGCGATTACATTAATCAGTATAATGCCTCCTGATATAACATGCTGATAGGAACTCTGCGCACAGTGCGATTACATTAATCAGTATAACGCCTCCTGATATAACATGCTGATAGGAACTCTGCACACAGTGCGATTACATTAATCAGTATAACACGTCCTGATATAACACGCTGATAGGAACTCTGCACACAGTGCGATTACATTAATCAGTATAACGCCTCCTGATATAACATGCTGATAGGAACTCTGCACACAGTGCGATTACATTAATCAGTATAACGCCTCCTGATATAACATGCTGATAGGAACTCTGCACACAGTGCGATTACATTAATCAGTATAACACGTCCTGATATAACACGCTGATAGGAACTCTGCACACAGTGCGATTACATTAATCAGTATAACGCCTCCTGATATAACATGCTGTTAGGAACTCTGCACACAGTGCGATTACATTAATCAGTATAACGCCTCCTGATATAACATGCTGATAGGAACTCTGCACACAGTGCGATTACATTAATCAGTATAACGCCTCCTGATATAACATGCTGATAGGAACTCTGCACACAGTGCGATTACATTAATCAGTATAACACGTCCTGATATAACACGCTGATAGGAACTCTGCACACAGTGCGATTACATTAATAAGTATAACACGTCCTGATATAACACACTGATAGGAACTCTGCACACAGTGCGATTACATTAATCAGTATAACACGTCCTGATATAACATGCTGATAAGAACTGCACTGCACAATCATTCTTTGTAGACCATCAGCCGAGGATATAAATAAAGAATATTGTGGCCCTGTGATTTCACCTGATTATTTAACCCTGGCAGAATTTATATCCTCAAAATATGGCATGATTATTACACAAACATTAACTAGTTCATTACTAAGCCACTGGTTTAACCCTAGTTTGTGGCTGGAGTTATAGGTGAGATAGTTTTGGGGTGCTGTTTGGTTTGAGGGGTCAGTGTAAATACCTGTTCTACGCTGGGATTGTGCTGCTCCTTGGCTTGTATCCATCCCACTGTCACCCACATTTGTGTGGCTATATGATCGTCCACAACTAGAAGACAGAAGCCAATAAACAAAGATTACAGGCCAGCAGGTATACTGACAGACAGCAGGTATACTGACAGACAGCAGGCATACTGACAGCAGGCATACTGACAGCAGGCATACTGACAGACAGCAGGTATACTGACAGACAGCAGGTATACTGACAAACAGCAGGTATACTGACAGACAGCAGGTATACTGACAAACAGCAGGTATACTGACAGACAGCAGGTATACAGACAGCAGGCATATGACAGTAGGTATACTGACAGACAGCAGGTATACTGGCAGCAGGTATACTGACAGCAGGCATACTGACAGACAGCAGGTATACTGACAGACAGCAGGCATACTGACAGCAGGCATACTGACAGCAGGCATACTGACAGACAGTAGGTATACTGACAGACAGCAGGTATACTGACAGACAGCAGGTATACTGGCAGCAGGTATACTGACAGACAGCAGGTATACTGACAGACAGCAGGTATACTGACAGCAGGTATACTGACAGCAGGTATACTGACAGACAGCAGGTATACTGACAGCAGATATACTGGCAGCAGGTATACTGACAGACAGCAGGTATACTGACAGACAGCAGGTATACTGACAGACAGCAGGTATACTGACAGCAGGTATACTGGCAGCAGGTATACTGACAGACAGCAGGTATACTGACAGACAGCAGGTATACTGACAGACAGCAGGTATACTGACAGCAGGTATACTGGCAGCAGGTATACTGACAGACAGCAGGTATACTGACAGACAGCAGGTATACTGACAGCTTATAACACAGTCTCAGAAAAGCATAAGAGAGAGAGAATTGCAGTAAATTGACAAACTTGAGGTTTTACATTTAGCTGAATGAGAGAATTTTTCCAACTTGGCTTCTTTTGCCTTTTGTTCCCTTCTTAGTTCCCTCCAAATCACTCTTTCATGAAAGCCCATGGTATCATAGTATGATCCGCTGTTTTACTATGTGTTAAATGTTGTAATATGTGTAACAAACGGGTCTTGTACCATGAATGAAGTCAGGTGCTGTGGGGGTGAGGGTTACCTGCATGAAGTTAGGGGATGTGGGGGTGAGGGTTACCTGCATGCAATCAGGTGATGTGGGGGTGAGGGTTACCTGCATGAAGTCAGGTGATGTGGGGGTGAGGGTTACCTGCATGAAGTTAGGGGATGTGGGGGTGAGGGTTACCTGCATGCAATCAGGTGATGTGTGGGTGAGTGTTACCTGCATGCAATCAGGTGATGTGGGGGTGAGGGTTACCTGCATGAAGTCAGGTGATGAGGGGGTGAGGGTTACCTGTATGAAGTCAGGTGATGTGGGGGTGAGGGTTACCTGCATAAAGTCAGGTGATGTGGGGGTGAGGGTTACCTGTATGAAGTCAGGTGATGTGGGGGTGAGGGTTACCTGGATGAAGTCAGGTGATGTGGGGGTGAGTGTTACCTGGATGAAGTCAGGTGATGTGGGGGTGAGGGTTACCTGTATGAAGTCAGGTGATGTGGGGGTGAGGGTTACCTGTATGAAGTCAGGTGATGTGGGGGTGAGGGTTACCTGCATGAAGTCAGGTGATGTGGGGGTGAGGGTTACCTGTATGAAGTCAGGTGATTTGGGGGTGAGGGTTACCTGCATGAAGTTAGGTGATGTGGGGGTGAGGGTTACCTGGATGAAATCAGGTGATTTGGGGGTGAGGGTTACCTGCATGAAGTTAGGTGATGTGGGGGTGAGGGTTACCTGCATGAAGTTAGGTGATGTGGGGGTGAGTGTTACCTGCATGCAATCAGGTGATGTGGGGGTAACCTGCATGAAGTTAGGTGATGTGGGGGTTACCTATATGAAGTCAGGTGATGTGGGGGTTACCTGCATGAAGTCAGGTGATGTGGCGATGAGGGTTACCTGGATGAAGTCAGGTGATGTGAGAATGAGGGTTACCTGCATGAAATCAGGTGATGTAGCGATGAGGGTTACCTGGATGAAGTCATGTGATGTGAGAATGAGGGTTACCTGCATGAAGTCAGGTGATGTGGGGGTGAGGGTTACCTGTATGAAGTTAGGGGATGTGGGGGTGAGGGTTACCTGCATGCAATCAGGTGATGTGGGGGTGAGGGTTACCTGCATGAAGTCAGGTGATGTGGGGGTGAGGGTTACCTGCATGAAGTTAGGGGATGTGGGGGTGAGGGTTACCTGCATGCAATCAGGTGATGTGTGGGTGAGTGTTACCTGCATGCAATCAGGTGATGTGGGGGTGAGGGTTACCTGCATGAAGTCAGGTGATGAGGGGGTGAGGGTTACCTGTATGAAGTCAGGTGATGTGGGGGTGAGGGTTACCTGCATAAAGTCAGGTGATGTGGGGGTGAGGGTTACCTGTATGAAGTCAGGTGATGTGGGGGTGAGGGTTACCTGGATGAAGTCAGGTGATGTGGGGGTGAGTGTTACCTGGATGAAGTCAGGTGATGTGGGGGTGAGGGTTACCTGTATGAAGTCAGGTGATGTGGGGGTGAGGGTTACCTGTATGAAGTCAGGTGATGTGGGGGTGAGGGTTACCTGCATGAAGTCAGGTGATGTGGGGGTGAGGGTTACCTGTATGAAGTCAGGTGATTTGGGGGTGAGGGTTACCTGCATGAAGTTAGGTGATGTGGGGGTGAGGGTTACCTGGATGAAATCAGGTGATTTGGGGGTGAGGGTTACCTGCATGAAGTTAGGTGATGTGGGGGTGAGGGTTACCTGCATGAAGTTAGGTGATGTGGGGGTGAGTGTTACCTGCATGCAATCAGGTGATGTGGGGGTAACCTGCATGAAGTTAGGTGATGTGGGGGTTACCTATATGAAGTCAGGTGATGTGGGGGTTACCTGCATGAAGTCAGGTGATGTGGCGATGAGGGTTACCTGGATGAAGTCAGGTGATGTGAGAATGAGGGTTACCTGCATGAAATCAGGTGATGTAGCGATGAGGGTTACCTGGATGAAGTCATGTGATGTGAGAATGAGGGTTACCTGCATGAAGTCAGGTGATGTGGGGGTGAGGGTTACCTGTATGAAGTCAGGTGATGTGGGGGTGAGGGTTACCTGCATGAAGTCAGGTGATGTGGGGGTGAGGGTTACCTGGATGAAGTCAGGTGATTTGGGGGTGAGGGTTACCTGCATGAAGTCAGGTGATGTGGGGGTGAGGGTTACCTGGATGAAGTCAGGTGATGTGGGGGTTAGGGTTACCTGGATGAAGTCAGGTGATGTGGGTGTGAGGGTTACCTGGATGAAGTCAGGTGATTTGGGGGTGAGGGTTACCTGTATGAAGTCAGGTGATGTGGGGGTGAGGGTTACCTGGATGAAGTCAGGTGATGTGGGGGTGAGTGTTACCTGCATGAAGTCAGGTGATGTGGGGGTGAGGGTTACCTGGATGAAGTCAGGTGATGTGGGGGTGAGTGTTACCTGCATGAAGTCAGGTGATGTGGGGGTGAGGGTTACCTGGATGAAGTCAGGTGATGTGGGGGTGAGGGTTACCTGTATGAAGTCAGGTGATGTGGGGGTGAGGGTTACCTGGATGAAGTCAGGTGATGTGGGGGTGAGTGTTACCTGCATGAAGTCAGGTGATGTGGGGGTGAGGGTTACCTGGATGAAGTCAGGTGATTTGGGGGTGAGGGTTACCTGCATGAAGTCAGGTGATGTGGGGGTGAGGGTTACCTGGATGAAGTCAGGTGATGTGGGGGTGAGGGTTACCTGTATGAAGTCAGGTGATGTGGGGGTGAGGGTTACCTGTATGAAGTCAGGCGATGTGGGGGTGAGGGTTACCTGTATGAAGTCAGGCGATGTGGGGGTGAGGGTTACCTGGATGAAGTCAGGTGATGTGGGGGTGAGGGTTACCTGGATGAAGTCAAGTGATTTGGGGGTGAGGGTTACCTGGATGAAGTCAGGTGATGTGGGGGTGAGGGTTACCTGCATGAAGTCAGGTGATGTGGGGGTGAGGGTTACCTGCATGAAGTCAGGTGATGTGGGGGTGAGGGTTACCTGGATGAAGTCAGGTGATGTGGGGGTGAGGGTTACCTGGATGAAGTCAGGTGATGTGGGGGTGAGGGTTACCTGGATGAAGTCAAGTGATTTGGGGGTGAGGGTTACCTGGATGAAGTCAGGTGATGTGGGGGTGAGGGTTACCTGGATGAAGTCAAGTGATTTGGGGGTGAGGGTTACCTGTATGAAGTCAGGTGATGTGGGGGTGAGGGTTACCTGGATGAAGTCAGGTGATTTGGGGGTGAGGGTTACCTGTATGAAGTCAGGTGATGTGGGGGTGAGGGTTACCTGGATGAAGTCAGGTGATGTGGGGGTGAGTGTTACCTGCATGAAGTCAGGTGATGTGGGGGTGAGGGTTACCTGGATGAAGTCAGGTGATGTGGGGGTGAGGGTTACCTGGATGAAGTCAGGTGATGTGGGGGTGAGGGTTACCTGGATGAAGTCAGGTGATGTGGGGGTGAGTGTTACCTGCATGAAGTCAGGTGATGTGGGGGTGAGGGTTACCTGGATGAAGTCAGGTGATTTGGGGGTGAGGGTTACCTGCATGAAGTCAGGTGATGTGGGGGTGAGGGTTACCTGGATGAAGTCAGGTGATGTGGGGGTGAGGGTTACCTGCATGAAGTCAGGTGATGTGGGGGTGAGGGTTACCTGTATGAAGTCAGGTGATGTGGGGGTGAGGGTTACCTGTATGAAGTCAAGTGATGTGGGGGTGAGGGTTACCTGGATGAAGTCAGGTGATTTGGGGGTGAGGGTTACCTGGATGAAGTCAAGTGATTTGGGGGTGAGGGTTACCTGGATGAAGTCAGGTGATGTGGGGGTGAGGGTTACCTGGATGAAGTCAGGTGATGTGGGGGTGAGGGTTACCTGCATGAAGTCAGGTGATGTGGGGGTGAGGGTTACCTGGATGAAGTCAAGTGATTTGGGGGTGAGGGTTACCAGGATGAAGTCAGGTGATGTGGGGGTGAGGGTTACCTGGATGAAGTCAGGTGATGTGGGGGTGAGGGTTACCTGGATGAAGTCAGGTGATGTGGGGGTGAGGGTTACCTGGATGAAGTCAGGTGATGTGGGGATGAGGGTTACCTGGATGAAGTCAGGTGATGTGGGGGTGAGGGTTACCTGGATGAAGTCAGGTGATGTGGGGGTAAGGGTTACCTGCATGAATTCAGGTGATGTGGGGATGAGGGTTACCTGGATGAAGTCAGGTGATGTGGGGGTGAGGGTTACCTGGATGAAGTCACGTGATGTGGGGGTGAGGGTTACCTGGATGAAGTCAGGTGATGTGGGGGTGAGGGTTACCTGGATGAAGTCAGGTGATGTGGGGATGAGGGTTACCTGGATGAAGTCAGGTGATGTGGGGGTGAGGGTTACCTGGATGAAGTCAGGTGATGTGGGGGTGAGGGTTACCTGGATGAAGTCACGTGATGTGGGGGTAAGGGTTACCTGCATGAATTCAGGTGATGTGGGGGTGAGAGTTACCGGCATGAAGTCAGGTGAAGGTTACCTGCTGCAGACGATTGATGCTCCGTGAGACTGTTCAGGAATATCTGGTGCGCTCCTTGTGCTGGTTAGAGTTTTATGGAGGTTCTGCCCTAACCGGCTGACGTCTGAGGAATCTGTGAAGGGGACGGGCAGGGTCTTTATGGTGGGACTGGGGGCTGGCGTTCCATGGATGGGCGAGTGACAGGGGGAGTTCAGGGGGGAGATATTCGGGGGAATGCCTGGAGAGACAAACAAACTAATATGATCTCAATTCCATAACATGTTACATTCTGGGCTTGGCTGATGATCACCTCACATTCAAAGGGCAATTATTGGTGTTACTGGGAGCACTATCTATATCATCTCTTTTATAATACACCACCCTATATTACACTATGTGATAATACACCACCCTATACCACACTATATGATAATACACCACCCTATACTACACTATGTGATAATACACCACCCTATACCACACTATATGATAATACACCACCCTATACTACACTATGTGATAAAACACCACTCTATATTACACTATATGATAATACACCACACTATACTACACTATGTGATAATCCACCACCTTATACTACACTATATGATAATCCACCACCCTATACTACACTATGTGATAAAACACCACTCTATATTACACTATATGATAATACACCACACTATATTACACTATGTGATAATCCACCACTTTATACTATACTATATGATAATCCACCACCCTATACTACACTATGTGATAATCCACCACCCTATACTACACTATGTGATAATCCACCACTTTATACTACACTATATGATAATCCACCACCCTATACTACACTATGTGATAATACACCACCCTATACTACACTATGTGATAATCCACCACCTTATACTACACTATATGATAATCCACCACCCTATACTACACTATGTGATAATACACCACCTTATACTACACTATATGATAATCCACCACCCTATACTACACTATGTGATAATACACCACCCTATACTACACTATCTGATAATACACCACCCTATCCTACACTATGTAATAATACACAACCCTATACTACACTATATGATAATACACCACCCTATACTACACTATGTGATAAAACACCACTCTATATTACACTATATGATAATAAACCACCCTATACTACGCTATATGATAATACACCACCCTATACTACACTATGTGATAATATACCACCCTATACTACACTATGTGATAATACACCACCCTATCCTACACTATGTGATAATACAGCACCCTATACAACACTATGTGATAATACAGCACCCTATACTACACTACGTGATAATACACCACCCTATACTACACTATGTGATAATACAGCACCCTTTACTACACTATGTGATAATACACCACCCTACACTATGTGATAATACACCACCCTATACTACACTATGTGATAATACACAACCCTATACTACACTATATGATAATACACCACCCTATACTACACTATGTGATAATACACCACCCTATACTACACTATGTGATAATACAGCACCCTATACTACACTATGTGATAATACACCACCCTATACTGCACTATATGATAATACACCACACTATACTACACTATGTGCTAATACACCACTCTATATTACACTATATGAAAATACACCACACTATACTACACTATGTGATAATACACCACCCTATACTGCACTATTTGATAATACACCACCCTATACTACACTATATGATAATAAACCACCCTATACTACACTATGTGATAATATACCACCCTATACTACACTATGTGATAATACAGCACCCTATCCTACACTATGTGATAATACAGCACCCTATACTACACTATGTGATAATACACCACCCTATACTACACTATGTGATAATACAGCATCCTATACTACACTGTGTGATAATACACCACCCTACACTACATTGTGTGATAATACACCACCCTACACTACACTATGTGATAATACACCACCCTATATTACACTATGTTATAATACAGCACCCTATACTACACTATGTGATAATACAGCACCCTATACTACACTGTGTGATAATACACCACCCTACACTACACTGTGTGATAATACACCACCCTACACTACACTATGTGATAATACACCACCCTATAGTACACTATGTGATAATACAGCACCCTATACTACACTATATGATAATACACCACCCTATAATACACTATGTGATAATACAGCACCCTATACTACACTATGTGATAATACACCACCCTATACTGCACTATATGATAATACACCACACTATACTACACAATGTGATAATACACCACTCTATATTACACTATATGAAAATACACCACACTATACTACACTATGTGATAATACACCACACTATACTACACTATGTGATAATACACCACCCTATATTACACTATGTGATAATACACTACCCTGTACTGCACTATGTGATAATACACCACCCTATACTACACTATGTGATAATACACCATCCAAGACTACACTATGTGATAATACACCACCCTATACTGCACTATGTGATAAAACACCACTCTATATTACACTATGTGATAATAAACCAAGCTATGCTACGCTATATGATAATACACCACCCTATACTACACTATGTGATAATACACCACCCTATACTACACTATATGATAATACACCACCCTATACTACACTATGTGATAATACACCACCACATACTATGCTGTATGATAATACACCACCCTATACTACACTATGTGACAATACACCATCTTATACTACACTGTATGACAATACACCACCCTATACTACACTATGTGACAATACACCACCCTATACTACACTGTATGTCAATACACCACCCTATACTACACTATGTGACAATACACCACCCTATACTACACTGTATGACAATACACCACCCTATACTACACTGTATGACAATACACCACCACACACTGTTATTATACACATCATTGCAGCTCACACATGTCCCACACTGTGTTGACTCTTTATGGCAGTGCCTCTGTAACTATTACATTAGAGATTCAGGCCAGATGTCCTCACCTTGCCTTCGTTTTGAATTCAGATGATTTGTATTGGGAACCACATAGGTTGTGGGGACAGTGCGACTTTTGTTTAAATTCCCCAAAACTGGACTGTTCCAGGACTCTGAGTTACCACTGCTGGGAAATCAACAAAACATTAATCACTATGAACTCACCCAACAACCACTGTGTCTGTCAAACATGCCCTCTAAGCCACTCACCCAACAAGCAAGTCACCGGCTCTGTCATATGTGCCCTCTAAGCGACTCACCCAACAACCACTGTGTCTGTCAAACATGCCCTCTAAGCTACTCACCCAACAAGCAAGTCACCGGCTCTGTCATACGTGCCCTCTAAGCCACTCACCCAACAAGCAAGTCACCGGCTCTGTCATATGTGCCCTCTAAGCTACTCACCCAACAAGCAAGTCACCGGCTCTGTCATACGTGCCCTCTAAGCCACTCACCCAACAAGCAAGTCACCGGCTCTGTCATACGTGCCCTCTAAGCCACTCACCCAACGAGCAGGTCACCGGCTCTGTCATATGTGCCCTCTAAGCTACTCACCCAACAAGCAAGTCACCGGCTCTGTCATACGTGCCCTCTAAGCCACTCACCCAACAAGCAAGTCACCGGCTCTGTCATACGTGCCCTCTAAGCCACTTACCCAACGAGCAAGTCACCGGCTCTGTCATACGTGCCCTCTAAGCCACTCACCCAACGAGCAGGTCACCGGCTGTCATACGTGCCCTCTAAGCCACTCACCCAACGAGCAGGTCACCCGCTGTCATACGTGCCCACACACCCAACGAGCAGGTCACCTGCTGTCATACGTGCCCACTCACCCAACGAGCAGGTCACCTGCTGTCATACGTGCCCACACACCCAACGAGAAGGTCACCTGCTGTCATACGTGCCCACACACCCAACGAGCAGGTCACCTGCTGTCATACGTGCCCTCTAAGCCACTCACCCAAAGAGTTAGACTGTTGTTCCGTTTCTTCTGGAAATTACCTGAGTGAAGACGTGTCCAGTGGTTTGATGCTGCCACGTCTCACTGGTGCCGGTTCTAGCGTGGGTAAACCTGTGGCAGAGGTTGTTGTGGTCCATGTAGATGAGACCCTTCGTAATAATCCAGGGGGAAGACTTCTCCTTAAGCGCTAAAAGGAAAGCAAATCACAAGGGTTAATCCAGCCAAGATTTGAATGATCATCTTATTGATCAGATCTTTGCACTTGTTGGTCACCAGTGCTACAGAGATCCTCAGGTTACTAATGATTTGTGTCCAGAGTGGCATTATCAGCGCATGTAATTAGTTTTTACACAAGTGATCAGATTATGTTTTATCAATGACCATGAGTACATACTGCTGCCAATACACACAGGGCCAGTGCATGTTTAATGTGTCTATTGCAGATTTCTTCTCTGATTTAGGGAAATGCTGTAATATAGATATTAAGGGAACATTGTACTAGTTACTATTGCTCTAGTTGTTTAATGAGGGACCACCATTGTCGCCCATGCTGGATTTTACCAAATGTTAGCGCAAGGGAATAAAAATATGTAGGGCTTTATTCATTTCAAGACAGAAAGGAAATGTATATGATAAAAGACTTTGAGATGAATGGGTTGTATATAGCAGTCACTGTAATATATGGGTTATGGGGTCCGGTCTCACCATACAGATACATTACCTCTGGAGCCACAGGATATGTCCCAAGTTTACACAACAAGTGCTACACCGTGGTACAATCATACAAACAGATTCATTGTCCTTTCAGTGTAACAATCTGGGACTTAAAGGCATCCAGTAGGTTCCTGTATCTGTATGGTGAGACCGGACCCCATAACCCATATATTACAGTGACTGCTATATACAACCCATTCATCTCAAAGTGATGAGACAAATCATCCAACAATAATACTGGGGCTGGATAAAAACATTGGTTTTAATGAAATACACGTTTTGTTTCATGATTTGCTCTCCTGCTCTGTCTGGTTATATTTCTATATTATTGGTAGGAAATAAAAGCTATGTTTTATCATATCAGAGACTTCATTTCTTTTTCATGTTGTAAAGTTTAGGGTTTCCCCCTATGAAGGGTTACCCCCTATAAAGGGTTACCCACTATGAAGGGTTTCCCCCTATGAAGGGTTACCCCCTATGAAGTGTTACCCACTATGAAGGGTTACCCACTATGAAGGGTTACCCCTATGAAGGGTTACCCCCTATGAAGGGTTACCCCTATGAAGGGTTACCCACTATGAAGGGTTTCCCCCTATGAAGGGTTTCCCCCTATGAAGGGTTTCCCCCTATGAAGGGTTACCCACTATGAAGGGTTTCCCACTATGAAGGGTTACCCCCTATGAAGGGTTACCCCCTATGAAGGGTTACCCACTATGAAGGGTTACCCACTATGAAGGGTTTCCCCCTATGAAGGGTTACCCCTATGAAGGGTTTCCCCCTATGAAGGGTTACCCCTATGAAGGGTTACCCCCTATGAAGGGTTACCCACTATGAAGGGTTACCCACTATGAAGGGTTACCCACTATGAAGTGTTACCACTATGAAGGGTTACCCACTATGAAGGGTTGCCCCCTATGAAGGGTTACCCACTATGAAGGGTTACCCACTATGAAGGGTTACCCCCTATGAAGGGTTTCCCCCTATGAAGGGTTACCCACTATGAAGGGTTTCCCCCTATGAAGGGTTTCCCCCTATGAAGGGTTTCCCCCTATGAAGGGTTTCCCCCTATGAAGGGTTACCCACTATGAAGGGTTACCCACTATGAAGGGTTTCCCCCTATGAAGGGTTACCCCTATGAAGGGTTTCCCCCTATGAAGGGTTACCACTATGAAGGGTTTCCCACTATGAAGGGTTTCCCCCTATGAAGGGTTTCCCCCTATGAAGGGTTACCCCCTATAAAGGGTTACCCCCTATGAAGGGTTACCCCTATGAAGGGTTACCCACTATGAAGGGTTTCCCCCTATGAAGGGTTACCCACTATGAAGGGTTACCCCTATGAAGGGTTTCCCACTATGAAGGGTTTCCCCCTATGAAGGGTTACCCACTATGAAGGGTTTCCCCCTATGAAGGGTTACCCCTATGAAGGGTTACCCACTATGAAGGGTTTCCCCCTATGAAGGGTTACCCACTATGAAGGGTTACCCCTATGAAGGGTTACCCACTATGAAGGGTTACCCACTATGAAGGGTTACCCACTATGAAGGGTTACCCCCTATGAAGGGTTTCCCCCTATGAAGGGTTGCCCCCTATGAAGGGTTGCCCCCTATGAAGGGTTACCCACTATGAAGGGTTACCCCCTATGAAGGGTTTCCCCCTATGAAGGGTTACCCCTATGAAGGGTTACCCACTATGAAGGGTTACCCACTATGAAGGGTTACCCACTATGAAGGGTTACCCCCTATGAAGGGTTTCCCCCTATGAAGGGTTACCCACTATGAAGGGTTTCCCCCTATGAAGGGTTTCCCCCTATGAAGGGTTACCCACTATGAAGGGTTACCCCTATGAAGGGTTTCCCCCTATGAAGGGTTACCCACTATGAAGGGTTACCCACTATGAAGGGTTTCCCCCTATGAAGGGTTTCCCCCTATGAAGGGTTACCCCCTATGAAGGGTTACCCACTATGAAGGGTTACCCACTATGAAGGGTTGCCCCCTATGAAGGGTTACCCACTATGAAGGGTTTCCCCCTATGAAGGGTTACCCCCTATGAAGGGTTACCCACTATGAAGGGTTACCCACTATGAAGGGTTACCCACTATGAAGGGTTTCCCCCTATGAAGGGTTACCCACTATGAAGGGTTACCCACTATGAAGGGTTTCCCCCTATGAAGGGTTTCCCGAAGGGTTTCCCCCTATGAAGGGTTTCCCCCTATGAAGGGTTACCCACTATGAAGGGTTTCCCGAAGGGTTTCCCCCTATGAAGGGTTTCCCGAAGGGTTTCCCCCTATGAAGTCTCATTGTACGTAATGTTTGTTACCTTTGGTATAGTCGTCTTCTCTCCCCTCTCGGAACCTTCCTCAGAGTCAGAACAGACGTAGTTCTCATTACATGAGACCAGAGGGCTGAGCCGTGGTTTATGTATGGGCTGAATGTTTAGCTGGGTGCTAAGAAGATTACTGACTGCTCTTAAGGAGGTGCACACATGAGGTGGTAAGGAAGGGTCAGCGAGTAGATCTGTGATCAGCCCGTGTGCTTCGCCCATGACAGCGATGTCTACCGTGATGCTGGTTCCTGAGGACTGAAGGAGAAAACGACAGTGATCAGCATCGTGAGGACAGATTGAGCCGGGCTCTGTACATTACATAGTCACCGATTCTCAAGATTGAGCCGGGCTCTGTACATTACATAGTCACCGATTCTCAAGATTGAGCCGGGCTCTGTACATTACATAGTCACCGATTCTCAAGATTGAGCCGGGCTCTGTACATTACATGGAGTCACCGATTCTCAAGATTGAGCCGGGCTCTGTATATTACATGGAGTCACCGATTCTCAAGATTGAGCCGGGCTCTGTACATTACATAGTCACCGATTCTCAAGATTGAGCCGGGCTCTGTACATTACATAGTCACCGATTCTCAAGATTGAGCCGGGCTCTGTACATTACATAGTCACCGATTCTCAAGATTGAGCCGGGCTCTGTACATTACATAGTCACCGATTCTCAAGATTGAGCCGGGCTCTGTAGATTACATGGAGTCACCGATTCTCAAGATTGAGCCGGGCTCTGTACATTACACGGAGTCACCGATTCTCAAGATTGAGCCGGGCTCTGTACATTACATAGTCACCGATTCTCAAGATTGAGCCGGGCTCTGTACATTACATAGTCACCGATTCTCAAGATTGAGCCGGGCTCTGTACATTACATAGTCACCGATTCTCAAGATTGAGCCGGGCTCTGTACATTACATGGAGTCACCGATTCTCAAGATTGAGCCGGGCTCTGTACATTACATGGAGTCACCGATTCTCAAGATTGAGCCGGGCTCTGTACATTACACGGAGTCACCGATTCTCAAGATTGAGCCGGGCTCTGTACATTACACGGAGTCACCTATTCTCAAGATTGAGCCGGGCTCTGTACATTACACGGAGTCACCTATTCTCAAGATTGAGCCGGGCTCTGTACATTACATGGAGTCACTGATTCTCAAGATTGAGCCGGGCTCTGTACATTACACGGAGTCACCTATTCTCAAGATTGAGCCGGGCTCTGTACATTACACGGAGTCACCTATTCTCAAGATTGAGCCGGGCTCTGTACATTACATGGAGTCACCGATTCTCAAGATTGAGCCGGGCTCTGTACATTACATGGAGTCACCGATTCTCAAGATTGAGCCGGGCTCTGTACATTACACGGAGTCACCGATTCTCAAGATTGAGCCGGGCTCTGTACATTACACGGAGTCACCGATTCTCAAGATTGAGCCGGGCTCTGTACATTACATAGTCACCGATTCTCAAGATTGAGCCGGGCTCTGTACATTACATAGTCACCGATTCTCAAGATTGAGCCGGGCTCTGTACATTACATAGTCACCGATTCTCAAGATTGAGCCGGGCTCTGTACATTACATGGAGTCACCGATTCTCAAGATTGAGCCGGGCTCTGTACATTACATAGTCACCGATTCTCAAGATTGAGCCGGGCTCTGTACATTACACGGAGTCACCGATTCTCAAGATTGAGCCGGGCTCTGTACATTACACGGAGTCACCGATTCTCAAGATTGAGCCGGGCTCTGTACATTACATAGTCACCGATTCTCAAGATTGAGCCGGGCTCTGTACATTACATAGTCACCGATTCTCAAGATTGAGCCGGGCTCTGTACATTACATAGTCACCGAATCTCAAGATTGAGCCGGGCTCTGTACATTACATAGTCACCGATTCTCAAGATTGAGCCGGGCTCTGTATATGAAGAGAAACAGACTGGCACATTGCCCCCAGAGCTTACAATCTACATTAGATGACCAGAGAGACTGGTAAATGACGTAGAGTAGAGGTTATGTTATGTATAAAATGTATTTTTATTAACTGATATACATGTACATTGAAGATCAAACACATAAAAAAAAAGTTAATATTGAGTAGATTTTCAGTAGAAAACTTTGATAATATTCCTAAGAACTTAAATTATTAAAATTGGCAAAGAATAATGTTTATAAACCTTCCTCGTAAAGTCCATTTATTCATAATCGTCCAAAAAACATTACCCCCAGGATAAGGACTGTTAGACGAATAAAACGAATATACCTTTTATTTAAGGCCAAGGGAAACCCACAAAGAATGAAAATACCTATTTAAAATAAATATATCCATTTCAGTCCGGTTTAAAAGCAGTAATGCCAGATTCTCAGCTGCAATGTGAAGACGGTTTGGCTCACTGGGTGGAAAATACAATGAAATCCATGGGCGATACACGTATAATAAACCATTTTGGAGAGATTTCTCCTTACTAAGACATGCACGTAGGTCCTTTGAAGGGGATTCTTGGGAAAGAGACCAGCTGTGAGAGATGTTAATTTGCCAAAATGTCAATCTTCAATCCGGCCTTCTCTAGCGAGTATGAATTGGTGTAAAGCCCGACAGGATCCTTCATTTTAACCAGTGAATATAGAAATTATATAGAGAAAGGAAAAGTAACCCTCTCAGTGCGCCACATTTAGAGTGGAAATAGAGAATCCACGGCATCAGTCAATAGCGGGTTATACTGTTAATTAATGTCTGCCCCGGCGTCAGTCAAAAGCGGGTTATAGCGTTAATTAATGTCTGCCGCGGCGTCAGTCAGAAGCGGATTATAACATTAATTAATGTCTGCCGCGGCGTCTGTCAGAAGCGGATTATAACGTTAATTAATGTCTGCCGCGGCGTCAGTCAGAAGCGGATTATAACGTTAATTAATGTCTGCCGCGGCGTCAGTCAGAAGCGGATTATAACGTTAATTAATGTCTGCCGCGGCGTCAGTCAGAAGCGGATTATAACATTAATTAATGTCTGCCGCGGCGTCTGTCAGACACGGATTATAACATTAATTAATGTCTGCCGCGGCGTCTGTCAGACACGGATTATAACATTAATTAATGTCTGCCGCGGCGTCTGTCAGAAGCGGATTATAACATTAATTAATGTCTGCCGCGACGTCTGTAAGAAGCGGATTATAACATTAATTAATGTCTGCCGCGGCGTCTGTCAGACACGGATTATAACATTAATTAATGTCTGCCGCGGCGTCTGTCAGACACGGATTATAACATTAATTAATGTCTGCCGCGACGTCTGTAAGAAGCGGATTATAACATTAATTAATGTCTGCTGTGGCGTCTGTCAGACACGGATTATAACGTTAATTAATGTCTGCCGCGGCGTCTGTCAGACACGGATTATAACATTAATTAATGTCTGCCGCGGCGTCTGTCAGACACGGATTATAACGTTAATTAATGTCTGCCGCGGCGTCTGTCAGACACGGATTATAACGTTAATTAATGTCTGCCGCGGCGTCTGTCAGACACGGATTATAACGTTAATTAATGTCTGCCACGGCGTCTGTCAGACACGGATTATAACGTTAATTAATGTCTGCCGCGACGTCTGTCAGAAGCGGATTATAACGTTAATTAATGTCTGCCGCGGCGTCTGTCAGACACGGATTATAACGTTAATTAATGTCTGCCGCGGCGTCTGTCAGAAGCGGATTATAACGTTAATTAATGTCTGCCGCGACGTCTGTCAGACACGGATTATAACGTTAATTAATGTCTGCCGCGGCGTCTGTCAGAAGCGGATTATAACATTAATTAATGTCTGCCGCGGCGTCTGTCAGAAGCGGATTATAACATTAATTAATGTCTGCCGCGGCGTCTGTCAGAAGCGGATTATAACGTTAATTAATGTCTGCCGCGGCGTCTGTCAGAAGCGGATTATAACGTTAATTAATGTCTGCTGTGGCGTCTGTCAGACACGGATTATAACGTTAATTAATGTCTGCCGCGGCGTCTGTCAGAAGCGGATTATAACGTTAATTAATGTCTGCCGCGGCGTCTGTCAGACACGGATTATAACATTAATTAATGTCTGCCGCGGCGTCTGTCAGACACGGATTATAACATTAATTAATGTCTGCTGTGGCGTCTGTCAGACACGGATTATAACGTTAATTAATGTCTGCCACGGCGTCTGTCAGACACGGATTATAACGTTAATTAATGTCTGCCGCGGCGTCTGTCAGACACGGATTATAACGTTAATTAATGTCTGCCGCGGCGTCTGTCAGACACGGATTATAACGTTAATTAATGTCTGCCGCGGTGTCAGTCAGAAGCAGATTATGGCATTAATTAATGTCTGCCGCGGCGTCTGTCAGACACGGATTATAACGTTAATTAATGTCTGCCGCGGCGTCTGTCAGACACGGATTATAACGTTAATTAATGTCTGCCGCGGCATCCGTCAGAAGCAGATTATGGCATTAATTAATGTCTGCCGCGGTGTCAGTCAGAAGCAGATTATGGCATTAATTAATGTCTGCCGCGGTGTCAGTCAGAAGCAGATTATGGCATTAATTAATGTCTGCCCCGGCGTCAGTCAAAAGCCGGTTATAGCGTTAATTAATGTCTGCCGCGGTGTCAGTCAGAAGCAGATTATGGCATTAATTAATGTCTGCCCCGGCGTCAGTCAGAAGCAGATTATGGCAATAATTAATGTCTGCCGCGGCGTCAGTCAGAAGCAGATTATGGCAATAATTAATGTCTGCCGCGGCGTCTGTCAGAAGCAGATTATGGCATTAATTAATGTCTGCCGCGGCGTCTGTCAGAAGCAGATTATGGCAATAATTAATGTCTGCCGCAGCGTCTGTCAGAAGCAGATTATGGCATTAATTAATGTCTGCCGCGGCGTCTGTCAGAAGCAGATTATGGCAATAATTGTCTGCCGTGGCGTTTGTCAGAAGCAGATTATGGCAATAATTAATGTCTGCCGCAGCGTCTGTCAGAAGCAGATTATGGCATTAATTAATGTCTGCCGCGGCGTCTGTCAGAAGCAGATTATGGCAATAATTGTCTGCCGTGGCGTTTGTCAGAAGCAGATTATGGCAATAATTAATGTCTGCCGCGGCGTCTGTCAGAAGCAGATTATGGCATTAATTAATGTCTGCCGCGGCGTCTGTCAGAAGCGGATTATGGCAATAATTAATGTCTGCCGTGGCGTCTGTCAGAAGCAGATTATGGCATTAATTAATGTCTGCTGCGGCGTCCGTCAGAAGCAGATTATGGCAATAATTAATGTCTGCCGCGGCGTCTGTCAGAAGCAGATTATGGCATTAATTAATGTCTGCTGCGGCGTCCGTCAGAAGCATATTATGGCATTAATTAATGTCTGCCGTGGCGTCTGTCAGAAGCAGATTATGGCATTAATTAATGTCTGCCGTGCCGTCTGTCAGAAGCAGATTATGGCAATAATTAATGTCTGCCGCGGCGTCCGTCAGAAGCAGATTATGGCATTAATTAATGTCTGCCGCGGCGTCTGTCAGAAGCAGATTATGGCATTAATTAATGTCTGCCGCGGCGTCTGTCAGAAGCAGATTATGGCATTAATTAATGTCTGCCGCGGCGTCTGTCAGAAGCAGATTATGGCAATAATTAATGTCTGCCGCAGCGTCTGTCAGAAGCAGATTATGGCATTAATTAATGTCTGCCGCAGCGTCTGTCAGAAGCAGATTATGGCAATAATTAATGTCTGCCGCAGCGTCTGTCAGAAGCAGATTATGGCAATAATTAATGTCTGCCGCAGCGTCTGTCAGAAGCAGATTATGGCAATAATTAATGTCTTCCGCAGCGTCTGTCAGAAGCAGATTATGGCAATAATTAATGTCTGCCGCGGCATCTGTCAGAAGCGGATTATATCGTTAATTAATGTCTGCCTTGGCGTCTGTCAGAAGCAGATTATATCGTTAATTAATGTCTGCCTTGGCGTCTGTCAGAAGCGGATTATAACGTTAATTAATGTCTGCCTTGGCGTCTGTCAGAAGCAGATTATATCGTTAATTAATGTCTGCCGCGGCGTCTGTCAGACACGGATTATAACGTTAATTAATGTCTGCCCCGGCGTCTGTCAGAAGCGGATTATAACGTTAATTAATGTCTGCCGCGGCGTCTGTCAGAAGCGGATTATAACATTAATTAATGTCTGCCGCGGCATCTGTCAGAAGCGGATTATATCGTTAATTAATGTCTGCCTTGGCGTCTGTCAGAAGCAGATTATATCGTTAATTAATGTCTGCCGCGGCGTCTGTCAGACACGGATTATAACATTAATTAATGTCTGCCTTGGCGTCTGTCAGAAGCGGATTATAACGTTAATTAATGTCTGCCTTGGCGTCTGTCAGACACGGATTATAACGTTAATTAATGTCTGCCGCGACGTCTGTCAGACACGGATTATAACGTTAATTAATGTCTGCCCCGGCGTCTGTCAGAAGCGGATTATAACATTAATTAATGTCTGCCGCGGCGTCTGTCAGAAGCAGATTATATCGTTAATTAATGTCTGCCGCGGCGTCTGTCAGACACGGATTATAACATTAATTAATGTCTGCCGCGGCGTCTGTCAGAAGCGGATTATAACGTTAATTAATGTCTGCCGCGGCGTCTGTCAGAAGCGGATTATAACGTTAATTAATGTCTGCCTTGGCGTCTGTCAGAAGCGGATTATAACATTAATTAATGTCTGCCGCGGCATCTGTCAGAAGCGGATTATATCGTTAATTAATGTCTGCCGCGGCGTCTGTAAGACACGGATTATAACGTTAATTAATGTCTGCCTTGGCGTCTGTCAGAAGCAGATTATATCGTTAATTAATGTCTGCCTTGGCGTCTGTCAGAAGCGGATTATAACGTTAATTAATGTCTGCCTTGGCGTCTGTCAGAAGCGGATTATAACGTTAATTAATGTCTGCCGCGGCGTCTGTCAGAAGCGGATTATAACGTTAATTAATGTCTGCCGCGGCGTCTGTCAGACACGGATTATAACGTTAATTAATGTCTGCCGCGGCGTCTGTCAGACACGGATTATAACGTTAATTAATGTCTGCCGCGGCGTCTGTCAGAAGCGGATTATAACATTAATTAATGTCTGCCGCGGCGTCTGTCAGACACGGATTATAACGTTAATTAATGTCTGCCGCGGCGTCTGTCAGACACGGATTATAACATTAATTAATGTCTGCCGCGGCGTCTGTCAGACACGGATTATAACATTAATTAATGTCTGCCGCGGCGTCTGTCAGAAGCGGATTATAACATTAATTAATGTCTGCCGCGGCGTCTGTCAGACACGGATTATAACGTTAATTAATGTCTGCCACGGCGTCTGTCAGAAGCGGATTATAACGTTAATTAATGTCTGCCGCAGCGTCTGTCAGAAGCGGATTATAACATTAATTAATGTCTGCCGCAGCGTCTGTCAGAAGCGGATTATAACGTTAATTAATGTCTGCCGCAGCGTCTGTCAGAAGCGGATTATAACATTAATTAATGTCTGCCGCAGCGTCTGTCAGACACGGATTATAACGTTAATTAATGTCTGCCGCGGCGTCTGTCAGAAGCGGATTATAACGTTAATTAATGTCTGCCGCGGCGTCAGTCAGAAGCGGATTATAACGTTAATTAATGTCTGCCGCGGCGTCTGTCAGAAGCGGATTATAACGTTAATTAATGTCTGCCGCGGCGTCTGTCAGAAGCGGATTATAACATTAATTAATGTCTGCTGTGGCGTCTGTCAGAAGCGGATTATAACGTTAATTAATGTCTGCCGCAGCGTCTGTCAGAAGCGGATTATAACATTAATTAATGTCTGCTGTGGCGTCTGTCAGAAGCGGATTATAACGTTAATTAATGTCTGCCGCGGCGTCTGTCAGACACGGATTATAACGTTAATTAATGTCTGCCGCGGCGTCAGTCAGAAGCGGATTATAACGTTAATTAATGTCTGCCGCGGCGTCTGTCAGAAGCGGATTATAACGTTAATTAATGTCTGCCGCGGCGTCTGTCAGACACGGATTATAACGTTAATTAATGTCTGCCGCGGCGTCTGTCAGACACGGATTATAACGTTAATTAATGTCTGCCGCGGCGTCTGTCAGACACGGATTATAACGTTAATTAATGTCTGCCGCGGCGTCTGTCAGACACGGATTATAACGTTAATTAATGTCTGCCGCGGCGTCTGTCAGACACGGATTATAACGTTAATTAATGTCTGCCGCGGCGTCTGTCAGACACGGATTATAACGTTAATTAATGTCTGCCGCGGCGTCTGTCAGACACGGATTATAACGTTAATTAATGTCTGCCGCGGCGTCTGTCAGACACGGATTATAACATTTATTAATGTCTGCCGCGGCGTCTGTCAGAAGCGGATTATGGCAATAATTAATGTCTGCCCCGGCGTCTGTCAGAAGCAGATTATGGCATTAATTAATGTCTGCCGCGGCGTCAGTCAAAAGCCGGTTATAGCGTTAATTAATGTCTGCCGCGGTGTCAGTCAGAAGCAGATTATGGCATTAATTAATGTCTGCCCCGGCGTCAGTCAGAAGCAGATTATGGCAATAATTAATGTCTGCCGCGGCGTCAGTCAGAAGCAGATTATGGCAATAATTAATGTCTGCCGCGGCGTCTGTCAGAAGCAGATTATGGCATTAATTAATGTCTGCCGCGGCGTCTGTCAGAAGCAGATTATGGCAATAATTAATGTCTGCCGCAGCGTCTGTCAGAAGCAGATTATGGCAATAATTAATGTCTGCCGCGGCGTCTGTCAGAAGCAGATTATGGCAATAATTGTCTGCCGTGGCGTTTGTCAGAAGCAGATTATGGCAATAATTAATGTCTGCCGCAGCGTCTGTCAGAAGCAGATTATGGCATTAATTAATGTCTGCCGCGGCGTCTGTCAGAAGCAGATTATGGCAATAATTGTCTGCCGTGGCGTTTGTCAGAAGCAGATTATGGCAATAATTAATGTCTGCTGCGGCATCCGTCAGAAGCAGATTATGGCAATAATTAATGTCTGCCGCGGCGTCTGTCAGAAGCAGATTATGGCATTAATTAATGTCTGCCGCGGCGTCTGTCAGAAGCGGATTATGGCAATAATTAATGTCTGCCGTGGCGTCTGTCAGAAGCAGATTATGGCATTAATTAATGTCTGCTGCGGCGTCCGTCAGAAGCAGATTATGGCAATAATTAATGTCTGCCGCGGCGTCTGTCAGAAGCAGATTATGGCATTAATTAATGTCTGCTGCGGCGTCCGTCAGAAGCATATTATGGCATTAATTAATGTCTGCCGTGGCGTCTGTCAGAAGCAGATTATGGCATTAATTAATGTCTGCCGTGCCGTCTGTCAGAAGCAGATTATGGCAATAATTAATGTCTGCCGCGGCGTCCGTCAGAAGCAGATTATGGCATTAATTAATGTCTGCCGCGGCGTCTGTCAGAAGCAGATTATGGCATTAATTAATGTCTGCCGCGGCGTCTGTCAGAAGCAGATTATGGCATTAATTAATGTCTGCCGCGGCGTCTGTCAGAAGCAGATTATGGCAATAATTAATGTCTGCCGCAGCGTCTGTCAGAAGCAGATTATGGCATTAATTAATGTCTGCCGCAGCGTCTGTCAGAAGCAGATTATGGCAATAATTAATGTCTGCCGCAGCGTCTGTCAGAAGCAGATTATGGCAATAATTAATGTCTGCCGCGGCGTCTGTCAGAAGCAGATTATGGCAATAATTAATGTCTTCCGCAGCGTCTGTCAGAAGCAGATTATGGCAATAATTAATGTCTTCCGCAGCGTCTGTCAGAAGCAGATTATGGCATTAATTAATGTCTGCCGCGGCATCTGTCAGAAGCGGATTATGGCAATAATTAATGTCTGCCGCAGCATCTGTCATACGCGGATTATAGTGTTAATTAATGTCTGCCGCGGCGTCTGTCAGAAGCAGATTATATCGTTAATTAATGTCTGCCTTGGCGTCTGTCAGAAGCGGATTATAACGTTAATTAATGTCTGCCCCGGCGTCTGTCAGACACGGATTATAACGTTAATTAATGTCTGCCGCGGCGTCTGTCAGAAGCGGATTATAACGTTAATTAATGTCTGCCGCGGCGTCTGTCAGAAGCGGATTATAACGTTAATTAATGTCTGCCGCGGCGTCTGTCAGAAGCGGATTATAACGTTAATTAATGTCTGCCGCGGCGTCTGTCAGAAGCGGATTATAACGTTAATTAATGTCTGCCGCGGCGTCTGTCAGACACGGATTATAACGTTAATTAATGTCTGCCGCGGCGTCTGTCAGAAGCGGATTATAACGTTAATTAATGTCTGCCGCGGCGTCTGTCAGACACGGATTATAACATTAATTAATGTCTGCCGCGGCGTCTGTCAGAAGCGGATTATAACGTTAATTAATGTCTGCCGCGGCGTCTGTCAGAAGCGGATTATAACGTTAATTAATGTCTGCCGCGGCGTCTGTCAGAAGCGGATTATAACGTTAATTAATGTCTGCCCCGGCGTCTGTCAGACACGGATTATAACGTTAATTAATGTCTGCCGCGGCGTCTGTCAGACACGGATTATAACGTTAATTAATGTCTGCCCCGGCGTCTGTCAGAAGCGGATTATAACGTTAATTAATGTCTGCCCCGGCGTCTGTCAGACACGGATTATAACGTTAATTAATGTCTGCCGCGGCGTCTGTCAGACACGGATTATAACGTTAATTAATGTCTGCCGCGGCGTCTGTCAGACACGGATTATAACATTAATTAATGTCTGCCGCGCGTCTGTCAGAAGCGGATTATAACATTAATTAATGTCTGCCGCGCGTCTGTCAGAAGCGGATTATAACGTTAATTAATGTCTGCCCCGGCGTCTGTCAGAAGCGGATTATAACGTTAATTAATGTCTGCCGCGGCGTCCATCAGACACGGATTATAACGTTAATTAATGTCTGCCACAGCGTCTGTCAGACACGGATTATAACGTTAATTAATGTCTGCCGCGGCGTCTGTCAGAAGCGGATTATAACGTTAATTAATGTCTGCCGCGGCGTCTGTCAGACACGGATTATAACGTTAATTAATGTCTGCCGCGGCGTCTGTCAGACACGGATTATAACGTTAATTAATGTCTGCTGTGGCGTCTGTCAGACACGGATTATAACGTTAATTAATGTCTGCCGCGGCGTCTGTCAGACACGGATTATAACATTAATTAATGTCTGCCGCGGCGTCTGTCAGACACGGATTATAACGTTAATTAATGTCTGCCGCGGCGTCTGTCAGAAGCGGATTATAACGTTAATTAATGTCTGCCGCGGCGTCTGTCAGAAGCGGATTATAACGTTAATTAATGTCTGCCGCGGCGTCTGTCAGACACGGATTATAACATTAATTAATGTCTGCCGCGGCGTCTGTCAGAAGCGGATTATAACGTTAATTAATGTCTGCCCCGGCGTCTGTCAGACACGGATTATAACGTTAATTAATGTCTGCCGCGGCGTCTGTCAGACACGGATTATAACATTAATTAATGTCTGCCCCGGCGTCTGTCAGACACGGATTATAACGTTAATTAATGTCTGCCGCGGCGTCTGTCAGAAGCGGATTATAACATTAATTAATGTCTGCCCCGGCGTCTGTCAGACACGGATTATAACGTTAATTAATGTCTGCCGCGGCGTCTGTCAGAAGCGGATTATAACGTTAATTAATGTCTGCCGCGGCGTCTGTCAGACACGGATTATAACATTAATTAATGTCTGCCCCGGCGTCTGTCAGAAGCGGATTATAACGTTAATTAATGTCTGCCGCGGCGTCTGTCAGACACGGATTATAACGTTAATTAATGTCTGCCGCGGCGTCTGTCAGACACGGATTATAACGTTAATTAATGTCTGCCGCGGCGTCTGTCAGACACGGATTATAACGTTAATTAATGTCTGCCGCGGCGTCTGTCAGACACGGATTATAACGTTAATTAATGTCTGCCGCGGCGTCTGTCAGACACGGATTATAACGTTAATTAATGTCTGCCGCGGCGTCTGTCAGACACGGATTATAACGTTAATTAATGTCTGCCGCGGCGTCTGTCAGAAGCGGATTATAACGTTAATTAATGTCTGCCGCGGCGTCTGTCAGAAGCGGATTATAACGTTAATTAATGTCTGCCGCGGCGTCTGTCAGACACGGATTATAACATTAATTAATGTCTGCCGCGGCGTCTGTCAGACACGGATTATAACATTAATTAATGTCTGCCGCGGCGTCTGTCAGAAGCGGATTATAACGTTAATTAATGTCTGCCTTGGCGTCTGTCAGACACGGATTATAACGTTAATTAATGTCTGCCTTGGCGTCTGTCAGACACGGATTATAACATTAATTAATGTCTGCCGCGGCGTCTGTCAGAAGCGGATTATATCGTTAATTAATGTCTGCCGCGGCGTCTGTCAGACACGGATTATAACGTTAATTAATGTCTGCCGCGGCGTCTGTCAGACACGGATTATAACGTTAATTAATGTCTGCCTTGGCGTCTGTCAGACACGGATTATAACGTTAATTAATGTCTGCCGCGGCGTCTGTCAGAAGCGGATTATAACATTAATTAATGTCTGCCGCGGCGTCTGTCAGAAGCGGATTATAACGTTAATTAATGTCTGCCGCGGCGTCAGTCAGAAGCGGATTATAACGTTAATTAATGTCTGCCACAGCGTCTGTCAGAAGCGGATTATAACGTTAATTAATGTCTGCCTTGGCGTCTGTCAGACACGGATTATAACATTAATTAATGTCTGCCGCGGCGTCTGTCAGACACGGATTATAACGTTAATTAATGTCTGCCTTGGCGTCTGTCAGACACGGATTATAACATTAATTAATGTCTGCCGCGGCGTCTGTCAGACACGGATTATAACGTTAATTAATGTCTGCCGCGGCGTCTGTCAGAAGCGGATTATAACGTTAATTAATGTCTGCCGCGGCGTCTGTCAGAAGCGGATTATATCGTTAATTAATGTCTGCCGCGGCGTCTGTCAGACACGGATTATAACGTTAATTAATGTCTGCCGCGGCGTCTGTCAGACACGGATTATAACGTTAATTAATGTCTGCCGCGGCGTCTGTCAGACACGGATTATAACGTTAATTAATGTCTGCCGCGGCGTCTGTCAGACACGGATTATAACATTAATTAATGTCTGCCGCGGCGTCTGTCAGAAGCGGATTATAACATTAATTAATGTCTGCCGCGGCGTCTGTCAGAAGCGGATTATAACGTTAATTAATGTCTGCCGCGGCGTCTGTCAGACACGGATTATAACGTTAATTAATGTCTGCCGCGGCGTCTGTCAGAAGCGGATTATAACGTTAATTAATGTCTGCCGCGGCGTCTCTCAGACACGGATTATAACATTAATTAATGTCTGCTGTGGCGTCCGTCAGACACGGATTATAACGTTAATTAATGTCTGCCGCGGCGTCTGTCAGAAGCGGATTATAACATTAATTAATGTCTGCTGTGGCGTCTGTCAGACACGGATTATAACGTTAATTAATGTCTGCCGCGGCGTCTGTCAGAAGCGGATTATAACATTAATTAATGTCTGCCGCGGCGTCTGTCAGAAGCGGATTATAACATTAATTAATGTCTGCCGCGCGTCTGTCAGAAGCGGATTATAACATTAATTAATGTCTGCCGCGGCGTCCGTCAGACACGGATTATAACATTAATTAATGTCTGCCGCGGCGTCTGTCAGAAGCGGATTATAACATTAATTAATGTCTGCCGCGGCGTCTGTCAGACACGGATTATAACGTTAATTAATGTCTGCCGCGGCGTCTGTCAGACACGGATTATAACGTTAATTAATGTCTGCCGCGGCGTCTGTCAGACACGGATTATAACGTTAATTAATGTCTGCCGCGGCGTCTGTCAGACACGGATTATAACATTAATTAATGTCTGCCGCGGCGTCTGTCAGAAGCGGATTATAACGTTAATTAATGTCTGCCGCGGCGTCTGTCAGAAGCGGATTATAACGTTAATTAATGTCTGCCCCGGCGTCTGTCAGACACGGATTATAACGTTAATTAATGTCTGCCGCGGCGTCTGTCAGAAGCGGATTATAACGTTAATTAATGTCTGCCGCGGCGTCTGTCAGACACGGATTATAACGTTAATTAATGTCTGCCACGGCGTCTGTCAGAAGCGGATTATAACGTTAATTAATGTCTGCCGCGACGTCTGTCAGAAGCGGATTATAACGTTAATTAATGTCTGCCGCGGCGTCTGTCAGACACGGATTATAACGTTAATTAATGTCTGCCGCGACGTCTGTCAGAAGCGGATTATAACGTTAATTAATGTCTGCCCCGGCGTCTGTCAGACACGGATTATAACGTTAATTAATGTCTGCCGCGACGTCTGTCAGAAGCGGATTATAACGTTAATTAATGTCTGCCGCGGCGTCTGTCAGAAGCGGATTATAACGTTAATTAATGTCTGCCGCGACGTCTGTCAGAAGCGGATTATAACGTTAATTAATGTCTGCCCCGGCGTCTGTCAGACACGGATTATAACGTTAATTAATGTCTGCCGCGGCGTCTGTCAGAAGCGGATTATAACGTTAATTAATGTCTGCTGTGGCGTCTGTCAGAAGCGGATTATAACGTTAATTAATGTCTGCCGCGGCGTCTGTCAGAAGCGGATTATAACGTTAATTAATGTCTGCCGCGCGTCTGTCAGACACGGATTATAACGTTAATTAATGTCTGCCCCGACGTCTGTCAGACACGGATTATAACGTTAATTAATGTCTGCCGCGGCGTCTGTCAGAAGCGGATTATAACGTTAATTAATGTCTGCCGCGGCGTCTGTCAGAAGCGGATTATAACGTTAATTAATGTCTGCCTTGGCGTCTGTCAGACACGGATTATAACGTTAATTAATGTCTGCCGCGGCGTCTGTCAGAAGCGGATTATAACGTTAATTAATGTCTGCCGCGGCGTCTGTCAGAAGCGGATTATAACGTTAATTAATGTCTGCCGCGGCGTCTGTCAGACACGGATTATAACGTTAATTAATGTCTGCCGCGGCGTCTGTCAGAAGCGGATTATAACATTAATTAATGTCTGCCGCGGCGTCTGTCAGAAGCGGATTATAACGTTAATTAATGTCTGCCGCGGCGTCTGTCAGACACGGATTATAACGTTAATTAATGTCTGCCGCGGCGTCTGTCAGACACGGATTATAACGTTAATTAATGTCTGCCGCGGCGTCTGTCAGACACGGATTATAACATTAATTAATGTCTGCCGCGGCGTCTGTCAGAAGCGGATTATAACGTTAATTAATGTCTGCCGCGGCGTCTGTCAGAAGCGGATTATAACGTTAATTAATGTCTGCTGTGGCGTCTGTCAGAAGCGGATTATAACATTAATTAATGTCTGCCCCGGCGTCTGTCAGACACGGATTATAACATTAATTAATGTCTGCCGCGGCGTCTGTCAGACACGGATTATAACATTAATTAATGTCTGCCGCGGCGTCTGTCAGACACGGATTATAACGTTAATTAATGTCTGCCGCGGCGTCTGTCAGACACGGATTATAACATTAATTAATGTCTGCCGCGGCGTCTGTCAGACACGGATTATAACGTTAATTAATGTCTGCCGCGGCGTCTGTCAGAAGCGGATTATAACGTTAATTAATGTCTGCTGTGGCGTCTGTCAGACACGGATTATAACGTTAATTAATGTCTGCCCCGGCGTCTGTCAGAAGCGGATTATAACATTAATTAATGTCTGCCGCGGCGTCTGTCAGAAGCGGATTATAACGTTAATTAATGTCTGCCGCGGCGTCTGTCAGAAGCGGATTATAACATTAATTAATGTCTGCCGCGGCGTCTGTCAGACACGGATTATAACATTAATTAATGTCTGCCGCGGCGTCTGTCAGAAGCGGATTATAACGTTAATTAATGTCTGCTGTGGCGTCTGTCAGACACGGATTATAACGTTAATTAATGTCTGCCGCGGCGTCTGTCAGACACGGATTATAACGTTAATTAATGTCTGCCGCGGCGTCTGTCAGAAGCGGATTATAACATTAATTAATGTCTGCCGCGGCGTCCATCAGACACGGATTATATCGTTAATTAATGTCTGCCGCGGCGTCTGATCATTAAGAAGCACACGTTGAAATAAACATGTCAGTAATACATTGTGCTGCACGAAATGTCATCTTTTAGACAGTTCTATATTTCAGGGAATGTCTGTCTGTTTTGTTCTCGCAGTTTGCCTGCACTTAACTACGCAGACACTAGATGGTGCTGTGCTTCCTGGCTCTCAAACTGCATGAAGTCTCTCCAATAAAACTCTCCAGATTCATCAAACAGTGAAACAGCTGTCTCCATAAACAACACTCATTGTAATGATAAGCAACAAAACAGCAAAAAAACCATAATTTAATGATCAAAAAATTGTGACCGAGTTTACATGATTCCAAGTTTATAACAGATTAACATTAATTCACATAGCGCTAGTTACAATGTATAGAGGGGACTACATACTAAGTTAGATGAACAAGTACTGACTGATACATGAGGTAGAGAGTCCTGCTCACAGAGCTTACAATCTAGAGGGAATGGGGGACATGAGACGCATAAGGGAGTGAAGAGGTCAAAGGGAAGGTGATGGTAGTAACAATATAAGGAATCCAAGCGTTTAACGTGACAATGGTGCTAATAAGAAAGAGGTAAGATGTGGCATGAGATAGAGGGAAGATGTGGCATGAGATAGAGGTAAGATGTGGCATGATATAGAGGTAAGATGTGGCATGAGATAGAGGTAAGATGTGGCATGAGATAGAGGTAAGATGTGGCATGAGATTGAGGTAAGATGCAGGAAGAGGTAGAGGTAAGGTGTGGCATGCAATAGAGGTAAGGTGTGGCATGAGATAGAGTTAAGGTGTGGCATGAGATAGAGTTAAGGTGTGGCATGAGATAGAGGTAAGATGTGGCATGATATAGATGTAAGATGTGGCATGATATAGAGGTAAGATGTGGCATGAGATAGAGGTAAGATGTGGCATGAGATAGAGGTAAGATGTGGCATGATATAGATGTAAGATGTGGCATGATTTAGAGGTAAGATGTGGCATGAGATAGAGGTAAGGTGTGGCATGAGATAGAGTTAAGGTGTGGCATGAGATAGAGGTAAGATGTGGCATGATGTAAGATGTGGCATGATATAGAGGTAAGATGTGGCATGAGATAGAGGTAAGATGTGGCATGAGATAGAGTTAAGGTGTGGCATGAGATAGAGTTAAGGTGTGGCATGAGATAGAGTTAAGGTGTGGCATGAGATAGAGGTAAGATGTGGCATGATATAGATGTAAGATGTGGCATGATATAGAGGTAAGATGTGGCATGAGATAGAGGTAAGATGTGGCATGAGATAGAGGTAAGATGTGGCATGAGATAGAGGTAAGATGCAGGAAGAGATAAAAGATAAAGCTGGATCTATAGAGGAAGTAAAACACAGTGGGAATAAAGGCAAAACGTTTATTTTTCTCAAATATATGGCTGGTTTAAGATGAGAAAAATACTTTCACAAGACAATTTCTACAGAAGCAGAAAGCAACAAAATCATTAGAAAGATGTGTGATTATAACTACTGAATAATGCAGGGAACATGCTGATTCCAGACAGAGATACAGTGTGGGAATCTGGTCTGACCTCCAGCATTTCTGTAGACACTGTCCTCCGATATAACCGGCAGCAGAGACTCAGCCTTTGGTGTTATTATTTGTACACTGGGACAGTGAATACGTACATAGGCCAATATAACAATGTAAAAAACTGAGCATGCTGCTCCCAGAATCTTGCAATCTAGAGATTTGTGGGGGTGGCAGCCCCTTCTTATCCCAGAAAATACACTATATGACTGCTTCCCACGGTTCCTCAATTGCTTAACTCTTTAGCTGTCGGCAATGTTGTCTCCATCCTCTGGCACCACTCACAGGATGGAAGGGGGTTATTAAAATGTAATTGAGCCTCTGATCTCACGCATAGCTCAATAAAATCACTCATGTCTTCTTTTGGATAATGCTTAATTTGGACCGAAATTGAATCAAAGTGAAACATGGTAAACTTGTGAGAGAATGATTCTGTAATGTGGACATGTAACTGGCCTTGGCTGGATTTAAAGTGACCCTCGTAACATTTCCTCATTCCAATCTGGACACTTTTATTCCAGCTGATGTATTTTATAGATCAATTTGTTCATGTACCAAGGTGAGGAAAGAATGAGAGATTACCCAGCAATAAATTTACACTGCAGGTAAATGTGTCAGAAATGGTCCCATTCCCAAAAGAGAATCCAAGACAGCCAAATACAAACTGATAAACACTGCAGTGAAATCAGACGTGTGAAACTGTATATAAACACCAGACCCACAGCTAAAAAGAATGATTCTAAACAAGAGCAGCTTGTGTCTCTCTATCGATAATAAGATATATCAATGTATACATTGCACAGAATAACCTGCGACTGAATGTTGCTTTAAGAAACAACACCAATAAAAATATTGCTCTGGAAGCAGATGTTTGTTAACACCATTTGTTTACATTGTGTGTTTATAGCGTACGTTTACATTGTGTGTTAATTGCGTATGTTTACACCATTTGTTTACATTGTATGTTTGTAGTGTATGTTTTCATATGTTTATTTACATTGTGTGTTTGTAGTGTATGTTTACACTGTGTGTTTGTAGTGTATGTTTACACAGTGTGTTTGTAGTGTATGTTTACACTGTGTGTTTGTAGTGTATGTTTACACTGTGTGTTTACATTGTGTGTTTGTAGTGTATGTTTTCATATGTTTATTTACATTGTGTGTTTGTAGTGTATGTTTACACCATTTATTTACATGGTGTGTTTGTAGTGTATGTTTACATCGTTTGTTTACATTGTGTGTTTGTAGTGTATGTTTACATTGTGTGTTTGTAGTGTATGTTTACATTGTGTGTTAATAGTGTATGTTTACAACATTTGTTTACATTGTGTGCTTATAGAGTATAAAATGAAAATAAATAAGTAATAGGCGCTAAATGTGAATAAAGTTACAAATGTAAAATAAAACAATGCAGCAAATTACTAGTGAAAATAGCACAGCAAATCAATAATAGTAAATAAAATCCTGCACATACAATAATACTCATCAAAACTGCTTGGTCAGGATGAATGTATATTAAAATCACATGAAAAACTGAAAAAACATGTGTGAACCTGAAAAAATATTTAAAATATAAATGGGTGAAAATAACTGTAATGGAGTAAAACTCACATTTACCAGAGCCTAAAAGAGTGTCTGGTGTGAATCACTTTGGGGGAATAACATTTCTGTGTGGATCTTCTGGGCTTGAAAATCAATAGGAGCCAGACAGCAGTGGTGGTAGCAGTGATGTATATGTAGAGGGGGAATATAGTGCAGCTTGTATATAAAATAACACTTTATTGGCCCTCAAATTTAAATGGCTTACTTTAAAAACATAACACATGGGCATGTAAGATACACATAAACGGCAAAGGGAGACTTGCAATGCAGCGATGTAGCCATTAAGGTGATCAGGAAACTTCTCAGCTCCTCCAAGCGATATTGAAGAAAAATCCTCACCCAGAAGAAGGCACTAGACGAAATGCGTCGTGCGAATCAGACAGAGGGGGACCCTTCCAGCGTGTGGACAAGCCACGTGTCACTGCTTTTACTCCATTACAGTTATTTTCACCCATTTATATTTTAAATATTTTTTCAGGTTCACACATGTGTTTGTGTTTTTTCTGTTCTTCATGTGATTTGAATATACATTTATCCTGACCAAGCAATTTTTTGATAAGTATTATTTTATGTGCATCACTTTATTTACTATTGTTTATAGAGTATGTTTACACCGTTTGTTTACATTGTGTGTTTATAGCGTATTAGAGAAATAATATAATTTTTCAAGTCCGGAACGTATTCTGTGTTAATTATTTTTGGCAGTCACTGTTATATGTGACGAGGAGGAAGAAGGTTTCACACAATCCCCTGTTCTGTGGCAGCTATGAGATGGAAGTTTTATATTCGTGGACAAGGAGTTATTTGTTTTGTGGTTTCAGTCTGAGCAAAACAGTATATTTAATTTAACTTTCAGGTCAGCAAACAAATACACCACTTATCCTTCAAACTTGCCACGCTGTGGACAGTAATGAATGCTGGTAACGTGTCACTGGATGGCTTCTACTTTAATTGCTCTAAATTATTTTCACATTTTCAGGATTTCACCATAATAATAATACTACATGATCTTTAAATGTTTAATTTGAGCTTTTTCGAGTTACACATTCATCTCTGTACTAGAACTCAGAGAGCTTGGTAAATGTCATGTTAACATAGATATCGGCAGAGCATAAAATAGATTTACTCGGTTTCTAGCTTACGTTACATAAAGCATTACGATTTCTCTTTTTGTTTTACACAGTATTTACTAGCGTTGCTTCTCGATTGGCTGTAACTTGATTTAGAACTGGAGCAGGACTCCAGACAGAGCATAAGATGAATATTGAGTTGTTTGGCAGAGAGGCCAGAATCATGTGCTCACTCTTGGTGAATAGGCCACATCATGTTCTCTAATCTATCCCCTTTTTTGGAGTAAAAGTTATGACATTTTTTGGTAAAAGTGCTTTGTCCTGCAGGGCAGGATTATCAGATTTCCTCATCAAGAAACATTTAATAACAAAATATTAAATACTTATACTCCTGCCTGGGAAGAAAAAGAAATTCGAGTTTAGATATATATACTGATATTTATTCTGATAAATAGGATGGTGCAGTGCCACTCACTGGTTTATGGGAAGATTGTTTGATAACATTTTATATGGATCTTCTCTTACCACTCAATAATAATATGTTAATCCCTGAATACTCTACTCCAGGGCTAGGTTATGGCGTTTACACCTATTTCTTACAAAAGAATCACCTGATTAAGACAACTTACCCGTTATTAAAATCATTACAACAAATAGAAAATGTGATAATAAATATATAACCGACCAAAACTCACGCACACTGCTTAATCAACGATGACCATATAAGCGTACAATATATAACTATATTTGTGGTAAGGGCTCATGATAGTACAGAAGAAACAAACACTGATGAGTGTAGGATGGTATTAAAAGAGCAAGTCGGTTGTGGTGTCCCGGAACCGACGATGAGGTAGGTCTGTAAATAAAGAGGGCCCACCAAGAAGAAATGTAAAGAAAAAGGGGTTAATAATGAGGAGTGGTGGGAGGGTGATGCAGCGTTGACCTCGAATGGTATGGAGCCAGGTAAGGGGTGTCCCTTAAGTAGGGATGGGGTGTGTCATACGCCCCTCCCACAATTACAGGCCAAAAGGCCTTAATATATATATATGAGATAAACCCATTACTTCACACAATCCAGTGACTGTGCCCCAAGCAGTTACTACACATAAAGATCTCTTACTGAACCCCATGTAACTCAGCGGCAGCACTGTGATCTCACACTGACCATGCAGATATTTATTCTGTAGTAATAACTGGTTCAGCTCATACAAATAATGCCAGCATTTTACAAATGTCTCTTTGTGAATTTTACTTTCATTTCGTTATTTCTCCCTTTGCAGAAAGTTAAGATAAACAAATTCCTCCACAATCACAGGAAAACTCGTACCTGACACTCGTACCTGACACTGATCACAATAATTACACAGGGTCA
Organism: Pelodytes ibericus; assembly: GCA_036172795.1. NCBI lineage: Eukaryota > Metazoa > Chordata > Amphibia > Anura > Pelodytidae > Pelodytes > Pelodytes ibericus. The sequence continues at coordinate 1,584,370 of CM069858.1, read as the reverse complement.
GCTAAACATATTAATATTCCAAATGAATTAATATTCTATGTAAACACAGCCCGGTGATTCTAACCAGTGTTCCCAGGCACTGAAGTGGTGAGCAGACATCTCCTAATATATCACCCATCTCGGTCGCAGAATAAAAGCAGATAGAAAAGAATGGAATCTTCCTGCTGATTGTTCCACTTTTAGACCTTTGCCCCAGAGATGACTCTTCATTTAGCAGTAATGGGGAGGCCATTAGCAGTTTAGTTACAAGCTGACAGGGATCAGACATGTTTCAATGTATTTTTGGGATGGATATTTTGTTCCGAGACATCTGGAAAGGGTGGAGAGCATTGGTCTGGCGTATTAACGCTTTGGGTGGATTATCCACCGTTTGCTGGGTAAGTTAGGGTTAAAGACACAGAGTCTTCTACAGGGGGAAGCTAGGTCCACTTCTGGAAATGTAAATGAGGAGGCCACGTGATCAGTAATCAAAGACTCCTGTCTCTCTCTCTGCACTGAGACACCATCTGGCATATTCACTGACGTCAGGCACCAAAAAAACCAACAAAAAAAGTGGTACATTTTGCTCAAGGACAAAAAAGTCTCTGATTAGTAAAGCAGCGCTGGCTCTGCTCGGATGCGCTCTGCTTCTCTCCAGGTCTGTGTCCCACTCTCTGAGAACTTACTGATTCCTTTTCCCGCTAGCGTCACACATGGTATAGGGCTCACTATACTGCCAGCTCGCGATTCTCAATCTGCATTTTCTTCAAGCAGGAGAATATCATTTTTTTTTTCAATTTAAACATTTTGAGTAAATTCTGCATCTACTTTTTAAGGAAAATAACGGAGAAGCATTAATCTGACCTCATCAGATTGTTTTGGGGGTGACGGGCTGTGCTGAGCGGTTTCTTTATTTATAAAGAGGTTTGTAAAGTCACCTGATATATTGTACTAATTGATAGAAATGTCTGGGAGGTAGAAGGGTAATTATTCTCTAATCATTTAATGATGAGATTCTCCAAATCTATGCTGAACGTAATATTACGATATTCCCCTGTCCTACCATTGGCTGATCATTGATAGGATGAGGAGGTCACCAATATGGCACCTGGATGAAAGAACATGAAGATTTGGGATAAATGCTTTATAAATATGTTGTTCAGCAGGTTCTTTAAATAGAGGGGAAAAAAAACCTGTAAAAAATTATTTTCCCCAAAATTAAATTTTTAAAGCATTTTTTTACCGTCCTCGATCCTGCTGTCGATGTTTCCAACACTTGTGCCAGAAACTGGATAAAACACACTGCTTTCCACTACGCTCATTCGGTGCAGGGAGAAGATGCAGGGAAATGTGGGTTCGTGCGCTGCTGTTCAAAAGTTTGGGGTCACTTAAGAAATGTCCGTGAAAACAGACATCAAATTAATTATTTGCGCATTTTTTTTTCATTCTTTCACGTCAGTAAAAAAAGATTCCATGTGCGTTTTCACTCTTTCTCGGCAGCACATACGATTCCATGCGCATTTTCATTCTTTCACGTCAGCACATACGATTCCACGCCATTCATTCTTTCACGTCAGCAGATACGATTCCACATCATTCATTCTTTCACGTCAGCACATACGGTTCCACATCATTCATTCTTTCACGTCAGCACATATGATTCCATGCGCATTTTCATTATTTCACGTCAGCACATACGATTCCTTGCGCATTTTCATTCTTTCACGTCAGCACATACGATTCCACGTCATTCATTCTTTCACGTCAGCACATACGATTCCATGCGCATTTTCATTCTTTCACGTCAGCACATACAATTCCATGCGCATTTTAATTCTTTCACGTCAGCACATATGATTCCATGCGCATTTTCATTCTTTCACGTCAGCACATACAATTCCATGCGCATTTTAATTCTTTCACGTCAGAACATACGATTCCACACACATTTTCATTCTTTCACGTCAGCACATACAATTCCACACACATTTTCATTCTTTCACGTCAGCACATACGATTCCATGCGCATATTCATTCTTTCACGTCAGCACATACAATTCCATGCGCATTTTCAATATTTCACGTCAGCACATACGATTCCTTGCGCATTTTCATTCTTTCACGTCAGCACATACGATTCCACGTCATTCATTCTTTCACGTCAGCACATACGATTCCATGCGCATTTTCATTCTTTCACGTCAGCACATACAATTCCATGCGCATTTTAATTCTTTCACGTCAGAACATACGATTCCATGCGCATTTTCATTCTTTCACGTCAGCACATACGATTCCATGCGCATTTTCATTCTTTCACGTCAGCACATACGATTCCATGCTCATTTTCATTCTTTCACGTCAGCACATACGATTCCATGCGCATTTTCATTATTTCACGTCAGCACATACGATTCCTTGCGCATTTTCATTCTTTCACATCAGCACATACGATTCCACGTCATTCATTCTTTCACGTCAGCACATACGATTCCATGCGCATTTTCATTCTTTCACGTCAGCACATACAATTCCATGCGCATTTTAATTCTTTCACGTCAGCACATATGATTCCATGCGCATTTTCATTCTTTCACGTCAGCACATACAATTCCATGCGCATTTTAATTCTTTCACGTCAGAACATACGATTCCACACACATTTTCATTCTTTCACGTCAGCACATACAATTCCACACACATTTTCATTCTTTCACGTTAGCACATACGATTCCACACACATTTTCATTCTTTCACGTCAGCACATATGATTCCACGTCATTCATTCATTCACGTCAGCACATATGATTCCACGCACATTTTCATTTATTCACGTCAGCACATATGATTCCACGCACATTTTCATTTATTCACGTCAGCACATATGATTCCACGTCATTCATTCCTTCACGTCAGCACATATGATTCCACGTCATTCATTCCTTCACGTCAGCACATATGATTCCACGTACATTTTCATTCTTTCATGTCAGCACATACGATTCCACGCACATTTTCATTCTTTCATGTCAGCACATATGATTCCACGCACATTTTCATTCTTTCACGTCAGCACATACGATTCCACACACATTTTCATTCTTTCACGTCAGCACATACGATTCCACGCACATTTTAATTCCTTCACGTCAGTAAAAAAAACGATTCCACGTGCACTTTCATTCTTTCACATCATCACATACGATTCCACGCACATTTTAATTCCTTCACGTCAGTAAAAAAAAAAACGATTCCACATGCACTTTCATTCTTTCACGTCAGCACATACGATTCCACGCACATTTTCATTCTTTCATGTCAGCACATATGATTCCACGCACATTTTCATTCTTTCACGTCAGCACATACGATTCCACACACATTTTCATTCTTTCACGTCAGCACATACGATTCCACGCACATTTTAATTCCTTCACGTCAGTAAAAAAAAAAACGATTCCACGTGCATTTTCATTCTTTCACATCATCACATACGATTCCACGCCATTCATTCTTTCACGTCAGCACATACGATTCCACACACATTTTCATTCTTTCACGTCAGCACATACAATTCCACACACATTTTCATTCTTTCACGTCAGCACATACGATTCCACACACATTTTCATTCTTTCACGTCAGCACATATGATTCCACGTCATTCATTCATTCACGTCAGCACATATGATTCCACGCACATTTTCATTTATTCACGTCAGCACATATGATTCCACGCACATTTTCATTTATTCACGTCAGCACATATGATTCCACGTCATTCATTCCTTCACGTCAGCACATATGATTCCACGTCATTCATTCCTTCACGTCAGCACATATGATTCCACGCACATTTTCATTCTTTCATGTCAGCACATACGATTCCACGCACATTTTCATTCTTTCACGTCAGCACATACGATTCCACGCACATTTTCATTCTTTCATGTCAGCACATATGATTCCACGCACATTTTCATTCTTTCACGTCAGCACATACGATTCCACACACATTTTCATTCTTTCACGTCAGCACATACGATTCCACGCACATTTTCATTCTTTCATGTCAGCACATACGATTCCACACACATTTTCATTCTTTCACGTCAGCACATACGATTCCACGCACATTTTAATTCCTTCACGTCAGTAAAAAAAACGATTCCACGTGCACTTTCATTCTTTCACATCATCACATACGATTCCACACACATTTTCATTCTTTCACGTCAGCACATACGATTCCACACACATTTTCATTCTTTCACGTCAGCACATATGATTCCATGTCATTCATTCCTTCACGTCAGCACATATGATTCCACGTCATTCATTCCTTCACGTCAGCACATACGATTCCACACACATTTTCATTCTTTCACGTCAGCACATACGATTCCACGCACATTTTCATTCTTTCACATCATCACATACGATTCCACACACATTTTCATTCTTTCACGTCAGCACATACGATTCCACACACATTTTCATTCTTTCACGTCAGCACATGATTCCACGTCATTCATTCCTTCACGTCAGCATATATGATTCCACGTCATTCATTCCTTCACGTCAGCACATACGATTCCACACACATTTTCATTCTTTCACGTCAGCACATACGATTCCACACACATTTTCATTCTTTCACGTCAGCACATACGATTCCACGCACATTTTCATTCTTTCACATCATCACATACGATTCCACGCACATTTTCATTCTTTCACGTCATCACATACGATTCCACGCACATTTTCATTCTTTCACGTCATCACATACGATTCCACACACATTTTCATTCTTTCACATCATCACATACGATTCCACACACATTTTCATTCTTTCACGTCAGCACATACGATTCCACGTGCACTTTCATTCTTTCACATCATCACATACGATTCCACACACATTTTCATTCTTTCACGTCAGCACATACGATTCCACGCACATTTTCATTCTTTCACGTCAGCACATACGATTCCACACACATTTTCATTCTTTCACGTCAGCACATACGATTCCACACACATTTTCATTCTTTCACGTCAGCACATACGATTCCACACACATTTTCATTCTTTCACATCATCACATACGATTCCACGTGCACTTTCATTCTTTCATGTCAGCACATACGATTCCACGCACATTTTCATTCTTTCACATCAGCACATACGATTCCACGCACATTTTCATTTTTACATCAACGTAAACAGTTAATTTTCCTGCAAAGTAGACCCTGCGCAGCCCCAACATACTGTGTTCGTTGTTAATTTTTAATACTTTTATTTTTCTAGGACAGCACAAGGGGATGTAATTTACCCATGGGGGAGAGGAGAGGGCACTTTGCTGCTGGGGAGAGGAGAGAGGGCACTGTGCTGCTGGGAGAGGAGACAGCGTACTGTGCTGCCGGGGAGAGGAGAGAGCGCACTGTGCTGCTGGGGAGAGGAGAGAGTTCACTGTGCTGCTGGGAGAAGAGAGAGTCACTGTGCTGCTGGAGAGAGAGGGCACTGTGCTGCTGGGAGAGGAGACAGCGCACTGTGCTGCTGGGGAGAGGAGAGAGCGCACTGTGCTGCCGGGGAGAGGAGAGAGCGCACTGTGCTGCTGGGGAGAGGAGAGAGCGCACTGTGCTGCTGGAGAGAGAGGGCACTGTGCTGCTGGGAGAGGAGACAGCGCACTGTGCTGCTGGGGAGAGGAGAGAGTTCACTGTGCTGCTGGGAGAAGAGAGAGTCACTGTGCTGCTGGAGAGAGAAGGTACTGTGCTGCTGGGGAGAGAGGGCACTGTGCTGTTGTGGGAGAAGGGATGACACTATGTTGCTGGAGGAGGAGAGATGACACTATGTTGCTGGAGTTGGAGAGATGGCACTGTGCTACTGGAGGAAGAGACATGACACTATGTTGCTGGAGGAAGAGACATGACACTATGTTGCTGGAGGAAGAGACATGACACTTTGTTGCTGGAGTTGGAGAGATGACACTATGTTGCTGGAGTTGGAGAGATGGCACTGTGCTGCTGGAGTTGGAGAGATGGCACTGTGCTGCTGGAGTTGGAGAGATGGCACTGTGCTGCTGGAGGAGGAGACATGACAATGTGCTGCTATGATGAAAAGAGAGTGGGTCTCTTTAATGCTGCGGGATGAATCTGGTATGCATGGGCAGAAAAACATTGTGATGCTTTGGCAGAGGGAACTGTCATGCAAGACTTGGATGATTTTCTTGTTAGAAGGGTGAGAGGATAGTGATTTCAAGTGGGAGGTGGGATTGTGATGCTGCTGGAAGTAGGGACCTTGATGCTTAATTGGGAGGAACCCGGTTAAGATCAGAAGAAGAGGCTTGTGCAGGGGCACATTAACATACTGGCTACATCTTGTATAGTAAGTAAAATGTATAGTCCTACACACATTACATAGCTAAATCCAGCTGCTTTTAAGTCCTTTTCTGTATGGTTTACAAATATAACGACACCAACACATCCTCTTTTATCAAGTCTTATTAAGTTTACAGTGACCAATGAGATTTGTACGACGCTCCCACAATATGCACTGCAGCAAATTAAAAATCCACATCTTTTTTGCAAAGCAGTAATTTATCCTTTCCTCGTTCATCACAGGGATCTGCATGTTAATTTAAACAGCCGGGCAGCACAGAGAGTTAACGTAATCGGATGTAAATCTCTATCTGTAATTTGAAGGATTAGCATTCATTACGCCAGACGCACTCCTCCTGTATCCGGGGTCACTGATTGATTTATAATCAAATCTGCACCATGTACAATTACCAATCAGGCCTGGCTTTGTGAGATGCAGCCCTCTACATTAGGACACAGTGACCGGTGTCCCCATGTTGCTATATTAATGTTAACGGAACTGCAGAGCACTGGCACGGGAGAAAGTACCCTAAACAATAACATTCTCCATGGGGGCAGATCACTGAGAGCAGAGCTTGAAACTAAGGTGACTTTCTGAGTCAGTGTTGTTGTTACTAAATCCCCCTACAGCAGTCACTGAGACTATTATCATTGACACTAAATAGCTACATTGCCTGGCTAGTGTGGCCTAGAGCAGCCAGTGAGATTGCCTGGCTAGTGTGGCCTAGAGCAGCCAGTGAGATTGCCTGGCTAGTGTCGCCTAGAGCAGCCAGTGAGATTGCCTGGCTAGTGTGGCCTAGAGCAGCCAGTGAGATTGCCTGGCTAGTGTGGCCTAGAGCAGCCAGTGAGATTGCCTGGCTAGTGTGGCCTAGAGCAGCCAGTGAGATTGCATGGCTAGTGTGGCCTAGAGCAGCCAGTGAGATTGCCTGGCTAGTGTGGCCTAGAGCAGCCAGTGAGATTGCCTGGCTAGTGTGGCCTAGAGCAGCCAGTGAGATTGCCTGGCTAGTGTGGCCTAGAGCAGCCAGTGAGATTGCCTGGCTAGTGTGGCCTAGAGCAGCCAGTGAGATTGCCTGGCTAGCATGGCCTAGAGCAGCCAGTGAGATTGCCTGGCTTGTGTGGCCTAGAGCAGCCAGTGAGATTGCATGGCTAGTGTCGCCTAGAGCAGCCAGTGAGATTGCCTGGCTAGTGTGGCCTAGAGCAGCCAGTGAGAAAGCCTGGCTAGTGTGGCCTAGAGCAGCCAGTGAGAATGCCTGGCTTGTGTGGCCTAGAGCAGCCAGTGAGATTGCCTGGCTAGTGTGGCCTAGAGCAGCCAGTGAGATTGCATGGCTAGTGTCGCCTAGAGCAGCCAGTGAGATTGCCTGGCTAGTGTGGCCTAGAGCAGCCAGTGAGATTGCCTGGCTAGTGTGGCCTAGAGCAGCCAGTGAGATTGCCTGGCTAGTGTCGCCTAGAGCAGCCAATGAGATTGCCTGGCTAGTGTGGCCTAGAGCAGCCAGTGAGATTGCCTGGCTAGCATGGCCTAGAGCAGCCAGTGAGATTGCCTGGCTAGTGTCGCCTAGAGCAGCCAATGAGATTACCTGGCTAGCGTGGCCTAGAGCAGCCAGTGAGATTGCCTGGCTAGTGTGGCCTAGAGCAGCCAGTGAGATTGCCTGGCTAGTGTGGCCTAGAGCAGCCAGTGAGATTGCCTGGCTAGTGTGGCCTGGAGCAGCCAATGAGATTGCCTGGCTAGTGTGGCCTAGAGCAGCCAGTGAGATTGCATGGCTAGTGTGGCCTAGAGCAGCCAGTGAGATTGCCTGGCTAGCGTGGCCTAGAGCAGCCAGTGAGATTGCCTGGCTAGTGTCGCCTAGAGCAGCCAGTGAGATTGCCTGGCTAGTGTGGCCTAGAGCAGCCAGTGAGATTGCCTGGCTAGTGTGGCCTAGAGCAGCCAGTGAGATTTAATGGCTAGTGTGGCCTAGAGCAGCCAGTGAGATTGCCTGGCTAGCGTGGCCTAGAGCAGCCAGTGAGATTGCCTGGCTAGTGTCGCCTAGAGCAGCCAATGAGATTGCCTGGCTAGTGTGGCCTAGAGCAGCCAGTGAGATTGCATGGCTAGTGTCGCCTAGAGCAGTCAGTGAGATTGCCTGGCTAGTGTGGCCTAGAGCAGCCAGTGAGATTGCCTGGCTAGTGTGGCCTAGAGCAGCCAGTGAGATTGCCTGGCTAGCGTGGCCTAGAGCAGCCAGTGAGATTGCCTGGCTAGTGTGGCCTGGAGCAGCCAGTGAGATTGCCTGGCTAGTGTCGCCTAGAGCAGCCAGTGAGATTGCCTGGCTAGTGTGGCCTAGAGCAGCCAGTGAGATTGCCTGGCTAGTGTCGCCTAGAGCAGCCAATGAGATTGCCTGGCTAGTGTGGCCTAGAGCAGCCAGTGAGATTGCCTGGCTAGCATGGCCTAGAGCAGCCAGTGAGATTGCCTGGCTAGTGTCGCCTAGAGCAGCCAGTGAGATTGCCTGGCTAGTGTGGCCTAGAGCAGCCAGTGAGATTGCCTGGCTAGTGTGGCCTAGAGCAGCCAGTGAGATTGCCTGGCTAGTGTCGCCTAGAGCAGCCAGTGAGATTGCCTGGCTTGTGTGGCCTAGAGCAGCCAGTGAGATTGCCTGGCTAGTGTGGCCTAGAGCAGCCAGTGAGATTGCCTGGCTAGTGTCGCCTAGAGCAGCCAGTGAGATTGCCTGGCTAGTGTGGCCTAGAGCAGCCAGTGAGATTGCATGGCTAGTGTCGCCTAGAGCAGCCAGTGAGATTGCCTGGCTAGTGTGGCCTAGAGCAGCCAGTGAGATTGCCTGGCTAGTGTGGCCTAGAGCAGCCAGTGAGATTGCCTGGCTAGCATGGCCTAGAGCAGCCAATGAGATTGCCTGGCTAGTGTGGCCTAGAGCAGCCAGTGAGATTGCCTGGCTAGAGTGGCCTAGAGCAGCCAGTGAGATTGCCTGGCTAGTGTCGCCTAGAGAAGCCAGTGAGATTGCCTGGCTTGTGTGGCCTAGAGCAGCCAGTGAGATTGCCTGGCTTGTGTGGCCTAGAGCAGCCAGTGAGATTGCCTGGCTAGTGTGGCCTAGAGCAGCCAATGAGATTGTCTGGCTACATCCCTCTAGTGCAGCCAATGAGATTGTCTGGGTTGATTCCTCTAGAGCAGCCAATGAGATTTTCTGGCTAGATTCCTCTAGAGCAGCCAATGAGATTTTCTGGCTAGATTCCTCTAGAGCAGCCAATGAGATTGTCTGGCTAGATTCCTCTAGAGCAGCCAATGAGATTGTCTGGCTAGATTCCTTTAGAGCAGCCAATGAGATTGTCTGGCTAGATTCCTCCAACTGTTAGATCTTTATCATGCAGCCATCTATAGTGTATCTTAGTAATTCCTGCATAGTATCACTGTCTACAGAGCTTCTGCCTCTATATTGTCAGAAACAGTAAATCCCGATCCAAACTGATTATTTTTAGGAGTCATATACATGGCATTTCTCTAGTACAACCATGAAAATATTAGGAGCCAGAAGTAGAGATTATAGGAGCCAAGACTCCCTGGCTTCTAGGATTTGTCAAGTTCTGCCATAATCACATACCACCCACTCAATTCATCCTCCAGAATTAGAAATCGATCTTTGCGGATTACATTAGGGGCAGGTGTAGGAATGTGGTCGTCCTATATTACGCAATAACCATGGATATAATTTATTTATTTATTAGGCTGATTCCTCAATAAGACATGTGGCATCCTATTACCACAAAGCAAGTATTGTTAAAATCACATATTTCCTCATTCCGGTGTCATTAAGATCCTTCTGTAACATCCTAATAAATATTGTTTATCTAAATTAACTCTTGGATAAATTAATTCTCAGGCTTACTCCTGACTCCCCAAACTCCAGAGTTTCCCCAGTGCACTGACAGACCCATTCCCCTACAGCTGAGTTTCCCCAGTGCACTGACAGACCCATTCCCCTACAGCTGAGTTTCCCCAGTGCACTGACAGACCCATTCCCCTACAGCTGAGTTTCCCCAGTGCACTGACAGACCCATTCCCCTACAGCTGAGTTTCCCCAGTGCACTGATAGACCCATTCCCCTACAGCTGAGTTTCCCCAGTGCACTGACAGACCCATTCCCCTACAGCTGAGTTTCCCCAGTGCACTGACAGACCCATTCCGCTACAGCTGAGTTTCCCCAGTGCACTGATAGACCCATTCCCCTACAGCTGAGTTTCCCCAGTGCACTGACAGACCCATTCCCCTACAGCTGAGTTTCCCCAGTGCACTGACAGACCCATTCCCCTACAGCTGAGTTTCCCCAGTGCACTGACAGACCCATTCCCCTACAGTTGAGTTTCCCCAGTGCACTGACAGACCCATTCCGCTACAGCTGAGTTTCCCCAGTGCACTGACAGACCCATTCCCCTACAGCTGAGTTTCCCCAGTGCACTGACAGACCCATTCCCCTACAGCTGAGTTTCCCAAGTACACTGACAGACCCATTCCCCTACAGCTGAGTTTCCCCAGTGCACTGACAGACCCATTCCGCTACAGCTGAGTTTCCCATAGTCCAATGATAGACCCATTTCCCTACAGCTAATTTTCCCATAGTGCACTGATAGATCCATTTTCCTATAGCCGAAGTTCCCATAATCCAATGACAGACCCATTCCCCTACAGCTGAGTTTCCCCAGTGCACTGATAGACCCATTCCCCTACAGCTGAGTTTCCCCAGTGCACTGACAGACCCATTCCCCTACAGCTGAGTTTCCCCAGTGCACTGATAGACCCATTCCCCTACAGCTGAGTTTCCCCAGTGCACTGATAGACCCATTCCCCTACAGCTGAGTTTCCCCATTTTCCATTGACAGACCCATTCCCCTACAGCTGAGTTTCCCATAGTGCACTAATAGACCCATTCCCCTACAGCTTAGTTTCCTATAGTGCACGGATATACACATTCCCCTAAAGCTGAGTTTCCCCAGTGCACTGATAGACCCATTCCCCTACAGCTGAGTTTCCTATAGTCCAATGATAGACCCATTCTTCTATAGCAAATTTCCCATAGTGCACTGATAGACCCATTCCCCATAGTGCAATGAGACAACCATTCCTCTATAGCAGAGTTTCCCATAATGCACTGAAGGTCCCATTCCCTATAGCCGAGTTTCCCATAGTGCACTGAGACACACATTCCTCTATAGCCGAGTTTCCCATAGTGCACTGATAGACCCATTCCCCTATAGCCGAGTTTTCCATAGTGCACTGATAGACTCATTACACTATAGCCGAGTTTTCCATAGTACAATGTTAGACTCTTTCTCCTATAGCCGAGTTTCCCATAGAGCACTGATAGCCTCTTTCCCCTATAGCCGAGTTTCCCATAGTGCACTGATAGACTCTTTCCCCTATAGCCGAGTTTCCCATAGTGCACTGATAGCCTCTTTCCCCTATAGCCGAGTTTCCCATAGTGCACTGATAGACTCTTTCCCCTATAGCCGAGTTTCCCATAGTGCACTGATAGACTCTTTCCCCTATAGCCGAGTTTCCCATAGTGCACTGATAGACTCATTCCCCTATAGCCGAGTTTCCCATAGTACACTGATAGACTCATTCCCCTATAGCCGAATTTCCCATAGTGCGCTGATATACTCATTCCCCTATAGCTGAGTTTCCCATAGTGCACTGATAGACTAATTCCCCTATAGCCGAGTTTCCCATAGTGCACTGATAGACTCATTCCCCTATAGGTGAGTTTCCCATAGTGCACTGATAGACTCATTCCCTTATAGCCGAGTTTCCCATAGTGCACTGATAGACTCATTCCCCTATAGCTGAGTTTCCCATAGTGCACTGATAGACTAATTCCCCTATAGCCGAGTTTCCCATAGTGCACTGATAGACTCATTCCCCTATAGGCGAGTTTCCCATAGTGCACTGATAGACTCATTCCCTTATAGCCGAGTTTCCCATAGTGCACTGATAGACTCATTCCCCTATAGCCGAGTTTTCATATAATATTTTGCTGTAATGAGAGTGGGGGCAGATAGTCAGCTATTAGTGATACCAGAGATAAGGTGAGTAGTAGACATGTGCATTCGTTTTCGGACGAATGCATTTTCGTCCGAAAATAGCATTTTCATCCATTCGTCCGAAAAACGAATAACGAAAATGCTAAACTAACGAAAGACGAATGAACGAATGGTTAATAAACGAAAATTATTCGTCCATTCGTGCTATTGGCATTCTATAAACCGAAATAGAGTCGGTTTATAGAATACCAATAGCATCACAATGCTATTCTATAAACCGAAATAGAGTCCCCATTCATACGAATAGGTCAATTGACTCTAGTTCGGTTTAAAGAATACATAGAATTACATGTATTCTATAAGCCGAAAGTCTATAATGGGGCTCTCGTTCGGTTGTATTCTATAAGCCGAAATTCTTATGAATGGGGCTCTCGTTCGGTTTATAGAAAGCCAATAGTATTACACGTATTCTATAAGCCGAAAGTCTATAAACCGAAGGTCGTTCGTTTTATAGACTTTCGGTTTATAGAATACATGTAATGCTATGCTATTCTATAACCCGAAAGTCTATGAACCGAAAGACCTTCGGTTTATAGACTTTCGGCTTATAGAATACATGTAATACTATTGGCTTTCTATAAACCGAACTAGAGCCCCATTCATAAGAAATTCTTATGAATGGGGACTCTAGTTCGGTTTATAGAAAGCCAAAAGCATTGTATTCCATAAGCCGAAAGTCTATAAACTGAACGAAGTTTGGTTTATAGACTTTCGGTATATGGAATGTGTAGGTCAATTGATTCGTATGAACGAATAAAACGAAACGAAAATAATGAACGAATTTCGTCTGAAACGAATGCAGTAATGAATTAAATTAGTTTTAAAACGAAAACGAAAATTTTAGTTTTGCTCATGTCTAGTGAGTAGGCAGTATACAGGGCTCTATACCTTATCTCTTTCTGCGTGGACTTGTATTTAGATTATGTGTGTATTAATTCACTGTACACACACTGGCAGATAACTTTGCTTTGCAACATAATTAAAACACGCAGCACACTCTGCTGAGCGGCCAACACATAAACCTGACACAATGTATGTAAAGAGTACCGTATAACAAGTTCCTAAACTACAAACTGACAATAAACGTGATAAAGTATCTCAATAACATAAGGAAAGGATTTCTACCTCCTCAGTGAAGGGGAAAGTCTCATCTTGCCATTGGATTTCCAGCTCATTCTGTCTCCGGATTGGACAGAGCAGTCACATTTTTGGATGGAGTCCGGTTTGCACAGGTTTTTGCAGGCTGCAGAGTAAGAGTTTTGATGCGCTGGCTTTTAGGTCAGTGTCTCGGGAGTCCAGAAAGAGAAACAGACGGAGTGAACCAGAGGTTTGCTGGTTACTCACCTTGTGAGTGCAGAACCCTGTGCACAGGATGCATTTAATCTTAAACTAACAGTTGCTTAGGAACAGGAGGGTAAAGTGCAGAGCCATGTGCAGAGCCATGTACAGCACTTGCAGCGGCTCCTTCTCAATTATTATAAGTGAATCAAGTAAAACAATAGACATTTGTTCCGATTTGCTGCCTGTTTTCTTTAGCAATAAAGGAGGCAGCGCGTTTCGCCTATGTGAATCTCTCCCATGTTGTTCGTCCTCGTCACACACTGGGGCAGCAGAGTTTAATGTCAATTAAAGGGCTACAGAGGGGCAGCCACCCCAGCTGCACAGTAAGTTTGGATCTCTCTGGGGTTTGAATGATTATACACTCAGTCAGTCACTTGCTGTGTAGCACACATGAGAACGGACATAGTACAATGTTGACTTCTGCTTATCCATTCCGAGAATATCAATAAATAGCAATTCTATTTGGGATTTTGTTCCTATATTCAGTAGCTGATCTGCTTAATAATGAGCTATCTCATGTGATAGCAGGTAAGTCTTGTCATTGTTATTAGAAGGGTGTATACTCTGATTTACGGTTCTGCCAGTGAAGGATGTTGTATAGTTTAGGTACAAGATCTTCGCACATTGTGCTGCGTTTCTCGTGATAATGCAGATCATTATGGGTCACAGAACATCCCAGACAGGCGCTCGAGAGGGGTAAACACAGCGGCCAGGATCTGAGTGGGTTAATCTAGACACAATGTAACAATCTGCCCTGGTTATTTCTCGGCTGGGAATGTTTTACGGTGCAGACGCCAGCGAATGACCCCCCTGCACTGCGCGCCCCTGACAGACTGAAACACAAGAGTATTCACCAGATCACCTTCCAGTGAAGCCGTGTCCATTGCGTGTCATGGGACTGTGCACCCATGTCACTGAGTAACAGCCATGATGTAATCACACAAACACTCAGACGTGAGTTCACAGTCCGGGAATGTCACTGAAGGGTCCTCCCAAAGAGGGTCTGTAAGAGTGGTACAAACCAGAAGTCTTCTTGGCAGGAGGGATAACGGAAAGAACAGAAACCCATTTAACTCCATCAATGAATTACACACTTGCTTCATTTAACTCCAGCCTGGAGATGGAGCCTGTAAAGGACTGGTTGCTCTACTCCTGATCATCGATTCCCTGATCATGCATTTCATAGACTGTATAACCCCAGCATGCACATACAGAGCACATGCAATATCTCACGCTCATTTTACACAATATGGTGTAATGGGTAATGTCTGCACAGCAACTCACCTGTGACCCCCTGGATCCTCGCTTGTGATCCCATTCTGGGTGACCCATTAACTGAAAAGAGAAAGAAATTGTATTTAATGACATGTCTGTGCAAGGCCTGATAATATGCATTTAGTAATTAATCTCAGTCACAAAGCCCATCTGAAAGCCATTACATATATGTTATTACATGACCTGTGTGCCAAGTTCTCAGGGTCTCTGGAGTTACACAGTAGTTTAGGCTGAAAAAACACTTGCACCCATTAAGTTTAACCCTTTTTCCATTCCTTGTTTACCACTGTTGATCCAAAAGAAGGAAAATAAAACCCCTTATTTCAGCTATTTCCAATTCTGCTTTCAGTGGGGAAATAAATCCTTCTTGACTCCAAATGACAATCCGATGTCTCCCTGGACCAACAAGCACTAAATACATATTAATGTCTATACTAAGATACATAGCTCTGTATGTTCTGATTAAAAAAGGGATGGTCTGTGGGTCTCTGGAGTGAGAGTCTGTTGTAGGACTGGGGGTCTCTGGAGTGAGCGTCTGATATAGGCTTGGTTGTCCCTGGAGTGAGGGTCTGATATAGGCTTGGTTGTCCCTGGAGTGAGGGTCTGATATAGGACTGGGAGTCTTTGGAGTGAGCATCTGATATAGGGCTGGGAGTCTCTGGAGTGAGCATCTGATATAGGGCTGGAGGTCTCTGGAGTGACAGTCTGTTGTAAGGCAGGGGGTCCCTAGAGTGAGGGTCTGTTGTAGGGATGAAGGTCACTGGAATGAGTGTCTGATATAAGGCTGGGGGTCTCTGGAGTAGGGGGGCTGTTATAGGGTTGGAGGTCTCTGGAGTGAGGGTCTGATGTAGGACTGGGGGTCTCTGGAGTGAGCGTCTGATATAGGGCTGGGGGTCTCTGGAGAAAGGGTCTGATGTAGGGCTGTGGGTCTCTGGAGTGAGGATCTGATATAAGGCTGGGGGTCTCTGGAGTGAGCGTCTGATATAGGGCTGGGGGTCTCTGGAGTGAGGGTCTGATATAGGGCTGGAGGTCTCTCGAGTGACAGACTGTTGTAGGGCTGGGGGTCCCTGGAGTGAGGGGCTGTTGTAGGGATGAAGGTCACTGGAGTGAGTGTCTGATATAAGGCTGTAGGTCTCTGGAGTAGGGGGGCTGTTATGGGGTTGGTGGTCTCTGGAGTGAGGGTTTGTTGTAGGGATTGGGGTCTCTGGAGTGAGGGTCTGTTGTAGGGCTGGGGGTCCCTGGAGTGAGGGTCTGTTATAGGGCTGGGGTCTCTGGAGTGAGCGTCTGTTACAGGGCTCAATGTCTCTGGAGTGAGCGTCTGTTACAGGGCTGGATGTCTCTGGAGTGAGCGTCTGTTACAGGGCTGGATGTCTCTGGAGTGAGCGTCTGTTACAGGGCTGGATGTCTCTGGAGTGAGGGTCTGTTGTAGGGCTAGGGGACTCTAGAGTGAGGGACTGTTTTGGGGTTGTATTGAAGGTATCTGGAGTAAGGGTTTGTTGTAGGGCTGGGGGTCCCTGGAGTGAGGGACCGTTGTGGGGTTGTGTTGGAGGTCTCTGGAGTGAGGGTCTGTTGTAGGGCTGGGGGTCCTTGGAGTGAGGGTCTGTTGTGGGGTTGGAGGTCTCTGGAGTGAGGGTCTGTTGTAGGCTGAAGGTCCTTGGAGTGAGGGTCTGTTGGGGGGTTGGAGGTCTCTGGAGTGAGGGTCTGGTGTAGGGCTGAAGGTCCTTGGAGTGAGGGTCTGTTGTGCGGTTGGAGGTCTCTGGAGTGAGGGTCTGTTGTAGGGCTGGGGGTCCTTGGAGTGAGGGTCTGTTGTGGGTTTGAAGGTCTCTGGAGTGAGGGTCTGTTGTAGGGCTGGGGGTCCTTGGAGTGAGGGTCTGTTGTGGGGTTGGAGGTCTCTGGAGTGAGGGTCTGTTGTAGGGCTGAAGGTCCTTGGAGTGAGGGTCTGTTGTGGGGTTGGAGGTCTCTGGAGTGAGGGTCTGTTGTAGGGCTGAAGGTCCTTGGAGTGAGGGTCTGTTGTGGGGTTGGAGGTCTCTGGAGTGAGGGTCTGTTGTAGGGCTGAAGGTCCTTGGAGTGAGGGTCTGTTGTGGGGTTGGAGGTCTCTGTAATGAGGGTCTGTTGTAGGGCTGAAGGTCCTTGGAGTGAGGGTCTGTTGTGGGGTTGGAGGTCTCTGGAATGAGGGTCTGTTGTGTGTCTCTGGAGTGTGAATCTCTATGGAATACAGATCTTTGTAGAGTTGGAGAATGTTTCCAGATCTGCTATTAATGTCTCATTTCAGCAACTCACTTTTCATCTCAACACACGTCACATGACCCCCATCTTTTTATTACAGAAATCATGTTTACTGAATAATGCTTTATTTAAATCCTCGCCCACCAACGAGAGACTTATTGGCACATTTTAACACTTTAGTCATAAGAGAGGGAATTGCAGAGAAACAAAGAAGTGGGATCCCTCTCATTGAGAATGGACAAAAGCTCAAATATCCTTATAGGATGTAACCTACTCTGGAGAGGACTCACTATTTGCCCCATTACAGAGGAAACCTCTCCATTATCAGACTGGTCCCACCTATAAGGGCAGTCCAGATCCTGGCAGGTCTCCCCTGCACGAGGAACACAGCAGCCACAGACGTACGTTTTGGCCTTCATTGGCCTCGTCAGTGTAGTACGGCTGGTATCCCTCGAGGTGCAGAGAGCAGGGACTCCTATAACTCATGGAGACTAACAAAGAAGTGGGAACAGAGAAAAACTCAAACAGGGAATTTCAAATTTGAACACAAAGTTTAAGCTAAATAGGATCATTTTTACAACCTAACTAACTTGGCCTTAAGTTTGAAATTTCCTCATGAATATATCCCGAAAACTCATAACCCCTCCTCCTCAAGGTCAATGTCTGGAGAGAAACCAAACTCCTTGTCTCACAAAATAAAGAAATGTATAGAAAGAAACATGCAGTGTGTTGGGTGATCTGATTTAATGTTCACTTAACTGACACTAATGCTTTGGTTCAGCGGTTTGAGTCGGGTCTTCCTTTTTGTTATGAGAAGCCGAGGGGTTAAACTCCTGCACAGCTCAGTTCACATTTAATCAATTGCTGTGTAATTAACTTCCTAGAAAGATGCAGGAGCCAGGAACCTCTAATATCATAAGGAAATAATTAACTAAACAACATGAGTATCCCACTTCTACCAAACTGAACCCACAGCTAGCAGCATAAAAAATCCGGAGCAAGATCCACCCAGCTACAGACCCAGAGCAAACAAGCCCAGTCCAGGGGTGATGATAAATCCATAGCAGGATCCAGTCAAGCAGTGACGATAAATCCATAGCACGATCCAGTCCAGCGGTGACGATAAATCCAGAACTGGATCCAGTCCAGGGGTGATGATAAATCCATAGCAGGATCCAGTCCAGCGGTGACAATAAATCCGTAGCCGGATCCAGTCCAGTGGTGACAATAAATCCATAGCAGGATCCAGTCCAGCGGTGACAATAAATCCGTAGCAGGATCCAGTCCAGCGGTGACAATAAATCCGTAGCAGGATCCAGTCCAGCGGTGACAATAAATCCGTAGCCGGATCCAGTCCAGCGGTGACAATAAATCCGTTGCAGGATCCAGTCCAGCGGTGACAATAAATCTGTAGCCGGATCCAGTCCAGCGGTGACGATAAATCCGTAGCAGGATCCAGTCCAGCGGTGACAATAAATCCGTTGCAGGATCCAGTCCAGCGGTGACAATAAATCCGTTGCAGGATCCAGTCCAGCGGTGACAATAAATCCGTTGCAGGATCCAGTCCAGCGGTGACAATAAATCTGTAGCCGGATCTAGTCCCGCGGTGACGATAAATCCGTAGCAGGATCCAGTCCAGCGGTGACGATAAAGCCGTAGCAGGATCCAGTCCAGCGGTGACAATAAATCCAGAGCTGGATCCAGTCCAGCGGTGACGATAAATCCAGAACTGGATCCAGTGCAGGGGTGACAATAAATCCGTTGCAGGATCCAGTGCAGGGGTGACAATAAATCCATTGCAGGATCCAGTCCAGCGGTGACAATAAATCCGTTGCAGGATCCAGTCCAGCGGTGACAATAAATCCGTAGCAGGATCCAGTCCAGCGGTGACAATAAATCCGTAGCCGGATCCAGTCCAGCAGTGATAATAAATCTGTAGCAGGATTCAGTCCAGCAGTGATGATAAATCCATAGCAGGATCCAGTCCAGCAGTGATGATGAATCCATAGCAGGATCCAGTCCAGCAGTGATGATAAATCTGTAGCAGGATTCAGTCCAGCAGTGATGATACATCTGTAGCAGGATCCAGTCCAGGTGAGACAATAAATCTGTAGCAGGATCCAGTCCAGAAGTGATGATAAATCCGGAGCAGGATCCAGTCCAGCGGTGATGATAAATCCGTAGCCAGATCCAGTCCAGCGGTGATGATAAATCCGTAGCAGGATCCAGTCCAGCTGGGATGATAAAACCGTAGCAGGATCCAGTCCAGCAGTGATGATAAAACCGTAGCAGGATCCAGTCCAGGGGTGACAATAAATCCGTAGCAGGATCCAGTCCAGGGGTGATGATAAATCCGTAGCAGGATCCAGTCCAGGGGTGACAATAAATCCGTAGCAGGATCCAGTCCAGGGGTGATGATAAATCCGTAGCAGGATCCAGTCCAGGGGTGACAATAAATCCGTAGCAGGATCCAGTCCAGGGGTGACGATAAATCCATAGCCAGATCCAGTCCAGTAGTGATGATAAATCCGTAGCCAGATCCAGTCCAGTAGTGATGATAAATCCTTAGCCAGATCCAGTCCAGTAGTGATGATAAATCCATAGCCAGATCCAGTCCAGTAGTGATGATAAATCCATAGCCAGATCCAGTCCAGTAGTGATGATAAATCCATAGCCAGATCCAGTCCATTAGTGATGATACATCTGGAACCACCAGTCCGTTACAGACAGGGAACTCTGCAGAAAGGCGGTCCCAAAATGAAAGAGAGATGACACCCTGTCCTCCCAATAACATAACCAATCCCCATTATTCAATGGTTATCCAGCCAAGGAGCTTCTCTTCATCTCTTCACCCCTTTAAGGGGTCACGCAAGTGTCTGAGTGAGAGGTGTCTGTGTGTAGGTTTATACAGGTAATGTGCACACAGTCTTTGGATGGGCCTCCGTGATCCATTCTGGAAGGGCGGGTGAGGTCACATCATTACCCCCGTATAGTAGACTGTGCAGTTAAATCAAACACTCAGCTCGCTGTGCCACACTAATAACATTCCCTTACTGTCCTTTCTCTTATTATAAATATCCCCCGAAGGTGCAGAGGGAGACACACTGCTTAGTTCACGTGGCCCTAATTGATGTATGTTGCTGAACAGACGTGATCCTTGTAGACACGTGTTTCTACGAACTGAAAAACCTTTGTCATTTCCCAGGTAACAGAGTGAATACCGGTGTGTGGGATAATTCACACAGGACACGGCCAACAGACGCCGCAGGAGTATTTAAAGAGACAGTATCACCTGAATATTGTTTTTACTGAGCATGTAGAACATAATAATGATCTATACATTGTATTGGCAAAACTGCAAGTAAATGCCTAGATTAGGAGACACGTGTTTGAATGTGTCTGTGGGGTCAAATGAGCTGCTTTTCAATGGTCAATGTGTAATTTGCATACCGTGCCACAGGTGATGTCATAAGCAGGATAACAGAAACATTAAAACACGTTTCTCCTAATTTAGGCATTGCTGGCAGTTTTGCTAAGAAATGTAAAGATAATTTTCAATCATTTTTTTGCTCTACATGTACAGTAAAAACAATTTTAGGGGTGATATCGTCCCTTTAATGCCTCTGTCACCAAGACATCTGTGCCGTAATTAGGTTTAAACCACCAGAAACATGTCACACTCCACTCAATACAGACCGAATTCCGCTGCCACACGGAGACCACTCTTTTGTAATTCCAAATGTGGGAGCGGGTGGCAGGCAGGAAGGAGTTAATGGTTTAGTGAGGGCTTGCCAGTTCTCAGTTAGTGTCAGTTGACAGTTAATATAATCAGAAGTAAACAGAGGGTGATATGTAAATGGATAACATTGGGATGGACAGTCTGTGACCGAGCGCAGGCAGGATGTGAACACAACTGGAAAATATTTATAGGTGAACTAAGTCGCAGTCCTTCTCCAATAGCTGTTATGGAGAGAACTGCGCTTGTCCTGTGACAGGTCTGATAACTAAACACTCAGCCCGGCAAATAATATTTAGCTGATACATTCTTTCCATTTTAAAACAAAAAGAGCGAGCGAAGATGGATGTACCCCCGAAACAAAGGCTGACACAAAGCAATGTCCGTGATACTAACCAGCTCATATCATTCTTTATACAAAGCTCTGTATACCGTGTGATTATAGTAAGGAGGGTTATTACCCAGCATCCCTGGCTGCGGGGAAGCTCTGTATGCCGTGTGATTATAGGGTAAGGTGAGTTATTACCCAGAATCCCTGGCTGCGGGGGATGCTCTGTATGCCATGTGATTATGGGGTAAGGAGGGTTATTACCCAGAATCCCTGGCTGCGGGGGAAGCTCTGTATGCCGTGTGATTATGGGGTAAGGAGGGTTATTACCCAGAATCCCTGGCTGCGGGGGAAGCTCTGTATGCCGTGTGATTATAGGATAAGGTGAGTTATTACCCAGAATTCCTGGCTGCGGGGGAAGCTCTGTATACCGTGTGATTATAGGGTAAGGAGGGTTATTACCCAGAATCCCTGGCTGCAGGGGAAGCTCTGTATGCCGTGTGATTATGGGGTAAGGTGAGTTATTACCCAGAATCCCTGGCTGCGGGGGAAGCTCTGTATGCCGTGTGATTATGGGGTAAGGAGGGTTATTACCCAGAATTCCTGGCTGCGGGGGAAGCTCTGTATACCATGTGATTATAGGGTAAGGTGAGTTATTACCCAGAATCCCTGGCTGCGGGGGAAGCTCTGTATGCCGTGTGATTATGGGGTAAGGAGGGTTATTACCCAGAATTCCTGGCTGCGGGGGAAGCTCTGTATGCCGTGTGATTATAGGGTAAGGAGGGTTATTACCCAGAATCCCTGGCTGCGTGGGAAGCTCTGTATGCCGTGTGATTATAGGGTAAGGAGGGTTATTACCCAGAATCCCTGGCTGCGGGGGAAGCTCTGTATACCGTGTGATTATAGGGTAAGGTGAGTTATTACCCAGAATCCCTGGCTGCGGGGGAAGCTCTGTATACCATGTGATTATAGGGTAAGGAGGGTTATTACCCAGAATCCCTGGCGGCGGGGGAAGCTCTGTATGCCGTGTGATTATAGGGTAAGGAGGGTTATTACCCAGAATCCCTGGCTGCGTGGGAAGCTCTGTATGCCGTGTGATTATAGGGTAAGGAGGGTTATTACCCAGAATCCCTGGCGGCGGGGGAAGCTCTGTATGCCGTGTGATTATGGGGTAAGGAGGGTTATTACCCAGAATCCCTGGCTGCGGGGGAAGCTCTGTATACCGTGTGATTATAGGGTAAGGAGGGTTATTACCCAGAATCCATGGCGGCGGGGGAAGCTCTGTATGCCGTGTGATTATAGGGTAAGGAGGGTTATTACCCAGAATCCCTGGCTGCGTGGGAAGCTCTGTATGCCGTGTGATTATAGGGTAAGGAGGGTTATTACCCAGAATCCCTGGCGGCGGGGGAAGCTCTGTATGCCGTGTGATTATAGGGTAAGGAGGGTTATTACCCAGAATCCCTGGCTGCGTGGGAAGCTCTGTATGCCGTGTGATTATAGTACTAATATAATATAGTAGTATATAGTAGTATAGATCCTACTGCGTACAAGAGCAAGGTCACTTAGCGTCCACACAAGATATTCAATTCCATGAGCACAGGAAGTGACTTATTGAAACAAAACTTTATATCCTCAGTGTCAATATTATCAGTGCTGCCGCACCTAAACTAAACATGCAGTAAATCACTGGGAAGGGCTTGAGTCAAATATTTAAAATGTGATTTATGCAGAATGCCTGCATCAAATCACACTGAGAAAAAGCCTGTGCACTATACAAGCACTGATCTTCATCTTGCACCAAAGTGAGTTTGGGGACTAGACTGTCCCTTTAATGTTACTGACATAGGCAATTAAATATCCTGCATAATGAGGGAGAATACCGGTAAAACAGTAATTTTGTTTTAAAAGTGCTTGGTGAGATTTTATGAAAAGGTGGTAAATCCAGAGGACCAATCGGCTCATTCATTGCAGTGATTTGCAGGAGAGAAGGGCTCACAAGTGGGGTATAAATTAAACAAAAATAGCTAAGAACTTCTTCAACTCTGCTATTACGGCCTAAATGTTACAGCTTGTTGTCACCTGGATTAATTCTTTATTGAATAAAACCCGCATTTCTATTAATAAAATGCCCCGTGTGCAGATAGGAGGACTACACAGACTACTTTGGTGATACGATTGGGTCTGACACTCAGAGTTCCGATTTTCTCAGGAAATTTGGAGCTTTTAAGATTCTTGTGCTTATTAATGAATATTTCCAGGTAGGCAGTTGGCCTCTCTCTGATTGGCTGCTCTGTACGTCACAGGAGGACCCCTCTCTACTCTCATATTGTGGGTTTAAGACACAGCCTTGGTTAATGCTGACACTTTTGTTTCTTGGAGACTGGAATTATCCGATCAGTAAAATAAAAACCCTAAAATATTTAATGCAATAAGATTAACCCTGTGTTTGACAAATACGGCATGTTATACAAATGTTTACAGAGCACATGACAGAGGCTCCATGAAGACGGTACAAGCAGTCTACACGTGTGTACATCTGAAAACTTCAGTGATATAAATAAGCATAAAGCTATCCTAAACTGTAGATAAGGCAAGGTCCAAGCAAGGTGTGAGGAATGTACAGCAGACAGATGTGCCAAAATGTTTTTTATCTGCTCACTCAGACTTTGGTGTTATGTCTACAGAGTAATTCTGGGGCCATGGGCATCCGCAGAAATTTTTTCAGGGGGGGGGGGGGGGGGTAGGGCATATTTTTACTGTTGTTATATGCCAGGATTTAGCCATTTAATATGCCAGGATTTAGCCACTTAATATGCCAGGATTTAGCCATTTAATATGCCAGGATTTAACCCCTCAATATGCCAGGATTTAGCCATTTAATATGCCAGGATTTAACCTCTCAATATGCCAGGATTTAGCCATTTAATATGCCAGGATTTAACCTCTCAATATGCCAGGATTTAGCCATTTAATATGCCAGGATTTAACCTCTCAATATGGCAGGATTTAACCCCTCAATATGCCAGGATTTAACCTCTCAATATGCCAGGATTTAGCCATTTAATATGCCAGGATTTAACCCCTCAATATGCCAGGATTTAGCCATTTAATATGCCAGGATTTAACCCCTCAATATGCCAGGATTTAGCCATTTAATATGCCAGGATTTAACCTCTCAATATGCCAGGATTTAGCCATTTAATATGCCAGGATTTAACCCCTCAATATGCCAGGATTTAGCCATTTAATATGCCAGGATTTAGCCATTCAATATGCCAGGATTTAACCCCTCAATATGCCAGGATTTAGCCATTTAATATGCCAGGATTTAACCCCTCAATATGCCAGGATTTAACCCCTCAATATTCCAGGATTTGGCCATTTAATATGCCAGGATTTTGCCCCTCAATATGTCAGGATTTAGCCCCTCTATATGTCAGGATTTGGCCACTCAATATGCCAGGATTTAGCCATTTAATATGCCAGGATTTAACCCCTCAATATGCTAGGATTTAGCCATTCAATATGCCAGGATTTAACCCCTCAATATGCCAGGATTTAGCCCCTCTATATGCCAGGATTTTGACCCTCAATATGCCAGGATTTTGCCATTTAATATGGCAGGATTTAACCCCTCAATATGCCAGGATTTTGCCCCTCAATATGCCAGGATTTAACCATTTAATATGCCAGGATTTAACCCCTCAATATGCCACGATTTAGCCATTTAATATGCCAGGATTTAACCCCTCAATATGCCACGATTTTGCCACCCTATTCCTGGTTTTGCACTCTATACCAGGATTTTGCCCCTCAATATGCCACGATATTGCGACTCTATACCAGGATTTTGCCCCTCAATATGCCCAGTTTTGCCTCTCAATATGCCAGGTTTTGTCACTCAATATGCCAGGATTTGCACGTTTTTTGCCCCCATCCTCCCCCCATTCCCCAGCACTCACCTCCTTGTTGTTGTTCTCCGGTCGTTTCCTCCTTGCATCTTCCCTCCTGCACGGAGGAAGGAAGCTCCGGTCACGTTTTGGATTTTTTTTTTTTACTTTATTGAAGTCACGCAGCATCAATAAAGTTAAGAAAAACAAAAAACGCGTCAGGAGCTTCCTTCCTCCGTGAAGGAGGGGAGATGCACGGAGGAGACGTGTAACAGGGAGCTTAACGCAGCGTTAAGCTCCCTGTTACATCAAAAGCACTTTTTTTTCTTCTTGAAAATCCAGGGGGGGCAAGCACCCTTTCCCCCCTTGCCCCCCCACTGCGGACACCCATGTCTGGGGCAAATTTCTTTAAGAAAAAAAAAAAGTTATATAATCAATAGGAACATTCCATTGGTTTCCATGGTGATTCTGGGGTAAAGTTTTAAAAGTGATGTAATCAGCAGGAACATTCCACTGGTTTCCAGGGCAAGCTTTTGACCTTTGGCCCAGAACTGCTGTTTATAAATAAACCCTTTGACTGTGTGGGTACATTATAACCCCAGTTCCATATATGTGTTTTTAGAGTATTACTAAGAAATGATGAGTATATAGTAGGGTTTCCATCCAGTAAGTATTGTGGCGACAGGCTAGTAAATTAATTGGCTTTACACCAATGTTAAGTATATGAAGCACAGCCCGTATTTTTTTGGAGATTAGTATTTAGAGCTGCCTTCCAGTAGAAGTGGTAGAGATTAATACAGCACATAAAGTTAGAGATTTCTTAACCCACACACACAATCTCTCTCCCTCAACCTCTGGCACGGGCAGGCTAACAATTAATCACACTATATTTTCCTTTAACTTGTTTGTCTTAATCAGTGGCTCTCCCTATCACAGAATAATATGTCCCTTTAGCCATCAGTAGCCACCCTTATTATTAGCCACAGATATTTATCCAGTCCGGTCGGGAATGTGTATTCTGACCAAATCCGTACCACTGACTGCAGGGAACGTCTGTGACTGACCACCGGAAAGAGGAAGGCATTTCTATTTACAGACACGCGAGAAAAAATATCATTCTGAAACAGTATGAGCTCACAGTATGCAGCAGAGAAGGAGTTAATACGGACTCCAAAGTGTACACAACAGAAAATGTAAAGTATGGGGCGGCTAGTGAACCCCCAGCTAATCAGCACACACCTCTCACCCAATCATGGCCCGGCCTTCCTAAATGTGCATCCACTAATGAAAACCTAAGCCCCAGGGACAAGGGTTTTTGGGGGGGATTTTTTTTTTTTGCTCTGCCAAGTTCTCAGCACTAAAGTTCCTCATATAAGATTACATTTTCCCTTGTGGTCATCATTTTAGCAACAAGAAATCCAGAAAAGAAGGACATTGGATTAGCCCCCAGGAGCAAAGCAGCTCGGAGATCGTGAAACATTGGGAATAAACAAGTCATAATACATAAACAGAAAGCCCAGCCAATCACTCATAGGACGTATCAGTGTAGGGTAAGTGACGGTTCATGGCGCAGCAGTCAGTGCAAAATCAGTGGGAGAAATGGCGGTCGATATATATATTTTCAGATTTTATTTGGTAAAATGTTTTATCGTCCTTCACACCTTTTTAGGATTAATCCTCACGCCTTTGTACTAATAACCCACAATTCTCAGTTTAATACAAGACAATGCACTCAATATAAACATAATATAAAAATCCACATATGAATTAGAAGCTAGTGGAGTCTAGAACGTGGATTATCTTACTGCTCAGACCCGGGTTTCCAGAAATTCCTGTGCAGGAAGGTAATTGGAGCAGACAGGCCACCCAGGAGTGTTTATATATTAAAAGCATACTAATAAGGAAACCTGTGCACAAGGTGAATCTGGATCTGACTGTAGAGCAGCATAAAGGGCAGATGATAAAGACGCCTTGGCTATTGTTAAACTTTCAACCGAAGCCCAAGAAACCCCGAGAGGTGATGGGATGAGACAGATTGGCAGCACACGGGACAGAAACAGTGACAGACTTAGGTATTTATAAGATTAATCCCATCACTTACACAGTCATAATAGGAGCATTGTACCGTGGCCAATGCTAATAACCCATTGTTTACACTGAGGAATAGAAAATAAATAAAATAAAACTATAAAATACAGAAGAACCTATTTCCCTCTGCAGCCAGCACCGGCTCAACGGCTTGTAGGATCGGTTTATAATATAAGTGTGCTGTGTTACTCCGTATACATAGCATACAGGGTACAGAGAGGCATTCTGGGCAGAGAAGAGGGTGTCTGTGACACTCTGGGGTCTGTTCCATCAGTTCAGGACCTTTCTCATAATCTCACAGCCAGACGATGAACTTCCCTGTACTGTCAGCAGAGATTTATTGGCAGAAGAGCCTGTGTCTGTGTTCAAGCCAAACAGTCATTATTCCTGGTAAAATGCTGTATAAACAAACAAACAAAACGTACAGCTAATCGCCAGTAATAATAGACATAAATCACAGCAATAGATACTTGTTCGGCAGTTAGATAGCTGCCTTGGGTTGCTCTCTAGAAAGCCCTGTGAAGGTGTGGCAGGGGGACAGACTGCAGTAACACATTACATTCCCACCACAGTTGGAATACATTGGTAACATTGGTCAATTCTAGAGAAAAGTGGAACATTTCATTGGTTTCCATGGTGATTTTAGAATCCTGCACCAGATCCTTGAACCAATGGCAGAGCAGTTATAAAATGATCCCCGCGGGTTTCCTCAGTATGGGGATGAGGACAGTCTGCAGTGGCACAGCACGTTTACTCACATCACAGCTTTTAGCTAAATACTTTCACACATCATGTGGGGCTTTGTCATTTCTCTGTTTTGCTAGAAACATGTGGATTATTTTTATAATAAATTGTGAAGATCACAGTGTGTGATGCGTCCGACATACGTGGGATCTCTGCACTTCATTTCCAGACCCTGATTTTCCACATTAATATTCCAGCCCAACTGCCTTTAGTAACAGTAACAAGTGGCTTCAGGCCAGCAAAGCTCTGACTGACTGAAAGCTTGAGATTCCTGTTTGCCAACAAAGGTTTCCTCCTAACCTGGGGATTAACCCTTCAAGGGCTGAAGACATCTTCTCTTGGCTAGAAAGTAATTCAGAAGGTGATAATGCCCCACCCATAACCACCTTTTTGGCCACGCCCCAAAATACAATTTAAACACGTGGGAGATGGGATACAGTGTAGATCATTGAATGTATAACCACATGCAGTCATTGTAGCTTTGGGCACGCTGCCTGACGCATCCATAATTACGGACGGGCGTTTGGCCAGAAAGCTACCGGTGTGGATCAGTAAGGTCAAGTGAGAAACACTGATTAAAAAAGTATGAATAAAGCAAAAGTACAGGATTCCAGGCTTAAATCTGAATGAACTATCCATGTCTTCCCACCACTGATCATACAGTGAGTAGGGGAATCCAGCCTGGCTAATACCCAGGGGTATGAGAAGGTGGTACTTAATATCAAGATCCTATCAAATGAAATGTTGACTTTTTGGATTTTGCAATATTTAACTAGACTGGGGGACTGGCTCCCCTGCATGTGTTGGAATCCAATCAGTGGTTGACTGTATGGCTAAGGTCCACTTCTCACCTGCATGTGACATCATACATCTGTCCTGCTCAACCAATCACTGCTGTCAAAACATGGGAGCAAATGACTGCAAATGATTAGGGAAGAGACCTTCATACCAGTAATCTCCTCAAATAGCTAAATTATCTTCAGCCATCTCTGGCTGGGGCTGCTGGATTACTCAGTGGGAGTTGTTGCTTGGACGTTAATGGAGAGTGTGTAATGTTCATCAAGAAACCAGTCTGATGGTCATTAATGTCTCACTGGAGGAATAAACCATGACCTTGGCAATGTCTGAGGGGATCGGAGCTGGATACCTTGCTGTAGCTAGAATACAGTTTGCCCAGGATGCACATGTCTGAAATCATCAACCTTATCATTATCCAGTAAGAAGCAGAGGAATAAGCTGAACCGTTCTTCCCAGAGATCTTGAGGGTATCTAGGATGACCCTGATTATATATAGAGGTCACTGAGTACTGTGTACACAAAGTGCCCACTGCCATGGGCAACCATTTAACTCCTTCTATGCCATTTAGCCAAAGCATCAGCAGCCTTTCCTGCATTGTGTAATCGTTTATACTCTCTTCAGGAGAGACACAGTAAAGATGAACCAATTAGACCATAGCCCCTTGCCACTCTCCTAACCACTATGTCAATATAAATCACTGTGCAGCAAAATGAACCACTGCAATCATCACTGGAAGGCAAATTACAGGCCTTGAATGCATGAAATGTAACCACTGGATGCAAACCTTAATGATCCTTTTATATCTGTCTAACAAATGTATTGTATAACATTTATTTTTTACATTTTGGACAAGTGATGGATCTGCATATAGTCCATGGGTGGGGGTTCCTGGCTGCCAAATGCAATGGGGGTCTCTGTATAAATGTCTATTCTGGGGCAAAGTTCTAAAAGTGGTCACCATGCAAACCAATGGAATGTTCCTGCTGATGACATCGCTTTTAGAACTTTACCCCAGAATCACCATGGAAACCAATGGAATGTTCCTGCTGATGACATCGCTTTTAGAACTTTACCCCAGAATCACCATGCAAACCAATGAAATGTTCCTGCTGATTACATCGCTTTTAGAACTTTATCCCCAGAATCACCATGGAAACCAATGGAATGTTCCTGCTGATGACCTCGCTTTTAGAACTTTACCCCAGAATCACCATGCAAACCAATGAAATGTTCCTGCTGATTACATCGCTTTTAGAACTTTACCCCAGAATCACCATGGAAACCAATGGAATGTTCCTGCTGATGACATCGCTTTTAGAACTTTACCCCAGAATCACCATGGAAACCAATGGAATGTTCCTGCTGATGACATCACTTTTAGAACTTTACCCCCAGAATCACCATGGAAACCAATGGAATGTTCCTGCTGATTACATCCCTATTAGAACTTTACCCCCAGAATCACCATGGAAACCAATGGAATGTTCCTGCTGATGACATCACTTTTAGAAACAGAGAACCTAATGTCCCGGTCTTTACCGTCTGCACTTTAAACAATGTTTCCTTGGCATGTCATGTAGACGCAGAACATTTGCCATACTGAGCTCATATCTGAGATTAATAAGTTCATTCACTACCCACAGGTACACACAAACCTTAATGTCAGGTGCTTTAATGCAGATCTCCAAGGCCACATATAGGCTCCGATTTATTTTTTAGAATACAATGAAGACAAAAAGAAGATATTGTGTGCCCCAGAGTTACTTCTTTATCACAGATCAGTCAAACACTCTCTCCATTACTCATTATTCCAGACACAGCCTCATTTGTCGGTCGCTTAACGAAATCCTGAGCCTCCTCATCTCTCACTGAGATATTAAAACAGTGAAACAATTACTAGTAAAAAGTTATTACCAAGAACCAGTACTTTGCTCTCTTGAAAGGGTTAAAATGAGCAAGACAATGTTAAATGGCAGAGGACATTAAACAAAGTTTGCGGAGTTTACATTGACAATTCCCTAAACTAAACATCAGCCGCCTGATGTCATCTCTCCAGTTAGCTGCCACAGTCCCGAGATAGGCCGACTCGCTGTCAGCCAGGTACTAGAGATCATCTTATTCTTAGCTGTGCTCACTGTTTATTTGACTAAAATCAGAGAGCACTTAACAAAATCAATCCAAGAGGATGAGGGATCTAGAAACAGAGTGTGTCACCGATCGAAAAGAACCATCTAGTCTGCCCAATATCTGCCTAAAAAACCCTGAAACCTTTCCTTAGTCCCTGACCTTATCTTATATCTAGGATAGCCTTATACCTATCCCATGCATGCTTAAACTCCTTCACTGTATTAACCTCTACCACTTCTACTGGAAGGCTATTCCATACATCCACTACCCTCTCAGTAATGTAATACTTTCATTAGTCCCTGGCCTTATCTTATATCTAGGATAGCCTTATACCTATCCCATGCATGCTTAAACTCCTTCACTGTATTAACCTCTACCACTTCTACTGGAAGACTATTCCATACATCCACTACCCTCTCAGTAATGTAATACTTTCATTAGTCCCTGGCCTTATCTTATATCTAGGATAGCCTTATACCTATCCCATGCATGCTTAAACTCCTGCACTGTATTAACCTCTACCACTTCTACTGTAAGACTATTCCATGTATCCACTACCCTCTCAGTAATGTAATACTTTCATTAGTCCCTGGCCTTATCTTATATCTAGGATAGCCTTATACCTATCCCAAGCATGCTTAAACTCCTTCACTGTATTAACCTCTACCACTTCTACTAGAAGACTATTCCATACATCCACTACCCTCTCAGTAAAGTAATACTTTCATTAGTCCCTGACCTTATCTTATATCTAGGATAGCCTTATACCTATCCCACGCATGCTTAAACTCCTTCACTGTATTAACCTCTACCACTTCTACTGGAAGACTATTCCATACATCCACTACCCTCTCAGTAATGTAATACTTTCATTAGTCCCTGGCCTTATATCTAGGATAGCCTTATACCTATCTCATGCATGCTTAAACTCCTTTACGGTATTAACCTCTACCACTTCTACTGGAAGACTATTCCATGCATCCACTACCCTCTCAGTAAAGTAATACTTTCATTAGTCCCTGACCTTATCTTATATCTAGGATAGCCTTATACCTATCCCACGTATGATTAAACTCCTTCACTGTATTACCCTCTACCACTTCTACTAGAAGACTATTCCATACATCCACTACCCTCTCAGTAAAGTAATACTTTCATTAGTCCCTGGCCTTATCTTATATCTAGGATAGCCTTATACCTATCCCACGCATGCTTAAACTCCTTCACTGTATTAACCTCTACCACTTCTACTGGAAGACTATTCCATACATCCACTACCCTCTCAGTAATGTAATACTTTCATTAGTACCTGACCTTATCTTATATCTAGGATAGCCTTATACCTATCCCATGCATGCTTACACTGCTTCACTGTATTAACCTCTACCACTTCTACTGGAAGACTATTCCATACATCCACTACCCTCTCAGTAATGTAATACTTTCATTAGTCCCTGGCCTTATCTTATATCTAGGATAGCCTTATACGTATCCCATGCATGCTTAAACTCCTTCATTGTATTAACCTCTACCACTTCTACTGGAAGACTATTCCATGCATCCAGTTGGGCAATGGAGGGATGTATAATCAAGCTGGGCGCTGGCGGGTCGTATAATCAAGCTGGGCGCTGGTGGGACGTATAATTTATTTTATATATTGCTGGCGGTAGATAAGAGAAATAATTAATTATCTGCAAAACGTGTCTGTCATGAGATGTTATAAAAAAGCCCCATACCATAATAAGTTTCAAATAGATTTGATGATGTAGATAGTATGTATTCCTATGTTACTAGGACATGCGCCAATGTTCTTAATACATATTATATATATATATATATTATTGTGACAGACAATCTGCAGCAATAAATCGGCACAGATGGGAATTAATAATCACTTGATTCCTGCCTTGTGGATCTAACGGCTGTTTAACCCTTTAGCGCCTGCATGCAAGCTCGTACGGCACTTTATTAAACACCCCTCTTTACATTTCATGTCTTTACACTAAACATGCTCATTAATTCTACAGAACAAGGAAGAAAGAAAATGGAAAAAGTCCCTCTTCCTTTCTTGCTGGGATTATGAAGTGACCCCTTCTTCCCAAGCACAATTCTGAATCCTATCCCAGCTGGAGTATATTACCTTTAATGACGCACAACTGGGAGCATAAATCCCTGGAGCTCGGATGTTCTCTTATGTTACAGCGCAGTGGTGAAGTGTAATTGAACAGAAGAAAGTGTGTGTTGGTTTTTTTGTGCTCTCTCTAAACACACAAAATGCAAAGGGAACGTCCAACTCCGCTGCCCCCCCCCCCCCCCATTCTCCAGACGCTGGGGGGGACCTGTCTGACCTCATATTCTACAGAAAAAGAATTAGACAATCATCCATACGTGGGCAGCCGTGTCAGATGTCACCCCCACCCTAACCCTGAAATCTTTCCCATCTGTCCAATAACTGAGCGAGATGTTGGGCGGTCGGGGTGATCTTGGTATTTTGTGAGTTGGAACCAGACTGGAAGAGGAGAAATCCTTTATGTTGCTTTATTGTCTAGACAACAAGCAGAATGACAAATTCATGCATGGCAGAGCAGAAGAGAGCAACGTTTGTAGGGACAATGAGTGGGTGTGGCTAAAAAGCCCCTCCTCTTGAGCTACCCTTAACATTCACAGCTCCCCACGTGCTTGCATTTGTGTGTGTGTATCAGCCATAACATTATATATATATATATATATATATATATATATAAATATATATACATACACTGCTTATACTGTGACTGTATCACCCAAACACTGCTTATACTGTGACTGTATCACCCAAACACTGCTTATACTGTGACTGTATCACCCAAACACTGCTTATACTGTGACTGTATCACCCAAACACTGCTTATACTGTGACTGTATCACCTAAACACTGCTTATACTGTGACTGTATCACCTAAACACTGCTTATACTGTGACTGTATCACCTAAACATTGCTTATACTGTGACTGTATCACCTAAACACTGCTTATACTGTGACTGTATCACCTAAACATTGCTTATACTGTGACTGTATCACCTAAACACTGCTTATACTGTGACTGTATCACCCAATCACTGCTTATACTGACTGTATCACCCAAACACTGCTTATACTGTGACTGTATCACCCAAACACTGCTTATACTGTGACTGTATCACCTAAACACTGCTTATACTGTGACTGTATCATCCAAACTCTGCTTATACTGTGACTGTATCACCCAAACACTGCTTATACTGTGACTATATCATCTAAACACTGCTTATACTGTGACTGTATCATCTAAACACTGCTTATACTGTGACTGTATCATCTAAACACTGCTTATACTGTGACTGTATCACCCAAACACTGCTTATACTGTGACTGTATCATCTAAACACTGCTTATACTGTGACTGTATCATCTAAACACTGCTTATACTGTGACTGTATCACCCAAACACTGCTTATACTGTGACTGTATCATCTAAACACTGCTTATACTGTGACTGTATCATCTAAACACTGCTTATACTGTGACTGTATCACCCAAACACTGCTTATACTGTGACTGTATCACCCAAACACTGCTTATACTGTGACTGTATCATCCAAACTCTGCTTATACTGTGACTGTATCACCCAAACACTGCTTATACTGTGACTGTATCACCCAAACACTGCTTATACTGTGACTGTATCATCTAAACACTGCTTATACTGTGACTGTATCATCTAAACACTGCTTATACTGTGACTGTATCACCCAAACACTGCTTATACTGTGACTGTATCACCCAAACACTGCTTATACTGTGACTGTATCATCTAAACACTGCTTATACTGTGACTGTATCATCTAAACACTGCTTATACTGTGACTGTATCACCCAAACACTGCTTATACTGTGACTGTATCACCCAAACACTGCTTATACTGTGACTGTATCATCTAAACACTGCTTATACTGTGACTGTATCATCTAAACACTGCTTATACTGTGACTGTATCACCTAAACATTGCTTATACTGTGACTGTATCACCTAAACACTGCTTATACTGTGACTGTATCACCCAAACACTGCTTATACTGTGACTGTATCACCCAAACACTGCTTATACTGTGACTGTATCACCCAAACACTGCTTACACTGTGACTGTATCACCCAAACACTGCTAATACTGTGACTGTATCACCCAAACACTGCTTATACTGTGACTGTATCACCCAAACACTGCTTATACTGTGATTGTATCACCCAAACACTGCTTATACTGTGACTGTATCACCCAAACACTGCTTATACTGTGACTGTATCACCCAAACACTGCTTATACTGTGATTGTATCACCCAAACACTGCTTATACTGTGACTGTATCACCTAAACACTGCTTATACTGTGACTGTATCACCCAAACACTGCTTATACTGTGACTGTATCACCCAAACACTGCTTATACTGTGACTGTATCACCCAAACACTGCTTATACTGTGACTGTATCACCTAAACACTGCTTATACTGTGACTGTATCGCCTAAACACTGCTTATACTGTGACTGTATCACCCAAACACTGCTTATATTGTGACTGTATCACCCAAACACTGCTTATACTGTGACTGTATCATCTAAACACTGCTTATACTGTCACTGCATCACCCAAACACTGCTTATACTGTGACTGTATCACCCAAACACTGCTAATACTGTGACTGTATCACCCAAACACTGCTTATACTGTGACTGTATCATCTAAACACTGCTTATACTGTGACTGTATCATCTAAACACCGCTTATACTGTGACTGTATCACACAAACACTGCTTATACTGTGACTGTATCACCCACACACTGCTTATACTGTGACTGTATCACCTAAACACTGCTTATACTGTGACTGTATCACCCAAACACTGCTTATACTGTGACTGTATCATCTAAACACTGCTTATACTGTGACTGTATCACCTAAACACTGCTTATACTGTGACTGGATCACCCAAACACTGCTTATACTGTGACTGTATCACCTAAACACTGCTTATACTGTGACTGTATCACCCAAACACTGCTTATACTGTGACTGTATCACCCAAACACTGCGTATACTGTGACTGTATCACCCAAACACTGCTTATACTGTGACTGTATCACCCAAACACTGCTCATACTGTGACTGTATCACCTAAACACTGCTTATACTGTGACTGTATCACCCAAACACTGCTTATACTGTGACTGTATCACCCAAACACTGCTTATACTGTGACTGTATCATCTAAACACTGCTTATACTGTGACTGTATCATCTAAACACCGCTTATACTGTGACTGGATAACCTAAACACTGCTTATACTGTGACTGTATCACCTAAACACTGCTTATACTGTGACTGGATAACCTAAACACTGCTTATACTGTGACTGTATCAACTAAACACTGCTTATACTGTGACTGGATAACCTAAACACTGCTTATACTGTGACTGTATCACCTAAACACCGCTTATACTGTGACTGTATCACCCAAACACTGCTTATACTGTGACGGTATCACCCAAACACTGCTTATACTGTGACTGTATCATCTAAACACTGCTTATACTGTGACTGTATCACCTAAACACTGCTTATACTGTGACTGTATCACCCAAACACTGCTTATACTGTGACTGTATCATCTAAACACTGCTTATACTGTGACTGTATCACCCAAACACTGCTTATACTGTGACTGTATCACCTAAACACTGCTTATACTGTGACTGTCACCCAAACACTGCTTATACTGTGACTGTATCACCCAAACACTGCTTATACTGTGACTGTATCACCCAAACACTGCTTATACTGTGACTGTATCACCCAAACACTGCTTATACTGTGACTGTATCACCCAAACACTGCTTATACTGTGACTGTATCACCCAAACACTGCTTATACTGTGACTGTATCACCCAAACACTGCTTATACTGTGACTGTATCACCCAAACACTGCTTATACTGTGACTGTATCACCTAAACACTGCTTATACTGTGACTGTATCACCCAAACAAACACTGCTTATACTGTGACTGTATCACCCAAACACTGCTTATACTGTGACTGTATTACCCAAACACTGCTTATACTGTGACTGTATCACCTAAACACTGCTTATACTGTGACTGTATCACCCAAACAAACACTGCTTATACTGTGACTGTATCACCCAAACACTGCTTATACTGTGACTGTATCACCCAAACAAACACTGCTTATACTGTGACTGTATCACCCAAACACTGCTTATACTGTGACTGTATCACCCAAACAAACACTGCTTATACTGTGACTGTATCACCCAAACACTGCTTATACTGTGACTGTATCACCCAAACACTGCTTATGCTGTAACTGTATCACCTAAACACTGCTAATACTGTGACTGTATCACCCAAACACTGCTTATACTGTGACTGGATCACCTAAACACTGCTTATACTGTGACTGTATCACCCAAACACTGCTTATACTGTGACTGTATCACCTAAACACTGCATATACTGTGACTGTATCACCCAAACACCGCTTATACTGTGACTGTATCACCCAAACACTGCTTATACTGTGACTGTATCACCCAAACACTGCTTATACTGTGACTATATCACCCAAACACTGCGTATACTGTGACTGTATCACCCAAACACTGCTTATACTGTGACTGTATCACCTAAACACTGCTTATACTGTGACTGTATGACCCAAACACTGCTCATACTGTGACTGCATCACCTAAACACTGCTTATACTGTGACTGTATCACCCAAACACTGCTTATACTGTGACTGTATCACCCAAACATTGCTTACACTGTGACTGTATCACCCAAACACTG
Organism: Pelodytes ibericus; assembly: GCA_036172795.1. Classification (NCBI taxonomy): domain Eukaryota; kingdom Metazoa; phylum Chordata; class Amphibia; order Anura; family Pelodytidae; genus Pelodytes; species Pelodytes ibericus. The sequence goes on along the minus strand of CM069858.1, from coordinate 1,546,488 downwards.
CTTATACTGTGACTGTATCACCCAAACACTGCTTATACTGTGACTGTATCACCTAAACACTGCTTATACTGTGACTGTATCACCCAAACACTGCTTCTACTGTGACTGTATCACCCAAACACTGCTTCTACTGTGACTGTATCACCCAAACACTGCTTATACTGTGACTGTGTCACCTAAACACTGCTTATACTGTGACTGTATCACCCAACCACTGCTTATACTGTGACTGTATCACCCAAACACTGCTTATACTGTGACTGTATCACCTAAACACTGCTTATACTGTGACTGTATCACCTAAACACTGCTTATACTGTGACTGTATCACCCAAACACTGCTTATACTGTGACTGTATCACCTAAACACTGCTTATACTGTGACTGTATCACCCAAACACTGCTTATACTGTGACTGTATCACCCAAACACTGCTTATACTGTGACTGTATCACCTAAACACTGCTTATATTGTGACTGTATCACCCAAACACTGCTTATACTGTGACTGTGTCACCTAAACACTGCTTATACTGTGACTGTATCACCCAACCACTGCTTATACTGTGACTGTATCACCCAAACACTGCTTATACTGTGACTGTATCACCTAAACACTGCTTATACTGTGACTGTATCACCCAAACACTGCTTATACTGTGACCGTGTCACCCAAACACTGCTTATACTGTGACTGTATCACCTAAACACTGCTTATACTGTGACTGTGTCACCCAAACACTGCTTATACTGTGACTGTATCACCCAAACACTGCTTATACTGTGACTGTATCACCTAAACACTGCTTATATTGTGACTGTATCACCCAAACACTGCTTATACTGTGACTGTATCACCTAAACACTGCTTACACTGTGACTATCACCTAAACACTGCTTATAATGTGACTGTGTCACCTAAACACTGCTTATACTGTGACTGTATCATCTAAACACTGCTTATACTGTGACTGTCACCCAAGCACTGCTTATACTGTGACCGTATCACCCAAACACTGCTTATACTGTGACTGTATCACCTAAACACTGCTTATACTGTGACTGTATCACCCAAACACTGCTTATACTGTGACTGTATCACCTAAACACTGCTTATACTGTGACTGTATCACCCAAACACTGCTTATACTGTGACTGTATCACCCAAACACTGCTTATACTGTGACCGTGTCACCCAAACACTGCTTATACTGTGACTGTATCACCTAAACACTGCTTATACTGTGACTGTGTCACCCAAACACTGCTTATACTGTGACTGTATCACCCAAACACTGCTTATACTGTGACTGTATCACCTAAACACTGCTTATACTGTGACTGTATCACCTTAACACTGCTTATACTGTGACTGTATCACCCAAACACTGCTTATACTGTGACTGTATCACCCAAACACTGCTTATACTGTGACTGTATCACCCAAACACTGCTTATACTGTGACTGTGTCACCCAAACACTGCTTATACTGTGACTGTATCACCTAAACACTGCTTATACTGTGACTGTATCACCTAAACACTGCTTATACTGTGACTGTATCACCTAAACACTGGTTATACTGTGACCGTATCACCCAAACACTGCTTATACTGTGACTGTATCACCCAAACACTGCTTATACTGTGACTGTATCACCCAAACACTGCTTATACTGTGACTGTATCACCCAAACACTGCTTATACTGGGACTGTATCATCTAAACATTATACTGTGACTGTATCACCTAAACACTGCTTATACTGTGACTGTATCACCCAAACACTGCTTATACGGTGACTGTATCACCTAAACACTGCTTATACTGTGACTGTATCACCCAAACACTGCTTATACTGTGACTGTATCACCTAAACACTGCTTATACTGTGACTGTATCACCCAAACACTGCTTATACTGTGACTGTATCCCCTAAAAACTGCTTATACTGTGACTGTATCACCCAAACACTGCTTATACTGTGACTGTATCACCCAAACACTGCTTATACTGTGACTGTATCACCCAAACACTGCTTATACTGTGACTGTATCACCTAAACACTGCTTATACTGTGACTGTATCACCCAAACACTGCTTATACTGTGACTGTATCATCTAAACGCTGCTTATACTGTGACTGTATCACCCAAACACTGCTTATACTGTGACTGTATCACCCAAACACTTCTTATACTGTGACTGTATCACCCAAACACTTCTTATACTGTGACTGTATCACCTAAACACTGCTTATACTGTGACGGTATCACCCAAACACTGCTTATACTGTGACTGTATCACCTAAACACTGCTTATACTGTGACTGTATCACCCAAACACTGCTTATACTGTGACTGTATCACCTAAACACTGCTTATACTGTGACTGTATCACCTAAACACTGCTTATACTGTGACTGTATTACCCAAACACTGCTTATACTGTGACTGTATCACCCAAACACTACTTATACTGTGACTGTATCACCCAAACACTGCTTATACTGTGACTGTATCACCTAAACACTGCTTATACTGTGACTGTATCACCCAAACACTGCTTATACTGTGACTGTATCACCCAAACACTGCTTATACTGTGACTGTATCACCTAAACACTGCTTATACTGTGACTGTATCACCCAAACACTGCTTATACTGTGACTGTATCACCTAAACACTGCTTATACATTGACTGTATCACCTAAACACTGCTTATACTGTGACTGTATCACCCGCACACTGCTTATACGGTGAATACATTAAATAAAACAATGTTGTGTTACCAGAAATGTGGTGTCACCTGTGGCTTGATATACAAATTACACATTTCACGTACCAAGCCACAGGTGATGTCATAAGCAGGAGACAGAACAGACATATTGAAAACATGTATTTCTCTTGTTATATGAATTTGTTGCAATTCTGCCAACACAATGTATAAATCATTTTTCATAATGTTTTAATCTCTACAGTTACAGAATAAACAATGTTTCTCCTGTTCTAGTGGGATGAATAGAAAGCTTCCTTATTCCTAACAGTATTTGGGGACAGTGAGAGCTGGGTGGGTTAGAGGGTAATTAATGGGTGTTCTAGTGGGATGAATAGTAAGCTTCCTTATTCCTAACAGTATTTGGGGACAGTGAGAGCTGGGTGGGTTTGGCCTGAGGTTAATTAATGGGTGTTCTAGTGGGATGAATAGTAAGCTTCCTTATTCCTAACAGTATTTGGGGACAGTGAGAGCTGGGTGGGTTAGAGGGTAATTAATGGGTGGTCTAGTAGGATGAATAGTAAGCTTCCTTATTCCTAACAGTATTTGGGGACAGTGGGAGCTGGGTGGGTTTGGTCAGAGGTTAATTAGCTTATTATTCTAGAGCTGGTAAATAACGTGTTACCACAGAAATGTCCCTCCACGGCCAAATGTACAGCTCAGAATAAACAACATTTTAATTCTACACAACCCCCAATATATATATGGAGAGAGAGAGAGCAGGGATCAGAGTGTGAATGGATTTGTGTACTTTAGGCCATTGGTGTGAATGCCACGAGCGAAGTCTTATTACTCACGGTACAGCCGCAAAAATACAAGTTCATCATTAGATTTGTCAGCTTCTTCACATCAGTATCATTAGCGAGGCAGAAACTGACACATGCTAATTATCACTGTAACATTACAATGCAAAGCGACAGGACACAACTAACAACATACGTTATGGTGGGGTAAGGGTATTAGGAAGACCCCTCCATTCAGGGGTAGCAGAGGCTTTGCTAGGCTTCAGCACCCAGGCCCCCACTAGCTCTATAACCCACACCCCCAGCTGGCTTCAGCCTCCAGGCCCCCAGCTAGGCTTCAGCCCCCAGGCCCCCAGCTAGGCTTCAGCACCCAGGCCCCCAGTTGGCTTCAGCACCCAGGCCCCCAGCTAGGCTTCAGCATCCAGGCCCCCAGCTAGGCTTCAGCATCCAGGCCCCCAGTTGGCTTCAGCACCCAGGCCCCCAGTTGGCTTCAGCACCCAGGCCCCCAGCTAGGCTTCAGCATCCAGGCCCCCAGTTGGCTTCAGCACCCAGGCCCCCAGTTGGCTTCAGCATCCAGGCCCCCAGCTAGGCTTCAGCATCCAGGCCCCCAGCTAGGCTTCAGCATCCAGGCCCCCAGCTAGGCTTCAGCACCCAGGCCCCCAGCTAGGCTTCAGCATCCAGGCCCCCAGCTAGGCTTCAGCATCCAGGCCCCCAGCTAGGCTTCAGCATCCAGGCCCCCAGCTAGGCTTCAGCATCCAGGCCCCCAGCTAGGCTTCAGCACCCAGGCCCCCAGCTAGGCTTCAGCACCCAGGCCCCCAGTTGGCTTCAGCATCCAGGCCCCCAGCTAGGGTTCAGCATCCAGGCCCCCAGATAGGCTTCAGCACCCAGGCCCCCAGTTGGCTTCAGCATCCAGGCCCCCAGCTAGGGTTCAGCATCCAGGCCCCCAGCTAGGCTTCAGCACCCAGGCCCCCAGTTGGCTTCAGCATCCAGGCCCCCAGCAAGGGTTCAGCATCCAGGCCCCCAGCTAGGCTTCAGCACCCAGGCCCCCAGCTAGGCTTCAGCACCCAGGCCCCCAGCTAGGCTTCAGCATCCAGGCCCCCAGCTAGGCTTCAGCACCCAGTTGGCTTCAGCAGCCAGGCCCCCACTAGCTCTATAACCCACACCCCCAGCTAGGCTTCAGCAGCCAGGCCCCCACTAGCTCTATAACCCACACCCCCAGCTGGCTTCAGCACCCAGGGCCCACACTAGCTCTATAACCCACACCCCCAGCTGGCTTCAGCACCCAGGCCCCCACTAGCTCTATAACCCACACCCCCAGCTGGCTTCAGCACCCAGGCCCCCAGTTGGCTTCAGCACCCAGGCCCCCACTAGCTCTATAACCCACACCCCCAGCTGGCTTCAGCCCCCAGGCCCCCACTCGCTCTATATATTAACTGGAATACTGCCCTGCTACACCAATAAATAGAATATATCAAGCATGCTCATTCTCCCTACTAATCGCATAAAAAAGTTAGCGATGGAGAATGGGTGCCTATGAGCCCTATTAGTATTACAAAAAACAGAGAAAGCTCAAGGAGAGCGATCCCAAAAGAGGGTTCATTGGGGCACTCCCGCCAAGTCAAGTAAGAACTAGTATACACATAATTATAGAAGTAGTAAAAGTACAAAATTTATTAATGTCATTTAAAAATGGCAGAAAAAAAAATAACTAGCTCTATAACCCACACCCCCAGCTACGCTTCAGCACCCAGGCCCCCAGCTAGGCTTCAGCATCCAGGCCCCCAGCTAGGCTTCAGCACCCAGGCCCCCACTAGCTCTATAACCCACACCCCCAGCTGGCTTCAGCACTCAGGCCCCCACTAGCTCTATAACCCACACCCCCAGCTACGCTTCAGCACCCAGGCCCCCACTAGCTCTATAACCCACACCCCCAGCTGGCTTCAGCACCCAGGGCCCCACTAGCTCTATAACCCACACCCCCAGCTGGCTTCAGCACCCAGGCCCCCACTAGCTCTATAACCCACACCCCCAGCTGGCTTCAGCACCCAGGCCCCCACTAGCTCTATAACCCACACCCCCAGCTACGCTTCAGCACCCAGGGCCCACACTAGCTCTATAACCCACACCCCCAGCTACGCTTCAGCACCCAGGGCCCACACTAGCTCTATAACCCACACCCCCAGCTACGCTTCAGCACCCAGGGCCCACACTAGCTCTATAACCCACACCCCCAGCTGGCTTCAGCCCCCAGGCCCCCCCTAGCTCTAGAACACACACCCCCAGCTGGCTTCAGCACCCAGGGCCCACACTAGCTCTATAACCCACACCCCCAGCTGGCTTCAGCACCCAGGCCCCCACTAGCTCTATAACCCACACCCCCAGCTGGCTTCAGCACCCAGGCCCCCACTAGCTCTATAACCCACACCCCCAGCTGGCTTCAGCACCCAGCCCCCCACTAGCTCTATAACCCACACCCCCAGCTGGCTTCAGCAGCCAGGCCCCCACTAGCTCTATAACCCACACCCCCAGCTACGCTTCAGCACCCAGGGCCCACACTAGCTCTATAACCCACACCCCCAGCTGGCTTCAGCCCCCAGGCCCCCACTAGCTCTATAACCCACACCACCAGCTGGCTTCAGCACCCAGTGCCCACACTAGCTCTATAACCCACACCCCCAGCTGGCTTCAGCACCCAGGCCCCCACTAGCTCTATAACCCACACCCCCAGCTGGCTTCAGCACCCAGGCCCCCACTAGCTCTATAACCCACACCCCCAGCTGGCTTCAGCACCCAGGCCCCCACTAGCTCTATAACCCACACCCCCATCTCGGCTTCAGCACCCAGGCCCCCACTAGCTCTATAACCCACACCCCCAGCTGGCTTCAGCACCCAGGCCCCCCTAGCTCTAGAACACACACCCCCAGCTACGCTTCAGCACCCAGGCCCCCCCTAGCTCTAGAACACACACCTCCAGCTACCCTTCAGCACCCAGGCCCCCACTAGCTCTATAACCCACACCCCCAGCTGGCTTCAGCACCCAGGCCCCCCTAGCTCTAGAACACACACCCCCAGCTACGCTTCAGCACCCAGGCCCCCCCTAGCTCTAGAACACACACCCCCAGCTACCCTTCAGCACCCAGGCCCCCACTAGCTCTATAACCCACACCCCCAGCTGGCTTCAGCACCCAGGCCCCCCTAGCTCTAGAACACACACCCCCAGCTACGCTTCAGCACCCAGGCCCCCCCTTGCTCTAGAACACACACCCCCAGCTACCCTTCAGCACCCAGGGCCCACACTAGCTCTAGGCCCCACACCCACAGTAAGGTTTCAGGACCCGTGGCCCCCATTAGCTCTCAGATCTTATGTCCAACACTAAGATGGAGCACCCAGGGGCCATCATTAGGCCTTGTTATTACTGAGGAAGAATGAGTTACTCATTTACCTATAAGCTGCATACAGCAGTCCCCAAACTTTACACACATTAATCTTGTGTTAACATCGTTATATGATTAACATCAGTTATTCCAGCAGTTGCTGCTCGTACAATAACACGCTTGGGTTAGCATGACCCAAGTTACTGAGCCAAACCAACTCTGAGCTGAACCATTTCAAACATGGAGGCCTCCGAGCAATGCCTGATTGGCCACTCCATTCCCCTGACATCATCAAGTTAAACCAACGCTGATGGTAGGATCTCTACGTAAAACAAGGCAAATCATAGCCTGATTACAGGGTAGAATAATCTCTTAACAGGACAATAAAATGTTTATTTTGAGGGGGCAGTTATGTTGGATCAGATGAAGGGAGATCTGACCCAAGATTCTAAACAACATGTCCGCCCCCTGATAGAGCTATACAGAGCAAAGATTCTACACGTCTGCCCCCTGATAGAGCTATACAGAGCAAAGATTCTACACGTCTGCCCCCTGATAGAGCTACACAGAGCAAAGATTCTACACATCTGCCCCATGATAGAGCTATACAGAGCAAAGATTCTACACGTCTGCCCCCTGATAGAGCTAAACAGAGCAAAGATTCTAAACAACATGTCCTCCCCCTGATAGAGCTATACAGAGCAAAGATTCTAAAACGTCTGCCCCCTGATAGAGCTATACAGAGCAAAGATTCTACACGTCTGCCCCCTGATAGAGCCATACAGAGCAAAGATTCTACACGTCTGCCCCCTGATAGAGCCATACAGAGCAAAGATTCTACACGTCTGCCCCCTGATAGAGCTATACAGAGCAAAGATTCTAAACAACATGTCTGCCCCATGATAGAGCTATACAGAACAAAGATTCTAAACAACATGTCTGCCCCCTGATAGAGCTATACAGAGCAAAGATTCTAACCAACATGTCGGCCCCCTGACAGAGCTATACAGAGCAAAGATTCTAACCAACATGTCCACCCACGATAGAGCTATACAGAGCAAAGATTCTAAACAACATGTCCACCCCTGATTATACAGAACAAAGAAGACTCAATAAGATAATTTTTTTTTGTATTCCTTAATTAAAACATTTTTATTTAATATGTCTGCACCACATAATTTTTCAATTAAACAGACTTTTGTCTTTTGCTGACAGATGTCTTTATACAGAGCAGCGTGTGATGTTTGTTGTGTCACAGGTCTTCAGTTCCATTTCTTTGAGGGATAAATATGTGGAAAGCGCTCTGTAACGGTGGCGGGTGGCGTGGAAATGGTTCCTGGCTGGTTATTAGTTCAGGAAGTACACAGGATGTGCTCAGATCATGTACAAGAAAAATACATAAATACTCTACAGAAAGAAGCAGAATGACAGATTGCCTGAATTCCTCTCGCAAACTGCGCTGGGAATATGACCCAGTCAGAACCCCGACAGTGGAAACTGTTTGTCTTTCCGTTTCCAGTTCTGGGTTTAAGTGAAGAAAAAAGAAAGAAGACATTTCAGTGTGAGACTCGCTGTAATAACTCTGAATACATCCAGCGAGCAGGCAGCACAATACATCCGTGTGAGACTCGCTGTAATAACTCTGAATACATCCAGCGAGCAGGCAGCACAATACATCCGTGTGAGACTCACTGTAATAACTCTGAATACATCCAGCGAGCAGGCAGCACAATACATCCGTGTGAGACTCACTGTAATAACTCTGAATACATCCAGCCAGCAGGCAGCACAAGACATTTCAGTGTGAGACTCGCTGTAATAACTCTGAATACATCCAGCGAGCAGGCAGCACAATACATCCGTGTGAGACTCACTGTAATAACTCTGAATACATCCAGCCAGCAGGCAGCACAAGACATCCGTGTGAGACTCACTGTAATAACTCTGAATACATCCAGCCAGCAGGCAGCACAAGACATCCGTGTGAGACTCACTGTAATAACTCTGAATACATCCAGCCAGCAGGCAGCACAAGACATCCGTGTGAGACTCACTGTAATAACTCTGAATACATCCAGCCAGCAGGCAGCACAAGACATCCGTGTGAGACTCACTGTAATAACTCTGAATACATCCAGCCAGCAGGCAGCACAAGACATCCGTGTGAGACTCGCCGTAATAACTCTGAATACATCCAGCCAGCAGGCAGCACAAGACATCCGTGTGAGACTCGCTGTAATAACTCTGAATACATCCAGCCAGCAGGCAGCACAAGACATCCATGTGAGACTCACTGTAATAACTCTGAATACATCCAGCCAGCAGGCAGCACAAGACATCCATGTGAGACTCACTGTAATAACTCTGAATACGTCCAGCCAGCAGGCAGCACAAGACATCCATGTGAGACTCACTGTAATAACTCTGAATACATCCAGCCAGCAGGCAGCACAAGACATCCATGTGAGACTCACTGTAATAACTCTGAATACGTCCAGCCAGCAGGCAGCACAAGACATCCGTGTGAGACTCACTGTAATAACTCTGAATACATCCAGCCAGCAGGCAGCACAAGACATCCGTGTGAGACTCACTGTAATAACTCTGAATACATCCAGCCAGCAGGCAGCACAAGACATCCGTGTGAGACTCACTGTAATAACTCTGAATACATCCAGCCAGCAGGCAGCACAAGACATCCGTGTGAGACTCGCTGTAATAACTCTGAATACATCCAGCCAGCAGGAAGCACAAGACATCCGTGTGAGACTCGCTGTAATAACTCTGAATACATCCAGCCAGCAGGCAGCACAAGACATCCGTGTGAGACTCACTGTAATAACTCTGAATACATCCAGCCAGCAGGCAGCACAAGACATCCGTGTGAGACTCGCTGTAATAACTCTGAATACATCCAGCCAGCAGGCAGCACAAGACATCCGTGTGAGACTCACTGTAATAACTCTGAATACATCCAGCCAGCAGGCAGCACAAGACATCCGTGTGAGACTCACTGTAATAACTCTGAATACGTCCAGCCAGCAGGCAGCACAAGACATCCGTGTGAGACTCACTGTAATAACTCTGAATACATCCAGCCAGCAGGCAGCACAAGACATCCGTGTGAGACTCACTGTAATAACTCTGAATACGTCCAGCCAGCAGGCAGCACAAGACATCCGTGTGAGACTCACTGTAATAACTCTGAATACGTCCAGCCAGCAGGCAGCACAAGACATCCATGTGAGACTCACTGTAATAACTCTGAATACGTCCAGCCAGCAGGCAGCACAAGACATCCGTGTGAGACTCACTGTAATAACTCTGAATACATCCAGCCAGCAGGCAGCACAAGACATCCATGTGAGACTCACTGTAATAACTCTGAATACGTCCAGCCAGCAGGCAGCACAAGACATCCTTGTGAGACTCACTGTAATAACTCGGAATACATCCAGCCAGCAGGCAGCACAAGACATCCGTGTGAGACTCACTGTAATAACTCTGAATACATCCAGCCAGCAGGCAGCACAAGACATCCATGTGAGACTCACTGTAATAACTCTGAATACGTCCAGCCAGCAGGCAGCACAAGACATCCGTGTGAGACTCACTGTAATAACTCTGAATACATCCAGCCAGCAGGCAGCACAAGACATCCGTGTGAGACTCACTGTAATAACTCTGAATACATCCAGCCAGCAGGCAGCACAAGACATCCGTGTGAGACTCACTGTAATAACTCTGAATACGTCCAGCCAGCAGGCAGCACAAGACATCCGTGTGAGACTTACTGTAATAACTCTGAATACGTCCAGCCAGCAGGCAGCACAAGACATCCGTGTGAGACTCACTGTAATAACTCTAAATACAGCCAGCAGGCAGCACAAGACATCCGTTTGAGACTCACTGTAATAACTCTGAATACGTCCAGCCAGCAGGCAGCACAAGACATCCGTGTGAGACTCACTGTAATAACTCTGAATACGTCCAGCCAGTAGGCAGCACAAGACATCCGTGTGAGACTCCTGGTAAACGACGACCCAAAAATCTGCCATACAGTACCGGCAGTTTAGCAATTCTATAACTTCTGTAAAAAAAAAACTAAAAAAACCATACACAGTCGTAACGATTTACTATCATCAAACCCACTGCTAAATACATCTACGAATTACAAAGGCCGTTTACATTCTATACCTGCGCAGGTGTTTCATGCTGCCGTTATACCGTTTACATTCTATACCCGTGCAGGTGTTTCATGCTGCCGTTATACTGTTTACATTCTATACCCGCGCAGGTGTTTCATGCTGCCGTTATACCGTTTACATTCTATACCCACGCAGGTGTTTCATGCTGCCGTTATACCGTTTACATTTTATACCTGCGCAGGTGTTTCATGCTGCCGTTATACCGTTTACATTCTATACCTGCGCAGGTGTTTCATGCTGCCGTTATACCGTTTACATTCTATATCTGCGCAGGTGTTTCATGCTGCCGTTATACCGTTTACATTCTATACCCGCGCAGGTGTTTCATGCTGCCGTTATACTGTTTACATTCTATACCTGCGCAGGTGTTTCATGCTGCCGCTATACTGTTTACATTCTATACCCACGCAGGTGTTTCATGCTGCCGTTATACCGTTTACATTCTATACCCGTGCAGGTGTTTCATGCTGCCGTTATACCGTTTACATTCTATACCCGCGCAGGTGTTTCATGCTGCCGTTATACTGTTTACATTCTATACCTGCGCAGGTGTTTCATGCTGCCGCTATACTGTTTACATTCTATACCCACGCAGGTGTTTCATGCTGCCGTTATACCGTTTACATTCTATACCTGCGCAGGTGTTTCATGCTGCCGTTATACCGTTTACATTCTATACCCGTGCAGGTGTTTCATGCTGCCGTTATACCGTTTACATTCTATACCCGCGCAGGTGTTTCATGCTGCCGTTATACTGTTTACATTCTATACCCACGCAGGTGTTTCATGCTGCCGTTATACCGTTTACATTCTATACCCGTGCAGGTGTTTCATGCTGCCGTTATACCGTTTACATTCTATACCTGCGCAGGTGTTTCATGCTGCCGTTATACCGTTTACATTCTATACCCGCGCAGGTGTTTCATGCTGCCGTTATACCGTTTACATTCTATACCCACGCAGGTGTTTCATGCTGCCGTTATACCGTTTACATTCTACATTCGAGCAGGTGTTTCATGCTGCCGTTATACCGTTTACATTCTATACCGTGCAGGTGTTTCATGCTGCCGTTATACCGTTTACATTCTATACCCGCGCAGGTGTTTCATGCTGCCGTTATACTGTTTACATTCTATACCCACGCAGGTGTTTCATGCTGCCGTTATACCGTTTACATTCTATACCCGTGCAGGTGTTTCATGCTGCCGTTATACCGTTTACATTCTATACCTGCGCAGGTGTTTCATGCTGCCGTTATACCGTTTACATTCTATACCCGCGCAGGTGTTTCATGCTGCCGTTATACCGTTTACATTCTATACCCACGCAGGTGTTTCATGCTGCCGTTATACCGTTTACATTCTACATTCGAGCAGGTGTTTCATGCTGCCGTTATACCGTTTACATTCTATACCGTGCAGGTGTTTCATGCTGCCGTTATACCGTTTACATTCTATACCTGCGCAGGTGTTTCATGCTGCCGCTATACTGTTTACATTCTATACCCGTACAGGTGTTTCATGCTGCCGTTATACCGTTTACATTCTACATTCGAGCAGGTGTTTCATGCTGCCGTTATACCGTTTACATTCTATACCCGTGCAGGTGTTTCATGCTGCCGTTATACTGTTTACATTCTATACCCGCGCAGATGTTTCATGCTGCCGTTATACCGTTTACATTCTATACCTGCGCAGGTGTTTCATGCTGCCGTTATACCGTTTACATTCTATACCTGCGCAGGTGTTTCATGCTGCCGTTATACCGTTTACATTCTATACCTGCGCAGGTGTTTCATGTTGCCGCTATACTGTTTACATTCTATACCCGTACAGGTGTTTCATGCTGCCGTTATACCGTTTACATTCTATACTCGTGCAGGTGTTTCATGTTGCCGCTATACTGTTTACATTCTATACCCGCGCAGGTGTTTCATGCTGCCGCTATACCATTTACATTCTGTACCCGCACAGGTGTTTCATGCTGCCGCTATACTGTTTACATTCTATACCCACGCAGGTGTTTCATGCTGCCGTTATACCGTTTACATTCTATACCCGCGCAGGTGTTTCATGTTGCCGCTATACTGTTTACATTCTATACCCGCGCAGGTGTTTCATGCTGCCGCTATACCGTTTACATTCTGTACCCGCACAGGTGTTTCATGCTGCCGCTATAACAGTCTTTAATGTCATCATGATAATACGTTACAACAGTTTGATCTGGCTGCGTGCATTAAAAGCTCCGAATTATCTGATCCTTATCAGCCAAACCTAGAGTGTACAGCAAGCAGCGTCTCTGAGCAATAATCCGAATGATTCAATTTACATGACAATTATCCAATTACTATTTGTATACAAACTTCTATGAGTGATTTGCTTTAAAACCAGTTACTACATTAATAACTGGTTTGCCCCCATGCCCCCCCAACATGGTTTGTGTCATGGTTAACTCTTTCAGTGCTGTAGGGCAGTCATACAGGGGTTAAGGTCATGTCACTTGTCAAATACAAAAGGAGCTAAATAACCCGCTGATCTGTTTAAAGGAAAAATGAAGGACGTAATTAAGTAAGATGCAGTTCATTCACTTTAAATAATTTATTTCTTTATTATTTTAGATAAAGTGTTAAGTGACTGGTTTCTTTTCCAGTTACTGTGATTTTGATAAAAGCTTTGAAATGATCAATTCTTCCCCAAGAAATAGCAATAATGACATGTTTAAAAAAAAACATGAAATCTCCGCCATCCAAAGCCCAGCGCATGTATTATTTATACGCTTCCTGTTTGTACGTAGAAGGCTGTATTTATTCTTGTGTCAGTCATCATATCTGTGGAAGCAGCCTGATTATTAGCCCATTGCTTAATTAAAGACCCCATTAAAGCACTGGGCTTGTGAAATAATCCGGATGCATTAATGAAGTGTTTATTGAGATTTTTCTTGTGTACACACATTGAAGTGTTGTGCAAGCTCATGGGTCTATTGGGAAACATGGGAGACGGATTAACACATGAAAGAGAGGCAGTATCTGTGGATAGGAAGCTCTCTCCTGTGCTCAGTTAGACTTTCAGCTGATCTGTCCGTCCACCCTGAAGACATCACAGTAACAGACTCCTCCGCTACGGGATATTTGCCATTACTGACTGCAGATATATTGGTACACAGCATCCGCTGGTTAATTCTGTACGTGAAAAAAGATGATTAGTCCTTGCTGATTTATCAAACAAACTCTATTGGAAACGGTTTGTTTTCTAGCGAGGGTATTCTCAAGCTGAGGAACATCAAGTAGCACACTAGCTTCACAGACTGTTTTGTTTAATAAGATGTGGGGCCTTTAAGGGAACAATTAATCATTTTCCAGAGGACCGAATCAGAGATCCTGGTTTACTCTCTGCCAGGTAATTGTGTAGGTGGTAACAGATTAATCAGGTTATTATTACATTGACCTGTCTGTCTCTTTCCGCCAAACAAACTGACCTTTAGCCTACTGGTCTGGAGATAGTCACCAGGACTTCCTCAGACGCAGAATATTGGGGTACTAACTAGAGAAAATATGGATTCCAAAATAAAGATATAACTGAGAAGGGTAACCAGTATAGACACAGTGCCACACACAGCCGCACCTAGCAGCCATATTGTATACAGTCTGGACAGCACGGAACCGGCAATTCTGAGACAAAGTTCTAAAAGTGGAGCAGTCACCGTGGAAACCAATCGAATATTCTGCTGATTATTCCACTCTTGGAACTTGGCCCTCAATTGCTCTTTGTAATGAAGAAAAATATACCCTGTTGCGGGCCTCCCAACCGTCCCTGATCAGGCGGGACCCTTTTGATTTGGGGGTCTCACTTTTCTGGGACACAGGAGGAAAGTAAATAAAGGTATTTGTGATGGACACACAACTTTAATGTGCCTGTGTCCTGGATCAGCATGCATCCTGACAGGACTGCATGTGTTAGAACGGAAGGAGGGGTACGAGTCCTACTAGCAAAGCACTATTTAATAAGAAACAATAAATAAATACACATTGTTAATGGATGCTCAGACATGTGCCTGGAGTTATGCATCCAGCAATCTAAATTTCCATACACTAAAACTGACTTTAGATTAAGAGAAGATGTGTTTTAAATGTGTCTGTGGCATCTCCCATCCATGACATCACTTTCTGGCTTCTGCATGGCATGCATGCTGTCGTTTGAGAACTCTGGCCTGGCACAAGGTATTGGGGAAAAGGTATTTATTAATTTCACTTTCATTTATTGTGGTTGGGCTTGTCTGCCCCTTTGGAAGTTCATTTTTTTTCCCCTGGAGAGTATTTGTTTGGTTTGTAATTTTAATCTGACTGCATATATATCTTGTTAGTGTGTTTTATGTGCATTTATGGATTTTTAACAGAATATATACATACATTGTAATAAAAATCCATATACTCATAAACATTCTTGTATTTATGAGCGCTGTCTGTATTTATACTTTGCGACTTGATATGCAAATTACATTACACATTCTCCATTGAAAGTAATTAATATGCATATCAAACTCCAATGTGATGTCATAAACACACATTTAAAATCTATATTATGTTTGTTTATTTTATGCATTTGCTGCAATTCTGCCGACACAATGTATAGATCATTGTTTCTAATAACAGTATGATTGGTTTGGTGCCGGTTTCCTCATCAGGATCAGTTATTTAGTCCTTTTACCCGCGTAGTTACCCCGAGCGGGTCTGTGGAGTTGATCCAGCCCTCTCTCCTTTGGACAGGGAATACAATACGAGAAGTAACACACAATAACATTTCTAAACTCTGTATCTGTCTGCAGATTTTATTTCACTTTGTCCCAGGAAAGCAGATTCTCAATTGTTCTTCTAATTAATTGTTTACTCCCCTCCCAGCCTTGTGCAACATCCTTGTGCAAAGTGGGATTTGATCATGGAAAGTTGTCTCATGGGGTTGAAAAGAACAATAGTTTATGTAGCTTGAGCTATATGTCATAATTCAAAACAGCTCGCGGGTAAATACAATAAACTTTCTATTCCAGATCTTCCCTGACAGGGCACAGTGTGCTGAAACTGTACAATATCACACTTTACAATGCTTACACATGCCTGCTTTAAATCTGGGGAGGGGGGATCCTTACTGCCCCAGGGACCTACCTGTTACTAATCTACCCTGAATATACACCTGTAATGAATACAAAGTCCTTAATGGGAAAAAAAACCTTGGTTTTAACCCTTGCTTTCTTAGAACAATCTGTTGTGAGCTCCAACACAACCAGGAAGCTGTTTCCAAAACCTGCAATGTGTGTCATTTGAATGGTGCATGAATAGTGTACATGGAGCATCTCACAGTGGCAGTAACAGTCGCATTGCACACAGCCAATCGTGAGGGCTGGAGTATCTCTTCCCCAGCAGGATGTGTGTCCTGTCTCCTCTCCCGCGATTGGCTGTGTGCTGTATGATTGACAGAAAGAGACTGTCGCCAGTGCTTTGCTCCATGATCTGATTCAATGTTAAATATTTTCCCAAGAGATGAGCAGGATATCGAATGCTCCCATTCCTGGCACCCAGACATCTCCACACAAAATAATACTGAATATTAACACTGTGAGTATCGGAGAGACTGACCTGCTCATATCTGTACATGTCAGTGCCCTCTGCTTTTTAAGGCATCACCTTGTGGCACCGCATGCAAATTAAATCTTCCACAATAGTATTTAATTTGCAAATGTTACCACAAGATGATGTTACAAGTACAAGACTGCACACGGCATATTAGAACTCATTAGAAATCATCATACTACTCAGCGATCACAATGCAGAAATGATTCACCCCACAAAACGCTGCTGAGGTGACAGAGCCCCTTCTACTGATGTCATAGCACACCTTACCATTGATGCATCCCAGAGGATCTTCGAGATCCCCTGAAAAGCTCAGGATGTGGGCAGAAAGAACGAATGTTTGATCTCAGAGATACCCCCGGAGGCCACAGGAAAATGTATAAAACAAGGAGAGAATCAAACTGCAAGGAGAGCTGTGTTAATGGACTAATTATATTTGTATTTTCATTCAATTACTGCTTTGATGTAAAAAGCGAAATCAGATTATAAGGCATATCTTCCTTTGAAGCACAGGCTTCCAGTAACAATACTAAGTGTGTTATCTCCCACATTATCACAGGGACATTTACCAACAGCAGGAAAATAATAACAGAAATCCACAGGACTCGTCAGAATAAAAAGAGACAGAGATTTAATACTTTATATGATAAAAGTGTTAGAAACCTCACACACATTGTATCCGTGACGTGCTGACACGCGTGTCTGATCCCATGGTGGACATGTTCTGAATGCTCCGCCCTGCGAGGCGGGCAATCGGGGTATCAGATCCTTAACACTGCAAAGGGCAGGGGAGGGCTGGCAGCCTTAGGCCTGGGGGGCAAATCCAGTCAAGTGGCCCATTGCACCATCGAATCGCCTCCCCATCCACGGCCATCTTTTCCTTGTTTTATAACGAATATTGCCAGGATTTTCCCCCACAATATGCCAGGATTTGCCATTTAATATGCTAAAATTTTCCCTTACAAAATGCCAGGATTATGCCCCTCAGTATGCCAGGATTATGCCCCTCAGTATGCCAGGATTATGCCCCTCAATATGCCAGGATTTAGACACCCAATATGCCAGGATTTTCCCCTCAATATGCCAAGATGATGCCCCCTCAATATGCCAGGATTTTCCCCTCAATATGCCAGGATTATGCCCCTCAATATGCCAGGATTTAGACACCCAATATCCCAAAATGTGGGCACCCCCCCTACCCACGTTGCACACCTACGACATGACCCATAACCCACGTTGCACACCAGGACATGCCCCATCACCACATTTACATGCCTCCATCACCCCATTACATACACATTTCCAATATTATTTGCCATTAATATTTCCCAGCCAATTTGCCCAATAATATTCCAAGGTTATCTGCCATTTAATATGTCCCTGCTAATTTGCCCAATATGCCAGTGTTAATTGCCATTTAATATTCCCCAGCCATTTTGCCCAATATGCCAGTCTTATTCTGCCATTCAATATTCCCCAGACGATTTGTCCAATATGCCAGTGTTATTCTGCCATTTAATATGCCCCAGTTAATTTGCCCAATAATATTCCAGTGTTATTTGCCATGTAATATTCCCCAGCCAATTTGCCCAATAATATGCCAGTCTTATTAGCCATGTAATATTCCCCAGCCAATTTGCCCAATAATATGCCAGTCTTATTAGCCATGTAATATTCCCCAATAATATGCCAGTCTTATTTGCCATGTAATATTCCCCAGCCAATTTGCCCAATAATATGCCAGTGTTATTAGCCATGTAATATTCCCCAGCCAATTTGCCCAATAATATGCCAGTGTTATTAGCCATGTAATATTCCCCAGCCAATTTGCCCAATAATATGCCAGTGTTATTTGCCCCCCCTCTCTTACCTTTTTCCCTGGTGGCTAGTGGCAGAACTTCCCCGGTGGCTAGTGGCAGGAGGACTTCCCTGGTGGCTAGTGGCAGGACTTCCCTGGTGGCTAGTGGCAGGAGGACTTCCCTGGTGGCAGGCAGCATGGTCCCTCCATGCTGCCTGTTCGGCCTCTCGGCGGTTGTGCCGACAGGTCACGTGATCGGCGCGCGTCTGACGTCAGAGCGCCGATCACGTGACTGTCGGCACTTCCGTGTCACACTGCACGGGGAGCCGAACAGGCAGCACGGAGGTTTCTCTGTGCTGCCTGTTCGGCTCCCCGTGCAGTTTTGCAGGCAGAGCGGAGATGAGAGGGGATCTTCCGATCCCTTCTCACCTCCGTCTCTGCCTGCAAGCGCGTTTTTTTTTTTTTTTAAACACTGGCCCAGCGGCCGTGTTTTACAAACATTAGGGCGGCCTGGGGGGCAATTTCCTCCCTGCCCCCTGGCCCAGCCCGCCCCTGGCAAAGGGTATTAGGGAAATGACGGCGAACGCCCGACTAATGGGAACACAACGGATCCACTGTCAGCCCGTTACCTCATTATACGGCACAGTGCCCCATCACCAGCCTTGCCCTGGGCAGAGGGAGTTTCTTAATGTGAGAACCCACTCAGGTTAATGAGTCACATCACTGCTCCTGTGTCTCCTTAGCCAGGGATAATGGGGCGTACTATAAGAGTTTGGGCTTTGGTAAGGGGCTGGTGAGAATTGATGTGTGTGATGCTGTAGTGAAGAGAGAGGAACATACAGGGAGCTATTCACTAAAAGGTGAGTTGAACATTTCATGTCACTGATGTAGAGCCAAAACTGGTGAGTTTCTCCTGCTGAAAGAGCCGAGTTGTTGCTCTGTGTGTGTAAGTGTTGTATAAAGACCTCCTAAATTCTGTCCCTGGAGAATCAGGACAAGGGAGGGGGACATCACGGGTCACTCCAACTGGCAGTGCTAATGCGCATTCGCCAGCGGTGTATTTTGGTTTGGTGTTGCCCTATCCCTGACTAAACTTGTGCTCCCCCTTCCGAACATTTAAACAATTATAATTAACTTACATATTTTCTTCCTCTGCACCCACAATTGCACCCAGGACTCACCCAGCACCTACAAAGCACCCACAATTTACCCCAGCACCCAGACTGCACTGACAGTACTAACTCCAGCACGTAGATTTTCACTCACGACTTTCCCCAGCACCCAGATTTGCACTCAGGCCTTTCTCCAGCACCCAGAATCTGCGCCAACATCCAGATTTACACTCAGAACTTACCCCTTCACAATGCTGCTAGCACTGCTGTCCTGCCTCGTGCCCTCACTTGACACAAAGCTCATGGATTATTAAACTCCCAGGCAGGTGGCACAAAAAAATGGTGTAACACTGCACAGTCAGAGTTCTAAAATATAAGAATATTGGCTCTGGGGGCTGTTCTGGCATTTTTGGCCTTTCAAAAGATACATTACTGACATGCACACATGTTGGGAAGCATGTGTGTGTGTATATACACGGTCTGCATCTATGTAAATATGTGTGGGCATGGGCTGTATGTGTATGCCATAAGTGTTTGCATGTACATGCTGTATGCGTGTGTGCTGTATGTATGTGCACATGTGGTGTATGAGTGTGTTCTGCATTTGCTGTATGTATGTGTATTTGTAGTTATGTTACAGCACATTAGCTTGTGTGGGTAAGAGTATCATGCACTGTCTAAACCGGTTAGTTTCCTCAGAGCAGTTTAATTGGTGAGTTCAGGCCACTCAAGAGTGTGAGAGTTTTTAGTGAGTCTCAGACCCCAGCAAACCCCCTGAGACGTATCCCTGCCAGAATACGCAGAGCTGTGTTTCCCACCACATCAAGGCCAAGCATGATCTGTCCCCAGCACAGCAGATACTCCACATGGGTCACTCAGTGTCCATCCAGAAACTGGACGATTTCCCCAGTATCACCCAGCCTGGGCAGAGACACAAGACACACGTGAAATGCGTGGGACATGCCACTGATTTTTTTCTTTAACCATTTAATGAATTCATTAGGGTTATGTAGAAAATATGTAGTGCAATTAATTACAAATACTAACTCGAAGTATAAAATGATTTCTGTCAGAAAAAAGCCACAGTGCGCCAACATAAAAAAGGGATAGATTTGTTCATCATTTTGGCACAGGCCGTGTAAAACTACGGCTTTTTAGATCACATTATTGGACTAAAATGTCCAACCAATTCTAATCTGGTGTGATCTGTTCTGAACAAAGTGAAATTAAAAGTCACAAAGCACAAATATATGTCAAATAGTGAAAATGAAAAATCACAAAGGGAAATAAATTCACGAAGTGAAAATAAAAAGTCACAAAGTGAGAATACAAAGTCACAAAGTGAGAATACAAAGTCACAAAGTGAGAATACAAAGTCACAAAGTGAGAATAATAAGTCCTAATTTGAGAATAAAAAAGTCACAGTCAAAATAAAAAGTCATAAAGTGAGAATAAAAAGTCACAAAGTCAAAATAAAAATTCATAAAGTGAGAATAAAAAGTCACAAAATAAAAATAAAAAAAAGTCACAGTGAGAATAAAAAGTCACAAAGTAAAAATAAAGAGTCACAAAGTGAAAATAAAAAGTCACGGAGTGAGAATGAAAAGTCACAAAGTGAGAATAAAAAGTCATAAAGTGAAAATAAAAAGTCACAAAGTGAGTATGAAAAGTCACATAGTGAGAATAAAAAGTCACATAGTGAGAATAAAAAGTCACATAGTGAGAATAAAAAGTCACAAAGTGAGTATGAAAAGTCACATAGTGAAAATAAAAAGTCAAAGTTAGAATAAAGTCACAAAGTGAATATAAAAAGTCATGGAGTGAGAATGAAAAGTCACAAAGTGAGAATAAAAAGTCATAAAGTGAGAATAAGAAGCTTGCGTTTTTGCCCATTTTTTTCATTGTGACCAGTTTCTACAGACCATACAGTGCAAGAAAAAAAATCTGAAGAAGTCCGACATAAAACAAGCCGCATAAAATCCCCGGAGGAACAAGTTTTACCCAGGCGCTGATCTGATGTGTGGTAAAACATGACATCACACCTGTGTGTTTTGCACAGTCACGTGTAAGCATGACTAGCCAGCCACATGTCATTCCCCATATAGCACACAGGAAACGCAGCCGGCATGTTATCTGCATGGCACACGCTCTGAAGACGGACAGTGCCGGTGCTGATTACAGATGCTCTGTCACCGCATGTGTGTATCTGTGTGTTATGGATTGTGTTACTAGGATGACACATAGCTAACGGATGAGAAGGATGAGAGGCCAATCAATAGATTAACTCTTTTCTTACTGCAGTCATGCATGCCTAACTGGGTAACTGGATATTAATGCCCACAGTCATGAAACTCATGATATATAGTTACAGGGAGAAACTAGTATATAATAATAATAATAATAATAATGGCTCTCGCATCAGAGTGTGTGAAATGAACCCAGGTAAGTGTGGACGCTAATGTGTCTATTATACAAACTCCACAAGTAACAATATTTAGTAACATAGTGTCAAAGTCATTAAGGTTGAAAAAAGACACTAGGTCATAAAGTTCAACCCGTCTACCTATCATTCCTGCTTTTGATCCAAAAGAAGCAACAACCTCTAAGGAAGCTATTTCGAATTTTGCCTATTGGGGGGAAATTTCTTCTTGACTCCAAGGGCAATCAGATTTCTCTTTGGATCAATAAGCTCTATTATTAATGCTTATTCTATTATTAATAGCCCTGTATGTTCTGCTTTTCCATATGTAAATGCATCTACTGTGGTTGATAGCACTACCTCTCTTGGCAGTGGATTCCATAACTTTATTGCCCTTAACTTAAAGAATCCCTTCCTTTGCTGTCTATGAAATCTTTGCTCTTCCAGTCTCAGGGGGTGACCTCTTGTTCTTTGTACATTTCTATTAATGAACAGGTCCCTGGAAAGCTCTTTATATTGGCCCTGCACATATTTATATAATGTTATCATATCCCCTTTCAGACGCCTTTTTTCTAACATATAAAAATTCAATTTTTTCAGTCTCTCTTCTTAACGAAGATCCTCCAATCCCCTTATTAATTTTGTAGCTCTCCTTTGCACTTTTTCTAGTTCTATAATATCCTTTTTTTAAGGACTGGTGCCCAGAATTGTACTGCATATTCAAGGTGAGGTCTTACCATTAACTTGTAAAGAGGCAAGATGATGTCCTCCTCCCGTGAATCTATACCTCGTTTTATACATGCCAATATTTTATTGGCCCTTGCAGCTGCTGACTGGCATTGAGCAATATTGCCAAGTCTGTTATCTACAATTATTCCTAAATCCTTTTCATTTGAAGTTTTCCCCAGGCTCATGCTATTTAAAGTATTTGTTGCTTTGTTATTATTTTTCCCATGATGCATAACTTTACATTTGTCTATACTGAACCTCATTTGTCACTTTACTGCCCACTCTGTCCAAATCTTCCTGTAAAGAAAAAACATCAAGGTTAGTCTGTATTACCTTACCTAATTTTGTGTCATCAAACACTGAGACACGGCTCTCAACAAAACTTGGGACATCATTAATTAATAAATTAAAAGGAAGAGGGCATAAAACAGACCACCGAGGTACTCCACTAAATACCCTGGTCCAGTTTGAGGATTTTCTGTTTACAACAACCCTCTGCATTCTATCTTTTAGCCAATTTTTAATCCAAATACATATGTTTGCCCCCAAGCCCGTTTCTCTCAATTTGTAGAGTTATCTTTAGTGTGGAACTGTAGCAAAGTCTAAATAGATCACATCAGCTGCCACCTAGATCTATATTATTACTGACTTCTTCATAGAATGGGATCTTCCATATAAATCACCATGAACACTGATCCATGAATCACATTACACAAAGGATAGACATAACAGCAAGGTAGATGATGAACCTATTGCCCTGTTTTAATGGAGATGGTATTCAATATACACAGCGACTGGTTTCATGTTCAACTGCAATCTTCAAGATGAACCATTTACATAATACAATAGGTGAATTATATAGTCACATGACTACCCTGGACCAATAATACAAAGGCAATCCAATACACATGAGAGACATAATTACACCTCAATTACAAAATAGCTATGTAACTTTCACTATCTGTGACTTGTATTGAACAGGCAAATCAATTGTTCTGCAGTTCACAGACTTGAATTGAATGGGAGGGTTATGTAACTATTACATCACAGGGGGGCGGAGTTATAATCCTGTTTGATCAGGTCAGCCACCTAGTCCTGCCCACTATGATACACAGGAGCCAGTAAGAGAGCAGAGGAGTATCTTATGACATCATTATGCAAGCTTTCGCTACTGTTGTAAAGTAAGACTGGCGGGAAGATTTTGGATAATGTTGCATCATGGGAAATATTCACAAAATGGAGCCTGGACTTAAAACACTAATTTTATTTTTCCTTTAATATGCAATTAATTCAATCATATATATATATAAAAAAAAAATTATATATGTGTTTGTTTTAAATGATCAGGCTATCAAGTTACATCTTATGTAAGTGGTAGTGTCCCTTTAATAGTTCACCTTGAAAATGGTGCTTGAAGACTGAAACAGGTCTTTGTGAATGGCTGGCTGGCTAGCATGGGGGGAATAGAAGCGCCTTAGCCAGTGACTCACTTCTCCTATTGTTTTAAATCAAAAATAATTTCACCGGGGCTTCTAACTGTAGCAACATTTAAAAATGATGGGCTTGGAGATAGGCGGGACTGTTTCTATAGTACCAGTAATAATTCTGTTACACTTTATTTGTAAAGGAGAAAGGAAGACAGATCTTCTTTTTCTTTACATGATGTAGAAGAAAAATCAGACAAGTTGCGCGTTCGAGGTGCGCAGCTTTGCGGGATGACCAGCAGACTGCACTGACCTCTTTACCTCGCTTTCCATCTTGATTACTGTTCAGTTCACAGCTGAAAGATCAACAGCCGTTTTTTATTGGCTATAAAACTGCGAGAAACAAACAGGTACAAGAACCTCTGCTCCACGCTCTCTCTCCTGCCGAGAGCTTTAAACTGCCACGATTGATGGCAATTGTTAAATCCAACAAATTATCTCTGCTGTAAACTGAGCTGTAAATTCCAGAAAACACAGAACAAAAGCCGAGTGCCGGGAACATGGAGACGACTTTGAACATTTCCACGTTCGCAGCAGATTTAGGAATATTTTGGGAAGAATATTTCCAGGTGAGATTGTGTAAAAGTAATTTTCACGTTAGGGGTTATGAACATAAGCAATGTTTCCTTGGACATAACCTTTTATTTGTTGAATGCCATCAAGCAGGGCTTTGTAAGGGTGTAGAAACAATGACTCACTTTCTGATCTCATGAGCTTGCAATCTAAGTGATGCCCATGTAGCTGCAGATCAACTTTTAAACTAAGCATTATAAAAATGTGCTCTTTTAATGCAGGATAACAGGAATTATTCCATTTCCTAAAGTCACCACTGCTGGATGAGGCCCTAACATCTACCCAGCGAAGTGGGACCCATAAAAGAGGGTTTAGGTGAGCTACTGCGGCCCTCCAGCTGCTGCTGAACTACAAATCCCATAATTCTTCACAGGCTTTCTGGAATGGCAGAGAAACAGCTGGAGGGCCGGATGCCTATGGCACCACTTTCAAATGATGCCACCCACCAGAGCGATGACTATCAATTTGTAGGATGGGGAGCAGAGGGAGAGTGTTTGGCAGCAGCAGAAAAGACCAGAAACATACACACACACACAAAGAAATGCATTACTGAAACACACACACACACACACACACACACAAAGAAATGCATTACTGAAACACACAACTCGCTCCTGTTACCAGTGGTCGGAATTTCACTAAACATGGGATACATTTGTATCATTATTCATGCAAAGGTAAAGACAGTTACCTGGTGATTAGTTAAAACATCCTGAGTGACATTAGTAAATATCACCTCCTCTACCTCACACAGCTCGGGCTATTTTTAAGGTGCATTCCAGTGAATCCCCTGACCGGCAGCCATGATGCTCCCAGCAGGGATACAGCTGTTTCTGATGGACACTATCTTTGAGCACAGTGATGCCACTAACAAAGGGGATCTAAACTAGGTCTCTCTCTGCAGTGAGAGGCGGGCAGTCCGCTCAGACAGCGTGGGGCAGGACCCCCTCTGATTGGCTGAGGACACACTGACAGTGTGCGCCAGAGACAGAGCCGAGAAAAAACCCACACGTCACAAAAATAGATTTATTTCTATTTGTTTCTGAAATAAATTCCACCTGGAGAACTTCCGTTCTTCTTCCAGGAACCATTAAACAAGTGTTAAAACTAACACAAGTCCCATGGTACATGTAAGACGTGGAGCAGGCCACATGTGTCCTCTGGTGGGCAGCAGCCAGGCTTGGACACATGGAGTTCATTTGTTTGAAGAGGTAACAGACCATTTGACAGTCGTATTCCCCTCATATAAGCACCAGCTTTACGGAAGAAATGACTCCATGGCTGGGAATTCCAGGAGTATCATCAGATAGCAGCACGTGGGAAGGGAACATGTTTGGGACACTTGTATAAACATTTTGGGGGCTCTTGGTAACCTCTTTGCTGATAGTGAGGTAGTCTGTGTACTTTCACAGTGCATCTGAATGTAAATATACCCTATATTTCTACGTTAGGAGCCAAATGGAGATAGTCCTTCCACAGAATTTTTTACAAAGCCAGAACAGTTAGGAGCCAGCAATAGGGATTTTAGGAGCCCTGGCTCCATGGATTAGTAACGCTGTGTATATGCCCCTATTTACAGAGGCATATGGTGCCCCTGAGTGCTGCCAGTCCTGAGCACGCCTGTCACTCGGAGGCACAATGTATCTCGTGTACACAAAAATGTATGCTGCTAATTTATAGGTCTAGATTTTCGTATCCCCAATGGGCTAGGTCAAGAATGACTGGACTCCTGGTCCACCCCTTCCTGATAAAAGATCAGGGAGAGGAAAGCCAGCAGCATGCTGGGAAATGCAGCTTTATAAACTGTTAACACAGTGTTTATTAATACAGACCCCCTTTAATTGAGATCTCTCTCTATTCCTAGCTCTCAATGTGCTACAGACACATTACTCATTGTTTCAAGCCTGTTTCCCCCCCCAGCATTTAAACTCCTTTGGAGGGTCCCTTGCAGGGTCTGTGGAGGACTCAGCTCTGTTTATTGCGAGACATTCTTGCAGGGTTAAATACATGGTCTCTGTTGTTATAACCTTTTCTGGCTGTGGCTGGTAAAGCTGTTTGTGGTAAAATGCACTGGACTGAAAAACAGTATCACTTATCATGAAGCCCCCCCCCCCCGTCCATGAGATCCCCTCCCGCGCTCCAATCTGTATATATCAATACAGCCCAGCGTGGGGGGATATAACCAGCTTTTACTAGGTCACAAATAATAACTAGTGCAGCATATATCTGGTCACCCCACAGACCGCAACAAAACCTTCAATATTCATCACATAATTACTATTTAACAGAAACCAATAGAATTGGCAGGGATACCAATCACCATATGAATAAAACATTACAATCTATATTTAACACATTAGCAGGGAGCCTCCCAGGAAACAGTGTTCCGCAGAACGCATTAAACCTGCACATTCTGATGTCCACCGGACACAGTCTTATTAGCACGATAGTATTTAAATTAACCCTCATGGCACGAGGTCAGTGGGAGGCCCAGCACCTTAGCCTCTTGGCCTCCCTGTAAGGACCAACTCCTGCTTTAAGTTGTTCCTTTTGGTGACCCCATGCAACAGTCACTATGTTTGACAACTTAAGCATTATCGGTTACTCCATACGGCTTCCACCTTCTGTAGCCTGCCGCAAAGTATAAACACCAATTGTCCATCATACTGTGACTGAGATGAACATCGTCCTGGCACAAAATCTGAGACAGGTCAACAGCAATAGGATGATGGCAAAGCACAATGCCACCTCTAGGCCACAAAGCGAGACACCACCTTATTGGCTTTGCGTCTTACCCGCTTCACCCCTTTGGGCACCCCACCACTGAAGGCAAGCGATAATCTCAGACCAAACTATGATAAGGCCTGATAAGAAGAACACAGCTCTTCCAGGAAGACCTTAATATCCCTGATAAACTCCATGTTGGGGACAGAGCAGAGATAAATGCCACCCGTATGACAAGAAACTGAGGCACAGCTTGCAGCCCAACATGTCTGGCTATCTCCGTGGTAATAGGTTCCCAGCGAAGGGCGTGAAAGCCCAGCCAGCGCACCAATACCTCATCCTCGGAGAAACCAAGCTGTTGGCCATTTTTTCCGAACCAACACACGATGGGCCGCCCAGTACACGAAGGAGTGCCCCAGGATCCAGACCATACATCTCTCAGCAGAATAACCTATGGCAAAAAGAAACAGGAGCTTTAATGATCTTGTAAAACTGAAACTGAGGAGAAGGAACCTACAGCCACAGGTCAAACTGGCCAGAAACCACTTAGGCCGGACAGTACTTATTACATACAGACACCTATACATTTACCATTATAATATAGTTGTGCATTTTCATATATATTTACACACACTATATATATATATATTATATATATATATATTATATATAGTCATAAAAAGGTTATCTTTATTGCTTTAACGCATTTAGGAAAAAAATGTGACGTTTCGGCTGCTAACAAACCCTTTGTCCTGAAGAAACACAATGCTATTACCATTTCTAAAATTATTCAATACAAATGAAAAATAACAAGGTGATGGCCATCTATTGGCCAGTAACCGTTTAGCTCTTTGATAGACCTCCCATACCGAGCACCTTAAAATAGAATGCTTAAGTGGCCAGGCACCTAGTGACACCAGAAACGGACACTCATGTACCAAAGAAATGTCATCTCATATGGCAGAACCGTCACCAGGGCGAAGGGAGAACGCCTTTTCATCAGAGGACCAAGTAGCATGAGGCATAACTTGCTGTCCCCCAGACTCCTAATCCAACCAGGACCTAGGTAGCCATCCTTCTCCACCCCGGCGCAAGCATAGGATCACTGATGACGAAATAAGACATCAGCAATGTCATTCTTAACACCAAATACATGCACCGCCCTAAAACATGCATTCAGTGTTAAACATCTCAGAATCAACTGTCTCAAGAGTTGAATCCGACACCTTGTTAATGGCCTGTAACACAACTATATTGTCGCACCAGAACCTGACTTTCTTATTCCTAAATGAGTCACCCTAATCACCACCACATCCACAACTATGGGGAATAGACAGGTAAATCCCGCGATCAGGAGGGGAGAGGAAGACATCAATGGTATAGGCACAGGAATTACTCTGGCTGTTATCACTGGGGTCAGGTAACCTCTGATGTACAGCTGTACTAGACAGTCTATACACATAGCCCAGGACAGAGGTGCAGAGTCAGATAACCTCTCATGCACAGCTGTACTAGACAGTCTGTACACATAGCCCAGGACAGAGGTGCAGAGTCAGATAACCTCTCATGCACAGCTGTACTAGACAGTCTATACACATAGCCTGGGACAGAGGTGCAGAGTCAGATAACCTCTCATGCACAGCTGTACTAGACAGTCTATACACATAGCCCGGGACAGAGGTGCAGAGTCAGATAACCTCTCATGCATGCACGGCTGTACTAGACAGTCTGTACACATAGCCTGGGACAGAGGAGCAGAGTCAGATAACCTCTCATGCACAGCTGTACTAGACAGTCTGTACACATAGCCTGGGACAGAGGTGCAGAGTCAGATAACCTCTCATGCATGGCTGTACTAGACAGTCTATACACATAGCCCAGGACAGAGGTGCAGAGTCAGATAACCTCTCATGCACAGCTGTAGTAGACAGTCTATACACATAGCCCAGGACAGAGGTGCAGAGTCAGATAACCTCTCATGCAC
Source organism: Pelodytes ibericus (assembly GCA_036172795.1). Classification (NCBI taxonomy): domain Eukaryota; kingdom Metazoa; phylum Chordata; class Amphibia; order Anura; family Pelodytidae; genus Pelodytes; species Pelodytes ibericus. The sequence goes on along the minus strand of CM069858.1, from coordinate 1,516,943 downwards.
GGCTGTACTAGACAGTCTATACACATAGCCCAGGACAGAGGTGCAGAGTCAGATAACCTCTCATGCACGGCTGTACTAGACAGTCTATACACATAGCCCGGGACAGAGGTGCAGAGTCAGATAACCTCTCATGCACAGCTGTACTAGATAGTCTATACACATAGCCTGGGACAGAGGTGCAGAGTCAGATAACCTCTCATGCACAGCTGTACTAGACAGTCTATACACATAGCCCGGGACAGAGGTGCAGAGTCAGATAACCTCTCATGCACAGCTGTACTAGACAGTCTATACACATAGCCCGGGACAGAGGTGCAGAGTCAGATAACCTCTCATGCACAGCTGTACTAGACAGTCTGTACACATAGCCCAGCACATAGCCCGGGACAGAGGTGCAGAGTCAGATAACCTCTCATGCACGGCTGTACTAGACAGTCTGTACACATAGCATGGGACAGAGGTGCAGAGTCAGATAACCTCTCATGCACAGCTGTACTAGACAGTCTGTACACATAGCCCAGCACATAGCCCGGGACAGAGGTGCAGAGTCAGATAACCTCTCATGCACGGCTGTACTAGACAGTCTATACACATAGCCCAGGACAGAGGTGCAGAGTCAGATAACCTCTCATGCACGGCTGTACTAGACAGTCTATACACATAGCCCAGGACAGAGGTGCAGAGTCAGATAACCTCTCATGCACGGCTGTATTAGACAGTCTATACACATAGCCGGTGCAGAGTCAGATAACCTCTCATGCACAGCTGTACTAGACAGTCTGTACACATAGCCCAGGACAGAGGTGCAGAGTCAGGTAACCTCTCATACACAGCTGTACTAGACAGTCTATACACATAGCCCAGGACAGAGGTACAGAGTCAGATAACCTCTCATGCACAGCTGTACTAGACAGTCTGTACACATAGCCTGGGACAGAGGTGCAGAGTCAGATAACCTCTCATGCACAGCTGTACTAGACAGTCTATACACATAGCCCGGGACAGAGGTGCAGAGTCAGATAACCTCTCATGCACGGCTGTACTAGACAGTCTATACACATAGCCCAGGACAGAGGTGCAGAGTCAGATAACCTCTCATGCACAGCTGTACTAGACAGTCTATGCACATAGCCTGGGACAGAGGTGCAGAGTCAGATAACCTCTCATGCACAGCTGTACTAGACAGTCTATACACATAGCCCAGGACAGAGGTGCAGAGTCAGATAACCTCTCATGCACAGCTGTACTAGACAGTCTATACACATAGCCCAGGACAGAGGTGCAGAGTCAGATAACCTCTGATGTACAGCTGTACTAGACAGTCTATACACATAGCCCAGGACAGAGGTGCAGAGTCAGATAACCTCTCATGCACAGCTGTACTAGACAGTCTATACACATAGCCCAGGACAGAGGTGCAGAGTCAGATAACCTCTCATGCACAGCTGTACTAGACAGTCTATACACATAGCCCAGGACAGAGGTGCAGAGTCAGATAACCTCTCATGCACGGCTGTACTAGACAGTCTATACACATAGCCCAGGACAGAGGTGCAGAGTCAGATAACCTCTCATGCACGGCTGTACTAGACAGTCTATACACATAGCCCAGGACAGAGGTACAGAGTCAGATAACCTCTCATGCACAGCTGTACTAGACAGTCTATACACATAGCCCAGGACAGAGGTACAGAGTCAGATAACCTCTCATGCACGGCTGTACTAGACAGTCTATACACATAGCCTGGGACAGAGGAGCAGAGTCAGATAACCTCTCATGCACGGCTGTACTAGACAGTCTATACACATAGCCTGGGATAGAGGTGCAGAGTCAGATAACCTCTCATGCACAGCTGTACTAGACAGTCTATACACATAGCCCGGGACAGAGGTGCAGAGTCAGATAACCTCTCATGCACGGCTGTACTAGACAGTCTATACACATAGCCCAGGACAGAGGTGCAGAGTCAGATAACCTCTCATGCACAGCTGTACTAGACAGTCTATACACATAGCCCGGGACAGAGGTGCAGAGTCAGATAACCTCTCATGCACAGCTGTACTAGACAGTCTATACACATAGCCCAGGACAGAGGTACAGAGTCAGATAACCTCTCATGCACAGCTGTACTAGACAGTCTATACACATAGACCGGGACAGAGGTGCAGAGTCAGATAACCTCTCATGCACGGCTGTACTAGACAGTCTATACACATAGCCCAGGACAGAGGTGCAGAGTCAGACAACCTCTCATGCACGTCTGTACTAGACAGTCTGTACACATAGCCCAGGACAGAGGTGCAGAGTCAGATAACCTCTCATGCACAGCTGTACTAGACAGTCTATACACATAGCCCAGGACAGAGGTGCAGAGTCAGATAACCTCTCATGCACAGCTGTACTAGACAGTCTATACACATAGCCCAGGACAGAGGTGCAGAGTCAGATAACCTCTCATGCACAGCTGTACTAGACAGTCTATACACATAGCCCGGGACAGAGGTGCAGAGTCAGATAACCTCTCATGCACGGCTGTACTAGACAGTCTATACACATAGCCCAGGACAGAGGTGCAGAGTCAGATAACCTCTCATGCACGGCTGTACTAGACAGTCTATACACATAGCCTGGGACAGAGGTGCAGAGTCAGATAACCTCTCATGCACAGCTGTACTAGACAGTCTATACACATAGCCCGGGACAGAGGTGCAGAGTCAAATAACCTCTCATGCACAGCTGTACTAGACAGTCTATACACATAGCCCGGGACAGAGGTGCAGAGTCAGATAACCTCTCATGCACGGCTGTACTAGACAGTCTGTACACATAGCCCGGGACAGAGGTGCAGAGTCAGATATCCTCTCATGCACAGCTGTACTAGACAGTCTATACACATAGCCTGGGACAGAGGTGCAGAGTCAGATAACCTCTCATGCACGGCTGTACTAGACAGTCTATACACATAGCCCAGGACAGAGGTGCAGAGTCAGATAACCTCTCATGTACAGCTGTACTAGACAGTCAATACACATAGCCCAGCACATAGCCCAGGACAGAGGTGCAGAGTCAGATAACCTCTCATGCACGGCTGTACTAGACAGTCTATACACATAGCCCAGGACAGAGGTGCAGAGTCAGATAACCTCTCATGCACAGCTGTACTAGACATTCTATACACATAGCCTGGGACAGAGGTGCAGAGTCAGATAACCTCTCATGCACGGCTGTACTAGACAGTCTATACACATAGCCCGGGACAGAGGTGCAGAGTCAGATAACCTCTCATGCACAGCTGTACTAGACAGTCTATACACATAGCCCAGGACAGAGGTGCAGAGTCAGATAACCTCTCATGCACGGCTGTACTTGACAGTCTATACACATAGCCCAGGACAGAGGTGCAGAGTCAGATAACCTCTCATGCACGGCTGTACTAGACAGTCTGTACACATAGCTCGGGACAGAGGAGCAGAGTCAGATAACCTCTCATGCACGGCTGTACTAGACAGTCTGTACACATAGCCTGGGACAGAAGTGCAGAGTCAGATAACCTCTCATGCACAGCTGTACTAGACAGTCTATACACATAGCCCAGGACAGAGGTGCAGAGTCAGATAACCTCTCATGCACGGCTGTACTAGACAGTCTATACACATAGCCCAGGACAGAGGTGCAGAGTCAGATAACCTCTCATGCACGGCTGTACTAGACAGTCTATACACATAGCCCAGGACAGAGGTGCAGAGTCAGATAACCTCTCATGCACGGCTGTACTAGACAGTCTATACACACAGCCCAGGACAGAGGAGCAGAGTCAGATAACCTCTCATGCACAGCTGTACTAGACAGTCTGTACACATAGTCTGGGACAGAGGAGCAGAGTCAGATAACCTCTCATGCACAGCTGTACTAGACAGTCTATACACATAGCCCAGGACAGAGGTGCAGAGTCAGATAACCTCTCATGCACGGCTGTACTAGACAGTCTATACACATAGCCCGGGACAGAGGTGCAGAGTCAGATAACCTCTCATGCACGGCTGTACTAGACAGTCTATACACACAGCCCAGGACAGAGGAGCAGAGTCAGATAACCTCTCATGCACAGCTGTACTAGACAGTCTATACACATAGCCCAGGACAGAGGTACAGAGTCAGATAACCTCTCATGCACAGCTGTACTAGACAGTCTATACACATAGACCGGGACAGAGGTGCAGAGTCAGATAACCTCTCATGCACGGCTGTACTAGACAGTCTATACACATAGCCCAGGACAGAGGTGCAGAGTCAGACAACCTCTCATGCACGTCTGTACTAGACAGTCTGTACACATAGCCCAGGACAGAGGTGCAGAGTCAGATAACCTCTCATGCACAGCTGTACTAGACAGTCTATACACATAGCCCAGGACAGAGGTGCAGAGTCAGATAACCTCTCATGCACAGCTGTACTAGACAGTCTATACACATAGCCCAGGACAGAGGTGCAGAGTCAGATAACCTCTCATGCACAGCTGTACTAGACAGTCTATACACATAGCCCGGGACAGAGGTGCAGAGTCAGATAACCTCTCATGCACGGCTGTACTAGACAGTCTATACACATAGCCCAGGACAGAGGTGCAGAGTCAGATAACCTCTCATGCACGGCTGTACTAGACAGTCTATACACATAGCCTGGGACAGAGGTGCAGAGTCAGATAACCTCTCATGCACAGCTGTACTAGACAGTCTATACACATAGCCCGGGACAGAGGTGCAGAGTCAAATAACCTCTCATGCACAGCTGTACTAGACAGTCTATACACATAGCCTGGGACAGAGGTGCAGAGTCAGATAACCTCTCATGCACGGCTGTACTAGACAGTCTATACACATAGCCCAGGACAGAGGTGCAGAGTCAGATAACCTCTCATGTACAGCTGTACTAGACAGTCAATACACATAGCCCAGCACATAGCCCAGGACAGAGGTGCAGAGTCAGATAACCTCTCATGCACGGCTGTACTAGACAGTCTATACACATAGCCCAGGACAGAGGTGCAGAGTCAGATAACCTCTCATGCACAGCTGTACTAGACATTCTATACACATAGCCTGGGACAGAGGTGCAGAGTCAGATAACCTCTCATGCACGGCTGTACTAGACAGTCTATACACATAGCCCGGGACAGAGGTGCAGAGTCAGATAACCTCTCATGCACAGCTGTACTAGACAGTCTATACACATAGCCCAGGACAGAGGTGCAGAGTCAGATAACCTCTCATGCACAGCTGTACTAGACAGTCTATACACATAGCCCAGGACAGAGGTGCAGAGTCAGATAACCTCTCATGCACGGCTGTACTTGACAGTCTATACACATAGCCCAGGACAGAGGTGCAGAGTCAGATAACCTCTCATGCACGGCTGTACTAGACAGTCTGTACACATAGCTCGGGACAGAGGAGCAGAGTCAGATAACCTCTCATGCACGGCTGTACTAGACAGTCTGTACACATAGCCTGGGACAGAAGTGCAGAGTCAGATAACCTCTCATGCACAGCTGTACTAGACAGTCTATACACATAGCCCAGGACAGAGGTGCAGAGTCAGATAACCTCTCATGCACGGCTGTACTAGACAGTCTATACACATAGCCCAGGACAGAGGTGCAGAGTCAGATAACCTCTCATGCACGGCTGTACTAGACAGTCTATACACATAGCCCAGGACAGAGGTGCAGAGTCAGATAACCTCTCATGCACGGCTGTACTAGACAGTCTGTACACATAGCCCAGGACAGAGGTGCAGAGTCAGATAACCTCTCATGCACAGCTGTACTAGACAGTCTGTACACATAGCCCAGGACAGAGGTACAGAGTCAGATAACCTCTCATGCACGGCTGTACTAGACAGTCTGTACACATAGTCTGGGACAGAGGAGCAGAGTCAGATAACCTCTCATGCACAGCTGTACTAGACAGTCTATACACATAGCCCAGGACAGAGGTGCAGAGTCAGATAACCTCTCATGCACGGCTGTACTAGACAGTCTATACACATAGCCCGGGACAGAGGTGCAGAGTCAGATAACCTCTCATGCACGGCTGTACTAGACAGTCTATACACACAGCCCAGGACAGAGGAGCAGAGTCAGATAACCTCTCATGCACAGCTGTACTAGACAGTCTGTACACATAGCCCAGGACAGAGGGGCAGAGTCAGATAACCTCTCATGCACAGCTGTACTAGACAGTCTATACACATAGCCCAGGACAGAGGTGCAGAGTCAGATAACCTCTCATGCACAGCTGTACTAGACAGTCTGTACACATAGCTCGGGACAGAGGTGCAGAGTCAGATAACCTCTCATGCACGGCTGTACTAGACAGTCTATACACATAGCCCAGGACAGAGGTGCAGAGTCAGATAACCTCTCATGCACAGCTGTACTAGACAGTCTATACACATAGCCCAGGACAGAGGTGCAGAGTCAGATAACCTCTCATGCACGGCTGTACTAGACAGTCTATACACATAGCCCGGGACAGAGGTGCAGAGTCAGATAACCTCTCATGCACAGCTGTACTAGACAGTCTATACACATAGCCCGGGACAGAGGTGCAGAGTCAGATAACCTCTCATGCACGGCTGTACTAGACAGTCTATACACATAGCCCAGGACAGAGGTGCAGAGTCAGATAACCTCTCATGCACAGCTGTACTAGACAGTCTTTACACATAGCCCAGGACAGAGGAGCAGAGTCAGATAACCTCTCATGCACAGCTGTACTAGACAGTCTATACACATAGCCCAGGACAGAGGTGCAGAGTCAGATAACCTCTCATGCACAGCTGTACTAGACAGTCTATACACATAGCCCGGGACAGAGGTGCAGAGTCAGGTAACCTCTCATGCACAGCTGTACTAGACAGTCTATACACATAGCCCAGGACAGAGGTGCAGAGTCAGATAACCTCTCATGCACGGCTGTACTAGACAGTCTATACACATAGCCCGGGACAGAGGTGCAGAGTCAGATAACCTCTCCTGTACAGCTGTACTAGACAGTCTATACACATAGCCCGGGACAGAGGTGCAGAGTCAGGTAACCTCTCATGCACAGCTGTACTAGACAGTCTATACACATAGCCCAGGACAGAGGTGCAGAGTCAGATAACCTCTCATGCATGGCTGTACTAGACAGTCTATACACATAGCCCAGGACAGAGGTGCAGAGTCAGATAACCTCTCGTGCACGGCTGTACTAGACAGTCTGTACACATAGCCCAGGACAGAGGTACAGAGTCAGATAACCTCTCATGCACGGCTGTACTAGACAGTCTATACACATAGCCCGGGACAGAGGTGCAGAGTCAGATAACCTCTCATGCACGGCTGTACTAGACAGTCTATACACATAGCCCAGGACAGAGGTGCAGAGTCAGATAACCTCTCGTGCACGGCTGTACTAGACAGTCTGTACACATAGCCCAGGACAGAGGTACAGAGTCAGATAACCTCTCATGCACGGCTGTACTAGACAGTCTATACACATAGCCCGGGACAGAGGTGCAGAGTCAGATAACCTCTCATGCACGGCTGTACTAGACAGTCTATACACATAGCTCGGGACAGAGGTGCAGAGTCAGATAACCTCTCATGCACAGCTGTACTAGACAGTCTATACACATAGCCCGGGACAGAGGTGCAGAGTCAGATAACCTCTCATGCACAGCTGTACTAGACAGTCTATACACATAGCCCGGGACAGAGGTGCAGAGTCAGATAACCTCTCATGCACAGCTGTACTAGACAGTCTGTACACATAGCTCGGGACAGAGGTGCAGAGTCAGATAACCTCTCATGCACGGCTGTACTAGACAGTCTGTACACATAGCCCAGGACAGAGGTGCAGAGTCAGATAACCTCTCATGCACAGCTGTACTAGACAGTCTATACACATAGCCCGGGACAGAGGTGCAGAGTCAGATAACCTCTCATGCACAGCTGTACTAGACAGTCTATACACATAGCCCAGGACAGAGGTGCAGAGTCAGATAACCTCTCATGCACGGCTGTACTAGACAGTCTGTACACATAGCCTGGGACAGAGGTGCAGAGTCAGATAACCTCTCATGCACAGCTGTACTAGACAGTCTATACACATAGCCCAGGACAGAGGTGCAGAGTCAGATAACCTCTCATGCACGGCTGTACTAGACAGTCTGTACACATAGCCCAGGACAGAGGTGCAGAGTCAGATAACCTCTCATGCACAGCTGTACTAGACAGTCTATACACATAGCCTGGGACAGAGGTGCAGAGTCAGATAACCTCTCATGCACAGCTGTACTAGACAGTCTATACACATAGCCCGGGAAAGAGGTGCAGAGTCAGATAACCTCTCATGCACAGCTGTACTAGACAGTCTGTACACATAGCTCGGGACAGAGGTGCAGAGTCAGATAACCTCTCATGCACAGCTGTACTAGACAGTCTATACACATAGCCCAGGACAGAGGAGCAGAGTCAGATAACCTCTCATGCACGGCTGTACTAGACAGTCTATACACATAGCCCAGGACAGAGGTGCAGAGTCAGATAACCTCTCATGCACAGCTGTACTAGACAGTCTGTACACATAGCCTGGGACAGAGGAGCAGAGTCAGATAACCTCTCATGCACAGCTGTACTAGACAGTCTATACACATAGCCTTGGACACAGGTGCAGAGTCAGATAACCTCTCATGCACAGCTGTACTAGACAGTCTATACACATAGCCCAGGACAGAGGTGCAGAGTCAGATAACCTCTCATGCACGGCTGTACTAGACAGTCTGTACACATAGCCTGGGACAGAGGTGCAGAGTCAGATAACCTCTCATGCACAGCTGTACTAGACAGTCTATACACATAGCCCAGGACAGAGGTGCAGAGTCAGATAACCTCTCATGCACGGCTGTACTAGACAGTCTGTACACATAGCCCAGGACAGAGGTGCAGAGTCAGATAACCTCTCATGCACAGCTGTACTAGACAGTCTATACACATAGCCTGGGACAGAGGTGCAGAGTCAGATAACCTCTCATGCACAGCTGTACTAGACATTCTATACACATAGCCCGGGACAGAGGTGCAGAGTCAGATAACCTCTCATGCACAGCTGTACTAGACAGTCTATACACATAGCCCGGGACAGAGGTGCAGAGTCAGATAACCTCTCATGCACGGCTGTACTAGACAGTCTATACACATAGCTCTGGACAGAGGTGCAGAGTCAGATAACCTCTCATGCACAGCTGTACTAGACAGTCTATACACATAGCCCAGGACAGAGGTGCAGAGTCAGATAACCTCTCATGCACGGCTGTACTAGACAGTCTATACACATAGCTCGGGACAGAGGAGCAGAGTCAGATAACCTCTCATGCACGGCTGTACTAGACAGTCTGTACACATAGCCTGGGACAGAGGTGCAGAGTCAGATAACCTCTCATGCACAGCTGTACTAGACAGTCTATACACATAGCTCGGGACAGAGGTGCAGAGTCAGATAACCTCTCATGCACAGCTGTACTAGACAGTCTATACACATAGCATGGGACAGAGGTGCAGAGTCAGATAACCTCTCATGCACGGCTGTACTAGACAGTCTATACACATAGCCCTGGACAGAGGTGCAGAGTCAGATAACCTCTCATGCACGGCTGAACTAGACAGTCTATACACATAGCCTGGGACAGAGGTGCAGAGTCAGATAACCTCTCATGCACGGCTGAACTAGACAGTCTATACACATAGCCCGGGACAGAGGTGCAGAGTCAGATAACCTCTCATGCACGGCTGTACTAGACAGTCTATACACATAGCCCAGGACAGAGGTGCAGAGTCAGATAACCTCTCATGCACGGCTGTATTAGACAGTCTATACACATAGCCCAGGACAGAGGTGCAGAGTCAGATAACCTCTCATGCACGGCTGTACTAGACAGTCAGTACACATAGCCCAGGACAGAGGTGCAGAGTCAGATAACCTCTCATGCACAGCTGTACTAGACAGTCTGTACACATAGCCCAGGACAGAGGTACAGAGTCAGATAACCTCTCATGCACAGCTGTACTAGACAGTCTATACACATAGGCCAGGACAGAGGAGCAGAGTCAGATAACCTCTCATGCACGGCTGTACTAGACAGTCTGTACACATAGCTCGGGACAGAGGTGCAGAGTCAGATAACCTCTCATGCACAGCTGTACTAGACAGTCTGTACACATAGCCCAGGACAGAGGTGCAGAGTCAGATAACCTCTCATGCACAGCTGTACTAGACAGTCTGTACACATAGCTCGGGACAGAGGTGCAGAGTCAGATAACCTCTCATGCACAGCTGTACTAGACAGTCTATACACATAGCCCAGGACAGAGGAGCAGAGTCAGATAACCTCTCATGCACGGCTGTACTAGACATTCTATACACATAGCCTGGGACAGAGGTGCAGAGTCAGATAACCTCTCATGCACAGCTGTACTAGACAGTCTATACACATAGCCCGGGACAGAGGTGCAGAGTCAGATAACCTCTCATGCACGGCTGTACTAGACAGTCTATACACATAGCTCTGGACAGAGGTGCAGAGTCAGATAACCTCTCATGCACAGCTGTACTAGACAGTCTATACACATAGCCCAGGACAGAGGTGCAGAGTCAGATAACCTCTCATGCACGGCTGTACTAGACAGTCTGTACACATAGCCTGGGACAGAGGTGCAGAGTCAGATAACCTCTCATGCACAGCTGTACTAGACAGTCTATACACATAGCTCGGGACAGAGGTGCAGAGTCAGATAACCTCTCATGCACAGCTGTACTAGACAGTCTATACACATAGCCCAGGACAGAGGTGCAGAGTCAGATAACCTCTCATGCACGGCTGTACTAGACAGTCTATACACATAGCCCTGGACAGAGGTGCAGAGTCAGATAACCTCTCATGCACAGCTGTACTAGACAGTCTATACACATAGCTCGGGACAGAGGTGCAGAGTCAGATAACCTCTCATGCACAGCTGTACTAGACAGTCTATACACATAGCTCGGGACAGAGGTGCAGAGTCAGATAACCTCTCATGCACAGCTGTACTAGACAGTCTATACACATAGCCCGGGACAGAGGTGCAGAGTCAGATAACCTCTCATGCACGGCTGTACTAGACAGTCTATACACATAGCCCAGGACAGAGGTGCAGAGTCAGATAACCTCTCATGCACGGCTGTATTAGACAGTCTATACACATAGCCCAGGACAGAGGTGCAGAGTCAGATAACCTCTCATGCACGGCTGTACTAGACAGTCTGTACACATAGCTCGGGACAGAGGTGCAGAGTCAGATAACCTCTCATGCACAGCTGTACTAGACAGTCTGTACACATAGCTCGGGACAGAGGTGCAGAGTCAGATAACCTCTCATGCACAGCTGTACTAGACAGTCTGTACACATAGCCCAGGACAGGGGTGCAGAGTCAGATAACCTCTCATGCACAGCTGTACTAGACAGTCTATACACATAGCCCAGGACAGAGGAGCAGAGTCAGATAACCTCTCATGCACGGCTGTACTAGACAGTCTATACACATAGCCCAGGACAGAGGAGCAGAGTCAGATAACCTCTCATGCACAGCTGTACTAGACAGTCTGTACACATAGTCTGGGACAGAGGAGCAGAGTCAGATAACCTCTCATGCACAGCTGTACTAGACAGTCTATACACATAGCCCGGGACAGAGGTGCAGAGTCAGATAACCTCTCATGCACGGCTGTACTAGACAGTCTATACACATAGCCCGGGACAGAGGTGCAGAGTCAGATAACCTCTCATGCACGGCTGTACTAGACAGTCTGTACACATAGCCCGGGACAGAGGTGCAGAGTCAGATAACCTCTCATGCACGGCTGTACTAGACAGTCTATACACATAGCCCAGGACAGAGGAGCAGAGTCAGATAACCTCTCATGCACAGCTGTACTAGACAGTCTGTACACATAGCCCAGGACAGAGGTGCAGAGTCAGATAACCTCTCATGCACGGCTGTACTAGACAGTCTGTACACATAGTCTGGGACAGAGGAGCAGAGTCAGATAACCTCTCATGCACAGCTGTACTAGACAGTCTGTACACATAGTCTGGGACAGAGGTGCAGAGTCAGATAACCTCTCATGCACGGCTGTACTAGACAGTCTGTACACATAGCCCGGGACAGAGGTGCAGAGTCAGATAACCTCTCATGCACGGCTGTACTAGACAGTCTATACACATAGCCCAGGACAGAGGTGCAGAGTCAGATAACCTCTCATGCACGGCTGTACTAGACAGTCTGTACACATAGCCCGGGACAGAGGTGCAGAGTCAGATAACCTCTCATGCACAGCTGTACTAGACAGTCTATACACATAGCCTGTTATCAGGTCGAAACACCTTATTAGATCCTGTCGCTTTGTGGTTAATAAGTGGTTAATTTGCATATCAAGCCATAAGTGATGTCATAAACAGGAGACACAGACACCATATGTTTGTCTTATTTTATGCATTTCTGCTGACACAATATATAGATCAATGTTTATTCTCTACACTGACAGTGCGTCCCTGTGATTTACTAAAGTTGTAATGTGTCAAATGACCCCGTGCAAATAATTCAAATATAATAATACTTGTACTACAACAATGCTGCCCTCTGAAGTAATCTCCAAATGACTAACAATACACAAAATACGAACGCAGAATGGCGTAACGGTAGTGAAGACGTGAATTTAAATATTTTGCAATGAAGAGAAGGTAAAATCCTTCAAAATGTTAATATGATTTCTGTAAAAAAACACAAACATGTGTGTGACCAGATATAGTAAATGTGTATTGGCCCCTAATACAAGGAGAACTCACAAAAAGGTGGTAGGAGTAAATGGAGTAGAGATGATGGCTGGAATAACATCAAAAGCTGAATCTGCCTCCACGCGTTTCGCCGGATAATACACGGCTTCTTCAGGAGGAAAAAAACGTGCATCAAAACAGCATTTGTGTTTACCCACTTGAGATCCACGTAAGAGTGTCTGTATAATGTGTTAATATTTGGCACAGGTAAAATAGGAAATTGTAAAAACCATTCTTTAAACATGAGTCAGATCAAGATAATTACACCCAATAAACACGTTACACTTTATAAGCCAGAAGATACTGACTGGGGTCTTCAGAATATCTAATTAATGTTAAAATAACTTAAGGCTTCAATCTTTAATAAGGGAATTGAAGTGAATTACAAACTTGCAGGACTGTTGGCAGAAAATGAACTTCTGTTTATTGGAAAGATTGCATCAAGTGTAGATATTTATACAGAAATGCTTTAATCGAAGAACATAAAGAAAGCAATTAATTGAGCCCACTTTACTTTGTATTGCTCTATCAGGAGGCAGACATGTTGTTACACAAATGGTAAAAAAAAGACCCATTCTAAATAGCTTCTAAATTTTATTCTGAGTTGGTCTCCGTTGTTTTTTTCAAGTTATAGGGCAATTACTGAAATTAGCATTTATTGTTTCTTAACCATTTTGTCCCCAACCCTAGTCATCACACTTACCCTAATTCAAACCCTAACCCATCTGCAACTGTAAATGTATGCCTTAAATCACTGCATAAAATGTGTCTATTGTCCCTTTCAGCGAGACGCAATTCCTTCTTTCATGAGTGAAGCCCTTGGAATCAGTCCAGTTAGGACTAAAATAAAAAGATGGGCAGTGGCCAGAAAAGATTAAACACCTGTCTGTGTTTAATGATTCTCCAGACTAGAAATCAGATCAATAACCTATATTTCAGTAATCTAGTCATCTTACTGTGTGGTGTGGCTGGCAGAATGACTGGAAGGACAGGTCATTTCTAAATGTTTATATTAAGAGTCCAAAAGCTGGAGGTCTTGCTGTTCCTAACAGGAAGCCCTATGGAGAGTGATCATAGAGTATCAGGACGTCCACAAAAATCCTGGTTCATACAACACAATGTCCGCCAGACGGACCGCTGTTATATGCTTTTATTGAGCTCAATAATAATAATCTGGAAACTATCAGATTTTTGATGTTGTAAGTGAGGTCCATAAGCTCACAGTCCTCTCGGTCCAGTAAATGTTTTGTAAGTATCTTTTTTTGTTACATAATGAAATGTTTACTTTTTGATATTTTGCATCTTATGTTGGAGTTTTTTGTTAAATTATAAATATGCTGGATTTTATACCGTTTGTTGGAAGTGCTGCTCGTTATAGATTAATGGATCACAGTTTAGATCGGAATCAAACCGGCATGTGCGGTGTTAACGGCGAATGTTTAGCGTCATGCATGAGTCATCACGCCTATCACGCCCAATCCCTCACCCGAGCTATATTAGGGAACTGAGCCTGTATTCATGTTTAGTAAATCTGTCTCCAGGAGAAATCCAAACCAATACGATAACCAGTGTGTACTATGTGACACGGCACTGGGCTCAGAATTAAACAATCCCGTAATGTATTCAAAATACAGTCACAGAAATGGTAGGTCACCTGGTCTTCAATATGTTCTTGTTTAACCATTTGTGTGCAATACGAGCTAAGCTGGCATGTGGTGTGTTAAACCCCACAATCTCACTGCCAGTTCACTGAATGCTTTGACTTTGCACCCTTCTCCCAGACATCTAAAAAAACATGAAACCCCCCCATCCCATAACCCACCTCCCTCCAAGCACTTCCACCAGAAGGCTCCTGCTCGGGTCATTTTTGCTGCTTAAATAAATTATGTTTATATACTTTCACTGTTCTGTTTCCATCAAACATGTTTGCACTAAAGAAACCAGCTTGTTATGGGCCTGACGGATAATGAAGCACAAAGGATGAAATTAGACTATAATAAAGATAAACAAGTACAGAAAACATGCGAAAGAAGCCAAACTGCTTGGCTGACCAAAGCGTGACCTGCAGGCCTGCTCAAAGTGATTTTTGGCGGTGGAGCAGCGAGTAGATCTGAGGCAGACGCAGGCGGTAGGATAGGAACGTGGGACGGGATACTGATGTCTTGGCCGAGCGAGACTGGAAAAGCAAGTTTCAGCTGCAAGGTAGATCATTAAACCTGCTCCAGTAGCCTGGAAACTGCTGAGCACAAAGCTCGTTTATTGAAAGTGCCGTGTAATTAATATTCCAGCCCAGAACGCCCCACAGCTGGTCTTGAAGGGATTGCGACTGGGATGGTGGGGGGGCTGCCGTTTTTCATAATATTACTTTGGGAATTATTAGGAGACTGTTATCTCTCCTGGGTTCAGCATCGTTTGATAAACAGCACTGGGTATATTGAACTGTAAATAATGTTTACCACTGAGGAAGCCTCTTGTTGCGGGTGAAACGAGTTAGGTGGCATCATCAGAACATAATTCTAAGGAGAGGGAACCTATTAACCCTTAAGATATTCAAACAGCTCAGTGATTTTATTTTACTTTTTAATGTTGTTTGTGATGAATTTATATTTTATATTTTTTTTTTTATCTGCTTTGCCTGACATTTCTATATATTACAAGTGGGATAATTTGTATGTATCTTTTGTTTTAAGTCCTTGCCGTAGGAAAACTTATAAGTGCTCCCAGCTATTACGTTTTTTCAATTGCGTATGCAGCTGCTGACCATATTCTGTATATTCATAGTATTGTTTGTTTTTGCCTTTGTATAAGGAAAGCCGTCTGACATACACAAAAACACATTTTGGCTTCATTTGCAACAGATTTTTTTTTTTTTACATTTTATACTCTCACCTTGCATGTTTTATGGGGTGATATTATGCCTGACAACATTACCATATCTAGACATCGACCCCCTGTTGAACAGATACCAATTCATGTGTGATATTTGAAAGAAAAGAAAAAAGTAACTCTGCTTCTTAAATAAGTATTTTTTATATAGTTTATCTCCACCTCTCCAAATGCAGTCTCGGTCCAGTCACTCATATTCTGTGGGCCAATGGGAAGAGGTGAGTGATGTCACAGAGATCAAACACACCCCTGCAGAGCCCAGCCTAAAAAAAAGATTTGTGGAAAGTTTGTATGCAAAGAGATTAAAGGGCAAATATGAACATAATTATTTTTTTTAAATACATAACATATTTAAAACTTAAACTGTCAGTAAGTACTCCATTTCCCAGCTAGGAAGGTAATACATTATTCAGGGTTAGCAACTAGAACATATAGTTTTTTTTATTGATATAGTACCAACCCTTTAATCTTGACCCAAAATAATAAAAGCTGAGATTTTACAAATAGAGGAAGATTTGTTGGATGATAAGCAAGTAAAAAAAAGTCACTTTAATCCAAAACTTGTGAAATCAATATAAAGTGCACATTAATATCATACATAACCTCTGCAAATAAATTTTCTTCTAGAAGACAAAAAAAGACTGAAAAAATGCCAAAATGTTATTGTGAAACTTCAGTTCTGTTTGGACTAAATGTTTCCATCTGGTTTAAAAGAAGAATCAAGCGATCAGCTAATACTTCCTGTGAATAGGCCTTATTTCAGCCAAGCAATGTATTACCCATATATTGTATTACATTATAAAGGACTATTGGTTGAGACTGGGTCATGTGATTCCAGGGAATATTTATCCAGCCCCGCATTTTTTATATTGTGATAATATTTAATTATTCCAGAATAACTGAGCTTTTTTGCAAGATTTGTAACTGTAGGTCGGCTGATGAGAACAATCGTTCTATGTTTCTATCTGCTATGTGCCATTGTTTGCTCTGTTTAGCTTTAAAAGCCGATTAGTAGAATGTAGTGTAAATAAGAGTGAAGGATATTGATGTAAGTGACCCATGGATTAATTGATCCTAACATGACACTTACTAGGAGTCAAACATATCCAGCTAATCACCAGTGAACCTGGTCACAGCCCAGGAGCGACTCCCACTGATAGAGCAGTCCATGCAGATCCATTACCAGTATATACTGGCAAAATAGCGATAGAAATCACAGATGAGAGACTGACATTAACCTGCATTATTCCCCTACTTATCACACCTTAGTATAGAAACCACACACTGAATCCACAATGAGAACACAGCTACATCTTATACATCCAGCGGGAATACATTAAATGCTGCCTGCACCACAGGACACACTGATTACAAGCAGCACCACACCCACTGTATTTACTGGAGCCACGGGGAGTGTGAGAATGTGAGGGTGTCACCAGGAGATAAGAATGTCACTTCAGTAAATTACCAGCCAGATAGCATGATGACACTTTAACTTTCGTCAACACTCCCAGTAAACATCTCCCCGGACAGTGCGATACTCTGCTCTATCCCAGCGAGATAAATACATCTCCCCAGAGAGTGCGATACTCTGCTCTATCCCAGCGAGATAAATACATCTCCCCAGAGAGTGCGATACTCTGCTCTATCCCAGCGAGATAAATACATCTCCCCAGAGAGTGCGATACTCTGCTCTATCCCAGCGAGATAAATACATCTCCCCAGAGAGTGCGATACTCTGCTCTATCCCAACGAGATAAATACATCTCCCCAGAGAGTGCGATACTCTGCTCTATCCCAGCGAGATAAATACATCTCCCCAGAGAGTGCGATACTCTGCTCTATCCCAGCAAGATAAATACATCTCCCCAGAGAGTGCGATACTCTGCTCTATCCCAGCGAGATAAATACATCTCCCCAGAGAGTGCGATACTCTGCTCTATCCCAGCGAGATAAATACATCTCCCCAGAGAGTGTGATACTCTGCTCTATCCCAGCGAGATAAATACATCTCCCCAGAGAGTGTGATACTCTGCTCTATCCCAGCGAGATAAATACATCTCCCCAGAGAGTGTGATACTCTGCTCTATCCATGCGAGATAAATACATCTCCCCAGAGAGTGCGATACTCTGCTCTATCCCAGCGAGATAAATACATCTCCCCAGAGAGTGCGATACTCTGCTCTATCCCAGCGAGATAAATACATCTCCCCAGAGAGTGCGATACTCTGCTCTATCCCAGCGAGATAAATACATCTCCCCAGAGAGTGCGATACTCTGCTCTATCCCAGCGAGATAAATACATCTCCCCAGAGAGTGCGATACTCTGCTCTATCCCAACGAGATAAATACATCTCTCCGGACAGTGCGATACTCTGCTCTATCCCAGCGAGATAAATACATCTCCCCAGAGAGTGCGATACTCTGCTCTATCCCAGCGAGATAAATACATCTCCCCAGAGAGTGCGATACTCTGCTCTATCCCAGCGAGATAAATACATCTCCCCAGACAGTGCGATACTCTGCTCTATCCCAGCGAGATAAATACATCTCCCCAGAGAGTGCGATACTCTGCTCTATCCCAGCGAGATAAATACATCTCCCCAGAGAGTGTGATACTGTGCTCTATCCCAGCGAGATAAATACATCTCCCTAGAGTGTGATACTCTGCTCTATCCCTGCGAGATAAATACATCTCCCTAGAGTGTGATACTGTGCTCTATCCCAGGAAGATAAATACATCTCACCGGACAGTGTGATACTCTGCTCTATCCCAGCGAGATAAATACATCTCCCCAGAGAGTGTGATACTCTGCTCTATCCCAGCGAGATAAATACATCTCCCTAGAGTGTGATACTGTGCTCTATCCCAGCAAGATAAATACATCTCCCCGGACAGTTTGATACTCTGCTCTATCCCAGCGAGATAAATACATCTCCCCAGACAGTGTGATACTCTGCTCTATCCCAGCGAGATAAATACATCTCCCCAGAGAGTGTGATGCTCTCCTCTATCCCAGCGAGATAAATACATCTCCCTAGAGTGTGATACTGTGCTCTATCCCAGCGAGATAAATACATCTCCCTAGAGTGTGATACTGTGCTCTATCCCAGCGAGATAAATACATCTCTCCGGACAGTGTGATACTCTGCTATATCCCAGCGAGATAAATACATCTCCCCAGAGAGTGCGATACTCTGCTCTATCCCAGAAAGATAAATACATCTCTCCGGAGAGTGTGATACTCTGCTCTATCCCAGCGAGATAAATACATCTCTCCGGAGAGTGTGATACTCTGCTCTATCCCAGCGAGATAAATACATCTCCCTAGAGAGTGTGATACTGTGCTCTATCCCATCGAGATAAATACATCTCCCCAGACAGTGTGATACTCTGCTCTATCCCCGCAAGATAAATACATCTCCCGAAAGAGTGTGATACTCTGCTCTATCCCAGCGAGATAAGTACATCTCCCCAGAGAGTGTGATACTGTGCTCTATCCCAGCGAGATAAATACATCTCCCCAGAGAGTGTGATGCTCTGCTCTATCCCAGCGAGATAAATACATCTCCCCAGAGAGTGCGATACTCTGCTCTATCCCAGCAAGATAAATACATCTCCCCAGAGAGTGTGATGCTCTGCTCTATCCCAGCAAGATAAATACATCTCCCTAGAGTGTGATACTCTGCTCAATCCCAGCGAGATAAATACATCTCCCTAGAGACTGTGATACTGTGCTGTATCCCAGCGAGATAAATACATCTCCCCAGAGAGTGTGATGCTCTGCTCTATCCCAGCGAGATAAATACATCTCCCCAGACAGTGCGATACTGTGCTCTATCCCAGCGAGATAAATACACCTCCCCGGACAGTGTGATACTCTGCTCTATCCCAGCGAGATAAATACATCTCCCCAGAGAGTGTGATACTCTGCTCTATCCCAGCGAGATAAATACATCTCCCTAGAGACTGTGATACTGTGCTGTATCCCAGCGAGATAAATACATCTCCCCAGAGAGTGTGATGCTCTGCTCTATCCCAGCAAGATAAATACATCTCCCTAGAGTGTGATACTCTGCTCTATCCCAGCGAGATAAATACATCTCCCTAGAGAGTGTGATACTGTGCTGTATCCCAGCGAGATAAATACATCTCCCCAGAGAGTGTGATACTGTGCTCTATCCCAGCAAGATAAATACATCTCCCTAGAGAGTTTGATACTCTGCTCTATCCCAGCGAGATAAATACATCTCCCCAGAGAGTGCGATACTCTGCTCTATCCCAGCAAGATAAATACATCTCCCTAGAGAGTGTGATACTCTGCTCTATCACAGCGAGATAAGTACATCTCCCCAGAGAGTGTGATACTGTGCTCTATCCCAGCGAGATAAATACATCTCCCCAGAGAGTGTGATGCTCTGCTCTATCCCAGCAAGATAAATACATCTCCCTAGAGAGTGTGATACTCTGCTCTATCCCAGCGAGATAAATACATCTCCCCAGAGAGTGCGATACTCTGCTCTATCCCAGCAAGATAAATACATCTCCCCAGAGAGTGTGATGCTCTGCTCTATCCCAGCAAGATAAATACATCTCCCTAGAGTGTGATACTCTGCTCTATCCCAGCGAGATAAATACATCTCCCTAGAGACTGTGATACTGTGCTGTATCCCAGCGAGATAAATACATCTCCCCAGAGAGTGTGATGCTCTGCTCTATCCCAGCGAGATAAATACATCTCCCCAGACAGTGCGATACTGTGCTCTATCCCAGCGAGATAAATACACCTCCCCGGACAGTGTGATACTCTGCTCTATCCCAGCGAGATAAATACATCTCCCCAGAGAGTGTGATACTCTGCTCTATCCCAGCGAGATAAATACATCTCCCTAGAGACTGTGATACTGTGCTGTATCCCAGCGAGATAAATACATCTCCCTAGAGAGTGTGATGCTCTGCTCTATCCCAGCGAGATAAGTACATCTCCCCAGAGAGTGTGATACTGTGCTCTATCCCAGCGAGATAAATACATCTCCCCAGAGAGTGTGATGCTCTGCTCTATCCCAGCGAGATAAATACATCTCCCCAGAGAGTGCGATACTCTGCTCTATCCCAGCAAGATAAATACATCTCCCCAGAGAGTGTGATGCTCTGCTCTATCCCAGCAAGATAAATACATCTCCCTAGAGTGTGATACTCTGCTCTATCCCAGCGAGATAAATACATCTCCCTAGAGACTGTGATACTGTGCTGTATCCCAGCGAGATAAATACATCTCCCCAGAGAGTGTGATGCTCTGCTCTATCCCAGCGAGATAAATACATCTCCCCAGACAGTGCGATACTGTGCTCTATCCCAGCGAGATAAATACACCTCCCCGGACAGTGTGATACTCTGCTCTATCCCAGCGAGATAAATACATCTCCCCAGAGAGTGTGATACTCTGCTCTATCCCAGCGAGATAAATACATCTCCCTAGAGACTGTGATACTGTGCTGTATCCCAGCGAGATAAATACATCTCCCCAGAGAGTGTGATGCTCTGCTCTATCCCAGCAAGATAAATACATCTCCCTAGAGTGTGATACTCTGCTCTATCCCAGCGAGATAAATACATCTCCCTAGAGAGTGTGATACTGTGCTGTATCCCAGCGAGATAAATACATCTCCCCAGAGAGTGTGATACTGTGCTCTATCCCAGCAAGATAAATACATCTCCCTAGAGAGTTTGATACTCTGCTCTATCCCAGCGAGATAAATACATCTCCCCAGAGAGTGCGATACTCTGCTCTATCCCAGCAAGATAAATACATCTCCCTAGAGAGTGTGATACTCTGCTCTATCACAGCGAGATAAGTACATCTCCCCAGAGAGTGTGATACTGTGCTCTATCCCAGCGAGATAAATACATCTCCCCAGAGAGTGTGATGCTCTGCTCTATCCCAGCAAGATAAATACATCTCCCTAGAGAGTGTGATACTCTGCTCTATCCCAGCGAGATAAATACATCTCCCCAGAGAGTGCGATACTCTGCTCTATCCCAGCAAGATAAATACATCTCCCCAGAGAGTGTGATGCTCTGCTCTATCCCAGCAAGATAAATACATCTCCCTAGAGTGTGATACTCTGCTCTATCCCAGCGAGATAAATACATCTCCCTAGAGACTGTGATACTGTGCTGTATCCCAGCGAGATAAATACATCTCCCCAGAGAGTGTGATGCTCTGCTCTATCCCAGCGAGATAAATACATCTCCCCAGACAGTGCGATACTGTGCTCTATCCCAGCGAGATAAATACACCTCCCCGGACAGTGTGATACTCTGCTCTATCCCAGCGAGATAAATACATCTCCCCAGAGAGTGTGATACTCTGCTCTATCCCAGCGAGATAAATACATCTCCCTAGAGACTGTGATACTGTGCTGTATCCCAGCGAGATAAATACATCTCCCTAGAGAGTGTGATGCTCTGCTCTATCCCAGCGAGATAAATACATCTCCCCAGACAGTGCGATACTGTGCTCTATCCCAGCGAGATAAATACATCTCCCCAGAGAGTGCGATACTCTGCTCTATCCCAGCGAGATAAATACATCTCTCCGGACAGTGCGATACTCTGCTCTATCCCAGCAAGATAAATACATCTCCCTAGAGAGTGTGATACTCTGCTCTATCCCAGCGAGATAAATACATCTCCCTAGAGAGTGTGATACTGTGCTGTATCCCAGCGAGATAAATACATCTCCCCAGAGAGTGTGATACTCTGCTCTATCCCCGCAAGATAAATACATCTCCCCAGAGAGTGTGATACTCTGCTCTATCCCAGCAAGATAAATACATCTCTCCGGAGAGTGTGATACTCTGCTCTATCCCAGCAAGATAAATACATCTCTCCGGAGAGTGTGATACTCTGCTCTATCCCAGCGAGATAAATACATCTCCCTAGAGAGTGTTATACTGTGCTCTATCCCAGCGAGATAAATACATCTCCCCAGAGAGTGTGATACTCTGCTCTATCCCCGCAAGATAAGTACATCTCCCCAGAGAGTGTGATACTGTGCTCTATCCCAGCGAGATAAATACATCTCCCCAGAGAGTGTGATGCTCTGCTCTATCCCAGCAAGATAAATACATCTCCCTAGAGAGTGTGATACTCTGCTCTATCCCAGCGAGATAAATACATCTCCCCAGAGAGTGTGATACTCTGCTCTATCCCAGCGAGATAAATACATCTCCCCAGAGTGTGATACTGTGCTCTATCCCAGCGAGATAAATACATCTCCCCAGAGAGTGCGATACTCTGCTCTATCCCAGCGAGATAAATACATCTCTCCGGACAGTGCGATACTCTGCTCTATCCCAGCGAGATAAATACATCTCCCCAGACAGTGTGATACTCTGCTCTATCCCAGCGAGATAAATACATCTCCCCAGAGAGTGCGATACTCTGCTCTAACCCAGCGAGATAAATACATCTCCCCAGAGAGTGCGATACTCTGCTCTATCCCAGCGAGATAAATACATCTCCCTAGAGTGTGATACTCTGCTCTATCCCAGCGAGATAAATACATCTCCCCAGAGAGTGTGATACTCTGCTCTATCCCAGCGAGATAAATACATCTCCCCAGAGTGTGATACTGTGCTCTATCCCAGCGAGATAAATACATCTCCCTAGAGTGTGATACTGTGCTCTATCCCAGCGAGATAAATACTTGATAAAGGCCAAAGTAATTCTCCCATTCAGCTGCACAGGTGAATTTTCCCAACGCAGCTACTTATGGCTTTATGTTCCCTGCCATTCTCTCTATTGAGTAGAACATATAGTGTCCGTGGCAGGGATCATTGCCCAGGACAATGCTGGGAGATCATTTCTCAGGACCATAGTATACCAAATTCCCTGCACAGCTTGCCTCTGATCCCTTCCATCTAACACAATCTGCTTTACCCCTAATTAAATAAACCTCCCAAGCGCTGCAGGATTATATCAGGTTTTATTCCACCCTTTGCCCCACACAAAATATCCCAGTAAACTGAGACCCAGATGCTGTCGTCCAGAGGCACATGGAGGGTCAGCACTTCCAGTATCGGGCATCCACACTCGCTATGAAGAATTATGCTGCAAGGGGAACTCATTCTGCAGAAAGCGCTGGCACAGCAATTGTGCCATTCTCTCCCTGTAATCATTTTATGGCGTTGGAGATAATATTTGTTTACACTCCTTCTCTCGCTATCTCCGGCAAGGACCAATTGGTACGTCAAGGACAGCCATATTTTACTGAATTAATAGTAATTCACTGGATTCTCCACGTCACTGCTCAGTTACACATTAAAAAGCAAATGTGCTCCCTGCGACGAGATATGGACATTTCACCGGTCACAGAATAGACACAGTATTGTTTAAGGTAGATTTTTGCAAATCATACAATGGAGATAAAGTGACAATAATTGTCACTTTAATATTGCCAGAATGGAATGTAGGGACATTCAATTCAAGGCACCCCCCACCCCACCCAACTTGTGGCTCTAGTAAAGAAACCTCTTGACTGGCTCTGCCTCAATTCTGAGGCAGCAGAGTGCAAGCATATTAAAGGGTTAAAACAAGTTTTGTTTTTGTCTAAAATATAACGCAATAAAGTTTTGGGTTTTTTAAATAAATAAAGAGAAAACAAAAATACTAGTCTCTCACCAGGGAGCAGTTTGGGGGGAAAACATGTGAATGCGCTGAAAAATATTGTGTAACAATTAATGGAAGGCACACTGGGATTTTCATAGTAAATACGTTTTTAGTAAGGTGGGGGCCGGGGAGGAGGATTTTCATTATATGTTTTTAGTAAGGTGGGGGCCGGGGAGGAGGATTTTCATTATATGTTTTTAGTAAGGTGGGGGCAGGGGAGGATGATTTTCATTATATGTTTTTAGTAAGGTGGGGGCCGGGGAGGAGGATTTTCATTATATGTTTTTAGTAAGGTGGGGGCCGGGGAGGAGGATTTTCATTATATGTTTTTCGTAAGGTGGGGGCCGGGGAGGAGGATTTTCATTATATGTTTTTAGTAAGGTGGGGGCCGGGGAGGAGGATTTTCATTATATGTTTTTAGTAAGGTGGGGGCCGGGGAGGAGGATTTTCATTATATGTTTTTCGTAAGGTGGGGGCCGGGGAGGAGGATTTTCATTATATGTTTTTCGTAAGGTGGGGGCCGGGGAGGAGGATTTTCATTATATGTTTTTAGTAAGGTGGGGGCCGGGGAGGAGGATTTTCATTATATGTTTTTCGTAAGGTGGGGGCCGGGGAGGAGGATTTTCATTGTATGTTTTTAGTAAGGTGGGGGCCGGGGAGGAGGATTTTCATTATACGTTTTTAGTAAGGTGGGGGCCGGGGAGGAGGATTTTCATTATACGTTTTTAGTAAGGTGGGGGCCGGGGAGGAGGATTTTCATTATATGTTTTTAGTAAGGTGGGGGCCGGGGAGGAGGATTTTCATTATACGTTTTTAGTAAGGTGGGGGCAGGGGAGGAGGATTTTCATTATACGTTTTTAGTAAGGTGGGGGCAGGGGAGGATGATTTTCATTATACGTTTTTAGTAAGGTGGGGGCCGGGGAGGAGGATTTTCATTATACGTTTTTAGTAAGGTGGGGGCCGGGGAGGAGGATTTTCATTATACGTTTTTAGTAAGGTGGGGGCCGGGGAGGAGGATTTTCATTATACGTTTTTAGTAAGGTGGGGGCAGGGGAGGAGGATTTTCATTATATGTTTTTAGTAAGGTGGGGGCCGGGGAGGAGGATTTTCAATTTTATGTTTTTAGTAAGGTGGGGGCCGGGGAGGAGGATTTTCATTATATGTTTTTAGTAAGGTGGGGGCCGGGGAGGAGGATTTTCATTATATGTTTTTAGTAAGGTGGGGGCCGGGGAGGAGGATTTTCATTATATGTTTTTAGTAAGGTGGGGGCCGGGGAGGAGGATTTTCATTATATGTTTTTAGTAAGGTGGGGGCAGGGGAGGAGGATTTTCATTATATGTTTTTAGTAAGGTGGGGGCAGGGGAGGAGAATTTTCATTATATGTTTTTAGTAAGGTGGGGGCAGGGGAGGAGGATTTTCATTATATGTTTTTAGTAAGGTGGGGGCAGGGGAGGAGAATTTTCATTATATGTTTTTAGTAAGGTGGGGGCCGGGGAGGAGGATTTTCATTATATGTTTTTAGTAAGGTGGGGGCCGGGGAGGATGATTTTCATAATATGTTTTTAGTAAGGTGGGGGCCGGGGAGGATGATTTTCAAAATATTTTTTTAGTAAGGTGGGGGCAGGGGAGGATGATTTTCATAATATGTTTTTAGTAAGGTGGGGGCAGGGGAGGCATTTTTTTTTTTTACAATAACATTAATTAACATGAATTCATTTCCAATGATTTGAATAAGTTATGACATCAGTCAGATGCCTCTCAGATGAGGCTTCACTGCCAAAAATGGCTTAATTTTGTTTAAGTTTTAAGGCAAATTAAAAAAAAAACCATAAAAAAAAAAATCTGTCTCCAGGGCCTAGGGACACAGCACATTTTGAGAACAGGCTTGCAGGTATTAAAATCCCACAGAGGATCTGTAAATTAACAGCACACATTCCACATGTCCTAAAATCATGGCATCTGATTTGGCTGAAATAAAATGTTATTTAAATTAGTGAATACTCTAGTGATAAAGAAAATAGTCTTAATGACATGCTGTGGGATTTCAGGAATAGGTGGCCAGATCTGCCTTTTCTTGAACGTATTTTTGTATGTTGTACAATGTGTTCCATATAGGTGTAATACTCTTATTTGTACATGTTCTCATGTAATGTTATATTGGGATTATTTTTACAGTGGCTTTAGATTTATTGGCATCCAATAGAGAGGAGCTTGGAGTGAAAGGCGGGGACTGTAGCCTGCAATAATCCCATGATCCTGGACACAGATACTGTAGGTGGAACCTGCCCCTTTAAAGACAGATTTATATTTATTTTAAAATGCAGAGTTTGCCGTTCTGCCACACTGGGTTATGTATACATTATACTGCCCCCAACCCCGTGAGATTCCTGGGATTTCATCCCAGCACAACGCAATGTTCTGCTGACAATCTTGGATTTCTATTCCACAGTAATTCCATCACATTTTTAGTAAAATCCCTCTAACCACAGAGGTCAATTACACTCTTCACCCATTGGTTTAGTTACTAATGACTAATGGGATTCGAAGCCACCCCACAGCCAATAGGATTTATTAACAGAAGTCCCTTCTGTAGGCAGAGCCAACAGTGCCCTGTCCAAAATTAAAACCCCCACAAATGGTTAATACATTTAAATGGGAACATTTCTTCAGGAGCTCTGCTCGAGGAGGATTGTGCTCCCCGAGAGGCCGGGTAGAGAGATCTGATAAATAATTCCAGAATGAGAATTTCTATAATGTCTGCTCCAAAGGCCAAGTCTTACACTGAGATTTATCCAGTTTGTGGACATGTTCAATACAAGTGAAATACAGACCAAATTATTAATCCAAACAACCGATAATAATAATAATAAAAAAACAATTGCATAAGATGATTTCATAGATGTTTTAAAGAAATAATTGAGTGTCTCAGAAGCTGAGTCTAAATGATTCTTTGGTGGGGCTGCTGGCTTCTCGTGTATATGTTGGATGCTCTCCAGCATATGTTATTTTTCATGAACGTCACTTTTGAGCCAGTCTCCTGTTTGTTCAGGACTGAAGTGCTGAGAAGAAGAAAAAAATAATACACTGATTTTTTTTTCTAGATCCTGGAGAGAAGGTGGTTACCCTGCTAGGCCCCCATGCCTTCTCTGCGGAGCTAAGGCCTCTAGAGCACAGAACGTTCCGCTTCTCAAGCCGACTCTTACGCTTTGTGACGTGATTCGAGCACTGCCGTTAGGGAAGCACCAGACTGAGCCTGACACGACGTGAAACAAATGTGTATTAGAAGAGTGTTGCCACGTGAAAACTGATTGGGTTCCAGACTCACAGGACTGTTTCCAGCCTGGATCAGGACCTGGTACTTTATTTCCATTTATTCCACTAAAATCTGGATCTATTTATTCAATTATTATCAATAGGAAGCAATATTTACCAAAATAGGATTTTCTGACATGTGAATGTTTATAACCCAGTAATTATTTTAGTAGGATTTCACCTCCGCCGGCCTATTCTCAGCATAATAGTAATCAAATGACCAATGATGCTCCATTCCAACACATAGGGTGGAAAGAGCTGACTGTGATAAGGTGGTTCATAGATGGACGGCTAATTTGGGTGATGATCAAGGTTTTTCCATAGTTCTTACTTTGGACAGAGATGTCCTCTTGGAAAAACCGCAAGCATCCAGTTTTAAGGCACAAGGGACATGTCTCCCTTACTCAATGGGTAGTTAATTGCTATGCTCATAAAATGAAGGCTAAATCAGCCGGGTGGCCATACAGCTAGCACCCTGATGCCTTCACCTGGTATACGAGGACTCAAAGTGCAAATCAAAATAAATAAAAGCCATTAATGTCTTGCAGGACAACACCACTTTTAATAAACTGTAGGTGAGGCATGCAGTACATGGCCTGTAAAATAAAACAAAATGAAGTCCTGTTTAAGTGAAAGATTGTATCAAGTGCAGCCATTTTAGATAGAAATGCTTTAATGAAAGAATATATTAAAGCACATAACTGATCATCAGGGTGTGAATATGTTGGGTCCGATTGTCTTTCATCAGACATATCTGACCCAAGATTCTAAACAACATGTCCGCCCCCTGATAGAGCTATACAGAGCAAAGATTCTAAACAACATGTCCGCCCCCTGATAGAGCTATACAGAGCAAAGATTCTACACAACATGTCCGCCCCCTGATAGAGCTATACAGAGCAAAGATTCTAAACAACATGTCCTCACCCTGATAGAGCTATACAGAGCAAAGATTCTAAACAACATGTCCGCCCCCTGATTGAGCTATACAGAGCAAAGATTCTAACCAACATGTCCGTCCCCTGATGGAGCTATACAGAGCAAATATTTTAAACAACATGTCAACCCCCTGATAGAGCAATAAAGAGTAGACATGTGCATTCGTTTTCGAATATGAATGGGAACTCTAGTTCGGTTTATAGAAAGCCCATAGTATTACATGTATTCCATAAGCCGAAAGTCTATAAACCGAATTCTTATGAATGGGTTCATATAAAGGCAATACTACTATACATTTTCTATAAGCCGAAAGTCTATAAACCGAAGGTCGTTTGGTTTATAGACTTTCGGTTTATAGAATACATAGAATTACATGTAATTCTATGTAAGAATTTCTTATGAATGGGGCTCTCGTTCCGTTTATAGAAAGCCAATAGTATTACACGTATTCTATAAAACGAACGAATAAAACAAAACGAAAATAATGAACGAATTTCGTCTGAGACGAATGCAGTAATGAACGAAATTTGTTTTAGACGAAATAAAAAAACATTTTCGTCCGAATGGACGAAAACTAAACGAAAATTTTAGTTTTGCACATGTCTAATACAGAGCAAAGATTCTAAACAACATGTCAACCCCCTGATAGAGCAATACAGAGGAAAGATTCTAAACATGTCTTCCCCCTGAAAGAGCTATACAAAGCAAAGATTCTAAACAACATGTCCTTCCCCTGATAGAATTCTAAACAACATGTCCGCCCCCTGATTGAGCTATACAGAGCAAAGATTCTAAACAACATGTTCGCCCCCTGATGGAGCTATACAGAGCAAAGATTCTACACAACATGTTCGCCCCCTGATAGAATTCTACACAACATGTCCGTCCCCTGATGGAGCTATACAGAGCAAAGATTCTAAACAACATGTCCGCCCCCTGATAGAATTCTACACAACATGTCTGCCCCTGATGGAGCGATACAGAGCAAAGATTCTAAACAACATGTCCGCCCCGTGATAGAGCTATACAAAGCAAAGATTCTACACAACATGTTCGCCCCCTGATGGAGCTATACAGAGCAAAGATTCTACACAACATGTTCGCCCCCTGATAGAATTCTACACAACATGTCCGTCCCCTGATGGAGCTATACAGAGCAAAGATTCTAAACAACATGTCCGCCCCCTGATAGAATTCTACACAACATGTCCGCCCCTGATGGAGCGATACAGAGCAAAGATTCTAAACAACATGTCCGCCCCCTGATAGAATTCTAAACAACATGTCCGCCCCCTGATTGAGCTATACAGAGCAAAAATTCTAAACCACATGTCCACCCCTGAAAGAGCTATACAGAGCAAAGATTCTAACCAACATGTCCACCCCTGACAAAGCCATACAGAGCAAGGATTCTAAACAGCATGTCTGCCCCCTGATAGAGCTATACAGAGCAAAGATTATAAACAACATGTCCGCCCCTGATAGAGCTACACAGAGCAAAGATTCTAAACATGTCTGCCCCCTGATAGAGCTATACAGAGCAAAGATCCTAAACATGTCCGACCCCTGATTGACCTATACAGAGCAAAGATTCTAAACAACATGTCCGCCCCCTGATTGAGCTATACAGAGCAAAGATTCTAAACAACATGTCCACCGCTGAAAGAGCTATACAGAGCAAAGAGGGTTATATGGATTCTTTCATTAAAGGATTTCTATTTAAAATACCGACACTTGATACAATCTTTCAATTAAACAGAACTTGTTTTTGCCAACTGCTATCCTTTAATGCCACTCTACATGGGTGCCATTTAACATGCTGGCAATCAAGAAGCACCTCCTTCTACTGCACCCCAAAACTGACCATGCAAAAGAGGTTTCCAGACATCTCCTTGAAATCCATGTCTGTTCCTCTCTGCCACAGGAGGAAGACCAGGAGGAAGAGAAAAGGTTATGTTTATGTACAAATATTATCATTGGGTATTTATTTAATAAAGAGTTTTTTTTCTGCCTGTGGCAGTAACTGGGCTGAATGGAGTCTGAACGTGGCCATGAATAATAGCACTGGCTTTTCCACCCAAGCACTTTCCTCTTGTGGTGTTATGACATCTATACAGTTAGCTAGGCTCGCTGGCTGGAGAAAGGAAGTACTACTGATGTTAATGGTGACGATGCCAGACAAAACATTTAAAATGAAAGCCAGTCTACGAAGAGGCCGTGCAAAGCTTCACTAGAAAAATAAGAAGAATAAGGGCTGGAATTAATCTGATTTCAAGCAGCCGCTGGGTAATAATAATACACAGTCACAGATTCATCAAATAAAAGGGGACAAAACTATTCAAAATCCAAAAGACTTAAAGATGAAAAACGTTACTGGAAACAGCGATCAGGAAATCTGTGCAAGTGGCTAGCAATCCAAAGCCTGGTGCAATCAGAAAGTGCCCCCAACCGGATTACACCTGAACCCAGGCATCTTACATCTCCTGAAACAAGCTCTACTTCAGAATGACATGAAGGAACACATTTTGCCGTCAGAAAATACATTCTGCATGTTCATGGTGCTAAATAACGGTTTATTAAAAATATATATATATATGGATTCCTCGGTGGAAAAATGTGAAAAATCTATTTTAAATCAAACTGAAAGTAGTGTAAAATGAAAGGAAAATAACATTACACGATCTACTCAAAAACAAGAGATTTACAGGGAAATAAAACAGGAATTTGAAACTTATAGACTATCCCGGGAGTATGTATTTCACTGCCATGGCATTAGGACCCTTATATTTTATACTGTATTAAAAGCACACAAGTAACCATGGAGACTGAGAACAGCTGCTAAAATAATGTCTGCCCCTTGATAGAGCTATACAGAGCAAAGATTCTGAACAACATGTCCGCCCAGTGATAGAGCTATACAGAGCAAAGATTCTAAACATGTCCACCCCCTGACAGAGCTATACAAAGCAAAGATTCTAAACAACATGTCCACCCCCTGATAGAGCTATACAGAGCAGAGATTCTAAACAACATGTCCACCCCCTGATAGAGCTATACAGAGCAAAGATTCTAAACAACATGTCTGCCCCCTGATAGAGCTATACAGAGCAAAGATTCTAAACAACATGTCCACCCCCTGACAGAGCTATACAGAGCAAAGATTCTAAACAACATGTCCGGCCCCTAACAGAGCTATACAGAGCAAAGATTCTAAACAACATGTCCACCCCCTGATAGAGCTATACAGAGCAAAGATTCTGAACAACATGTCCTCCCCCTGATAGAGCTATACAGAGCAAAGATTCTGAACAACATGTCCGCCCAGTGATAGAGCTATACAGAGCAAAGATTCTAAACAACATGTCCGCCCACTGATAGAGCTATACAGAGCAAATATTCTAAACAACATGTCCACCCCCTGATAGAGCTATACAGAGAAAAAATGCACCACACGTATAGCAATATTTCCATTAAAGTGGACGTAATTTTTTCCTGATAATTGTCTTCTTGTCTTTCTTGATATATCATCTTAAAGCATCACAGAAATTAACATTTGTATTGCAAAAATATTTAGTTTAAAGAGAAAAAGACAAAATTGTAGAATCCCCAAAAACACTCTTTCCTTTGACTCACAGTGAAATGGCTGTGATTGTAAAATATATAGGAGTTTCATCTTAGCAGCAGACAAAAGGTTCAAACAGCACTAACAAGCAAAACTATAAGCTAACGGCACAGCAGTATTGTCCTGTACAGGACAGGGATGGAGTTCTCTGGAGATGTCAGAACACAGCTGGATAAACACATTAAGCAGCTCACCTAACAGAACACACCACGCACAGTATAGATCATTACACGCGTGAACTATGAAAACTGCTGGACCAATACATGATAAAGAGCAGTCTAGCTGTCTTCACACATTGTACAGATCAGTGTTACTGTGATGTGCATCACATTGCCAGTATATGATGGCAGAGAGAAATGTACTTTTGAACGTTACATGTGCAATTTGCATATCAAGCCATAAGGTGATGTCATAAGAAGGAGACACAATTGTTCGCAAGCAGAATGTATGGAAATGTATAAATGAACAGAATGCACAGTGAAAGGAAAGTCTAGGAGACAAGTCCCTTTATTGACTACCGATGGGGGTCAGTGGCTGCAGTCAGATAACGGAATCAGGGAGCTCATTAAATGTTGTGTGGGAGAATATTTTGCAGGAGATTCATTTCCTTGAAAAATGGGTTCTCCCACGGAGCCTGGAGGAGTACAAAGTACGGGAACTGCTGAGCAAGAACGTCCAATTGTGTGCACAGCTCCCACACTAGCTATACATTAACCTGTATCTCCATCCGTGGCCGGGACCGCGCATGTGGTATGTACCATTACTTAAAGGGGCAGTTCCACCTCACACTATATAAGTGATGCAATGTGTAAGAGGGAAACAGATCTGGCTCGCTGTCTCCCAAAATACAGCATATTATGTGTAATAGAGTTATTAATGCTGCTATAGTAACAGTCCCACCTATCTCTCCAAGCCCCTCCCAATTGAATTTAGAGGCCCTGGTGAAAATACTTTCAATGTAAAACTACAGTATAACTGCCAGTAGTATATTAAATATATGCACAACATACAGAAATTAGGCTGGGGAACTTTAAGCAGTCACCCCTTCACTGCACACCCTGGTCATGCACTTTTTTCGTTTTTAAAAGCACAGCCAAAGTTCTAATGCAAGTTACTGCCATGAACATGAATAAAATAGCAGTCACTCCATCCCAGAGTCCCTGCCATCTCTACTGCCCTCCATAGCAAATCAGCCACATCCCATCTCCACTTAAAATGCCTACACTTGGTGCAATCTTTTAGTTAAACATAAAATGTTGTTGTTTAACCCATCGGTGTTACCCAGAGAGATCCCCTGACCTCCTGTATACATGCCGAGTGTACTGCTCCTATCGTATGGATTCCTGGACTAGTGTGACTTTCTTGCATGAGTTTTATAGAATCTGTTCAGGGTCCATAAGGAATAATTTGGCCACGGTTCAGTTAATACACACTTTCTATAAGACAAGTAATCATCTTGTTTCCAATCCTGGAGCCATGTTTAATAAATAAACTTCCAGCTGAAAGATCATGCACATGCTTACATCGAAATAAAACCCCTAACTTCCTGGCAGCCAAAAGATCATCCTAAATCATACGGGAATTTCAAAGCAATATTCCTGCTCTCTTATGACTCTCGCAAGACAGACAGCAGGACAAAGTATAAACAGAAACAACAACCAACATTATCACAATAAAACTAAAATACAATCCCGTGTGACCTCCGCATGGCAAGAGACAACTACCAATCATCAAGCCAACTTTTATGCATTTGGTAATGTCTAATCCATACATTGTCCATGTTTTTCGTTATACAAATACATCCAGGAAGTCCAGGGGAATAGCTTTTACAATTTTCTTTCTAGTCTTCCACCAGCTTTTGGTTATTTGCAAGAGGATCTGAGCAGAGGGTCAATTTGCATGTGCAGAAACAACTTCATTCAGAAGCATGGAGGTGTGACGTGATTGGTGGAGCAGCATAGTGGTGTGACGTGATTGGTGGAGCAACACAGATGTGTGACGTGATTGGTGGAGCAACACAGATGTGTGACGTGATTGGTGGAGTAGAACAGAGGTGTGACGTGATTGGTGGAGCAGCAAAGAGGTGTGATGTAATTGGTGGAGCAGCATAGATGTGTGACGTGATTGGTGGAGCAGCAAAGAGGTGTGACGTAATTGGTGGAGCAGCATAGATGTGTGATGTAATTGGTTTAGAGCATTGGCATGTCTGCCTGGCTGTGCCCATTACTGGAGCATTGGCATGTCTGCGCCCATTACTGGAGCATTGGCATGTCTGCCTGGCTGTGCCTATTACTGGAGCATTGGCATGTCTGCCTGGCTGTGCCCATTACTGGAGTATTGGCATGTCTGCCTGGCTGTGCCCATTACTGGAGTATTGGCATGTCTGCCTGGCTGTGCCCATTACTGGAGTATTGGCATGTCTGCCTGGCTGTGCCCATTACTGGAGTATTGGCATGTCTGCGCCCATTACTGGAGCATTGGCATGTCTGCCTGGCTGTGCCTATTACTGGAGCATTGGCATGTCTGCCTGGCTGTGCCTATTACTGGAGCATTGGCATGTCTGCCTGGCTGCGCCCATTACCGGAGCGTTGGCATGTCTGCCTGGCTGTGCCCATTACCGGAGCGTTGGCATGTCTGCCTGGCTGTGCCCATTACTGGAACGTAGGTATGTCTGCCTGGCTGTGCCCATTACTGGAGTATTGGCATGTCTGCGCCCATTACTGGAGTATTGGCATGTCTGCCTGGCTGTGCCTATTACTGGAGCATTGGCATGTCTGCGCCCATTACTGGAGTATTGGCATGTCTGCGCCCATTACTGGAGCATTGGCATGTCTGCGCCCATTACCGGAGCATTGGCATGTCTGCCTGGCTGTGCCCATTACTGGAGCATTGGCATGTCTGCCTGGCTGTGCCCATTACCGGAGCGTTGGCATGTCTGCCTGGCTGTGCCCATTACTGGAGCATTGGCATGTCTGCCTGGCTGTGCCCATTACTGGAGCATTGGCATGTCTGCCTGGCTGTGCCCATTACTGGAGAATTGGCATGTCTGCCTGGCTGTGCCCATTACCGGAGCGTTGGCATGTCTGCCTGGCTGTGCCCATTACCGGAGCGTTGGCATATCTGCCTGGCTGTGCCCATTACTGGAGCATTGGCATGTCTGCCTGGCTGTGCCCATTACTGGAGCATTGGCATGTCTGCCTGGCTGTGCCCATTACTGGAGCATTGGCATGTCTGCCTGGCTGTGCCCATTACCGGAGCGTTGGCATGTCTGCCTGGCTGTGCCCATTACCGGAGCGTTGGCATGTCTGCCTGGCTGTGTTGCTGTAATGCCTCAGTGTCAAAGCATTAAAGAACAACAACAAAATCTGGTGTTTAAGTGACCCGTAAAAACTCCACATCCTCTGGATGTCAGCAACATGACACTTAAAAAAGAAACCATTGGTTATCTATAGAGCTAGAGTTAGGTTTAGGAGTTGGTTTAGGGTTAGGTTTAGTGTTAGGGTAATTATTAGGGTTGGGGTCAAAAAGTCACTGTTGGAGAAAATGGTTAGGAAATGGCAAAATGCTAGATACTTTCAACTATTGTTCTGTAACAGTAAATTACATGTTAGGATCAAAATGCACAATTTGCTCGAATATAAGACGATCCCCCCCAACTTTGGATATTCCTTTAGGAAAAATACAAAAAGTCTGAATAGAAGACTACCCTAAAGGAAAAAAGTTTAACTTGCAAACTTTTCACATGCAAATTGCTTTTTCATATTTAATAAATATTCTGATATAAAAAAAAATGCATTTCTTGTTTTTATTTCCTTTTATGTGCCAATGCTGCCACTACCCCCCAGACTTGCCCAATGCTAACTCTCTCCCCCCCCCCCCCCCCTGCCACCAACGTTGTCTCACTCTCCCCCTAAATTCCCTCCCCCCAACATTGTCTCTCTCTCTCTCTCTCTCTCCTCTCCCTGGTGGCTAGTGGGGGCACCCGGTTCATGTCTGCACAATACGTGCAGACATCCTCCATGCTGCCTGACACTTCTGTCTATTATGACGGACAGCAGGAAGGTCATGTGACCTCCCGCCATAATAGACAGAAGTGTTGGGCAGCATGGAGGATGTCTGCACATCCACCGGCTGCCCGAGGATGCCTGCACGAAACACTGAGACATCCTCCGCTGCTGCCCGGCACTTCTATGAAGAAATCGGAAGGTTACATGACCTCCGGGCTTCCGTCATAGAAGTCCCGACGGACGTGCCGGGCAGCAGTGGAGGATGTCTGTGAGCATTGCGCAGACATCCACCAGCTGCTTGCTAGGGGGATCCACCTGCGGGAGACCTGGATGCCAGTCTTATAGTCAGACCTTGATTTGAGGTCAGACTATAAGACGAGGGGTCTTTTTCAGAGCATCTGAAAAGAACCTTGTCTTATATTCGAGGAAATATGGTAATGCCATTTACATCATCATAAAAGTCCTGCTAACCCTTCCCCCCCCCCCCCCCAATATATAATTTCTGTGGGCAAAGTAAATGAGAAAGAAGAAAATTACAGCTAAACACAAAGACCACAGAAGGTTAAAACAGCCTCTGTCCAACATTCCAAAAATATTCTTGTCCTTAAGAGGTTAAATATGAAGTCTACAAATATAAATCAAAATGTGACTGTGAGCATCAGTGTGTATATGATGATGACATTACACACACAGGCTTATAATACACACCATATATATATATATTTTCTCTCTCTGAATGTAAAAAATAAAAATGTGGTAGGAGGAAGGTAAGCAGGCCTGGGTGGTGATAAGAGGTTTATCTGCTGTAAATAAAGGCCTAAAATCAATATCAAGATATAAATAAACCAGGTCTACAAGACAATAGTAAGTGAATCCATCAATAAACTAAGAAATCCACTCAATCCTAGCAGATCCCAGGTGTTAATGGATTAACATGTGCTTGCTTTTAGTTTTGAATCTGCTTTACGGGGAATCTGATTGGTAGATGCACCTTTCACTCAGTTTAAAAGATATTTTTATTAGGGATATCGATAATTACTGTCTGAATACTTCCTGAATCCCTTTGTGAATACGTTGGATGAGATTTTTATTACACATGTTGCTCGCTGGTGAAAGAGCACACTCCGTAAACACTCCCGATGCAAGTTCAATTCCTGGAGCAGGTCCATAAAATGATTACCATTAAGCTGGGGAAATAATAAGGTCTTTGTGCAGAAAATTGCATAGAAAAACTAGTTAATTCTTATTACTTGCAAAAGGATTGACCCACATTTATTCCTCTGCCAGTATATTTTTCTGGCTGTAAAGTTGACCACACATTGTATACCCGGTGAGTACATGATTAGAACTGCAATAACATTAAAGCCATGACATTTAACCCCTTAAGGACAGATGATGGTCCTGGCACACCATTGATGTAAAAAAGGAGTCTGGTCAATTTAGTCAGTCTAGCAGTGACTACAAAGAGTTATTGAAACTCAGAATCACATCATGGAGCCAGTCCTGCTGTCCTACCCAAAAACACAACAGCAGTGTGTTTGTCAACAGTGCTTCATGGGAGAGTGTGGAAAAAGAACACCAATGGTGTGAATACACTCCAAACATCTGCAGTCAGGAAAGACACAATCAAATGGTTCTATATATACAAATATTCGCTGGATTGACTCCCGAGGACTCTGCACTGCTGCTGAATTCACGCAATGTTCCTGTATTCTGTGCTCAAGCCTTGTGTACACATCAGAAAACTGGCACCAAATACAGTTAAGCCAGAGCTTGACAAATGTAATTAGATTTTAGGAGGCAGCAAAAAAAATGTAGGAGCCAGACAATCACACAAACATACACGCAATTCATAAACACAAACGCCTACTTTACATATACACATATATACAAACACCACACACACACACCTACTTTACATATACCCATATATCCAAACACCTCACACACACCTACTTTACATATACCCATATATACAAACACCTCACACACACCTACTTTACATTATACACATATATACAAACACCTCACACACACCTACTTTACATATACCCATATATACAAACCCCTCACACACACCTACTTTACATTATACACATATATACAAACACCTCACACACACCTACTTTACATTATACCCATATATACAAACCCCACACACACACCTACTTTACATATACACATATATACAAACACCTCACACACACCTACTTTACATATACCCATATATCCAAACCCCTCACACATACCTACTTTACATATACCCATATATACAAACACCTCACACACCTACTTTACATATACACATATATCCAAACACCTCACACACACACACACCTACTTTACATATACACATATATACAAACACCTCACACACAACTACTTTACATATACCCATATATACAAACACCTCACACACACCTACTTTACATATACACATATATCCAAACCCCTCACACATACCTACTTTACATATACACATATATCCAAACACCTCACACACACCTACTTTACATATACACATATATCCAAACACCTCACACACACCTACTTTACATATACCCATATATACAAACACCTCACACACACCTACTTTACATATACACATATATACAAACACCTCACACACACCTACTTTACATATACACATATATCCAAACCCCTTACACATACCTACTTTACATATACCCATATATCCCAACACCTCACACACACCTACTTTACATATACACATATATCCAAACACCTCACACACACCTACTTTACATTATACACATATATACAAACCCCTCACACACACCTACTTTACATATACCCATATATACAAACCCCTCACACACACCTACTTTACATATACCCATATATACAAACACCTCACACACACCTACTTTACATATACACATATATACAAACCCCTCACACACACCTACTTTACATATACCCATATATACAAACACCTCACACACACCTACTTTACATATACCCATATATACAAACACCTCACACACACCTACTTTACATATACCCATATATCCAAACACCTCACACACACCTACTTTACATATACCCATATATACAAACCCCTCACACACACCTACTTTACATATACCCATATATACAAACCCCTCACACACACCTACTTTACATATACCCATATATACAAACACCTCACACACACCTACTTTACATATACCCATATATACAAACACCTCACACACACCTACTTTACATATACCCATATATCCAAACACCTCACACACACCTACTTTACATATACCCATATATACAAACACCTCACACACACCTACTTTACATATACACATATATCCAAACACCTCACACACACCTACTTTACATATACCCATATATACAAACACCTCACACACACCTACTTTACATATACACATATATCCAAACACCTCACACACACCTACTTTACATATACCCATATATCCCAACACCTCACACACACCTACTTTACATATACACATATATACAACTCCCCCCACACACACACCTACTTTACATATACACATATATCCAAACACCTCACACACACCTACTTTACATATACCCATATATACAAACACCTCACACACACCTACTTTACATATACACATATATCCAAACCCCTCACACATACCTACTTTACATATACCCATATATACAAACACCTCACACACCTACTTTACATATACACATATATCCAAACACCTCACACACACACACACCTACTTTACATATACACATATATACAAACACCTCACACACACCTACTTTACATATACCCATATATACAAACACCTCACACACACCTACTTTACATATACCCATATATCCAAACACCTCACACACACCTACTTTACATATACCCATATATACAAACACCTCACACACACCTACTTTACATATACACATATATCCAAACACCTCACACACACCTACTTTACATATACCCATATATACAAACACCTCACACACACCTACTTTACATATACACATATATCCAAACACCTCACACACACCTACTTTACATATACCCATATATCCCAACACCTCACACACACCTACTTTACATATACACATATATACAACTCCCCCCACACACACACCTACTTTACATATACACATATATCCAAACACCTCACACACACCTACTTTACATATACCCATATATACAAACACCTCACACACACCTACTTTACATATACACATATATACACACACACACACACATACCTACTTTACATATACCCATATATCCAAACCCCTCACACATACCTACTTTACATATACCCATATATACAAACACCTCACACACCTACTTTACATATACACATATATCCAAACACCTCACACACACACACACCTACTTTACATATACACATATATACAAACACCTCACACACACCTACTTTACATATACCCATATATACAAACACCTCACACACACCTACTTTACATATACACATATATCCAAACACCTCACACACACCTACTTTACATATACACATATATCCAAACACCTCACACACACCTACTTTACATATACACATATATACAAACCCCTCACACACACCTACTTTACATATACCCATATATACAAACACCTCACACACCTACTTTACATATACACATATATACAAACACCTCACACACACCTACTTTACATATACATATATACAAACACCTCACACACACCTACTTTACATATACACATATATACAAACCCCACACACACACCTACTTTACATATACCCATATATCCAAACACCTCACACACACCTACTTTACATATACACATATATACAAACACCTCACACACACCTACTTTACATATACACATATATACAAACACCTCACACACTCCTACTTTACATTATACACATATATACAAACACCTCACACACACCTACTTTACATATACCCATATATCCAAACACCTCACACACACCTACTTTACATATACACATATATCCAAACACCTCACACACACCTACTTTACATATACCCATATATACAAACCCCTCACACACACCTACTTTACATACTTACATATATACAAACACCTCACATACACCTACTTTACATGTACATATATATACAAACACCTCACACACACCTACTTTACATATACACATATATACAAACCCCTCACACACACCTACTTTACATATACCCATATATACAAACACCTCACACACACCTACTTTACATATACCCATATATCCAAACACCTCAC
This sequence comes from Pelodytes ibericus, assembly GCA_036172795.1. NCBI lineage: Eukaryota > Metazoa > Chordata > Amphibia > Anura > Pelodytidae > Pelodytes > Pelodytes ibericus. The sequence continues at coordinate 1,475,347 of CM069858.1, read as the reverse complement.
ACACACCTACTTTACATATACCCATATATACAAACACCTCACACACACCTACTTTACATATACCCATATATACAAACACCTCACACACACCTACTTTACATATACACATATATCCAAACCCCTCACACACACCTACTTTACATATACACATATATCCAAACACCTCACACACCTACTTTACATATACCCATATATACAAACCCCTCACACACACCTACTTTACATATACACATATATACAAACACCTCACACACACCTACTTTACATATACACATATATCCAAACACCTCACACAAACCTACTTTACATATACCCATATATCCAAACATCTCACACACACCTACTTTACATATACACATATATACAAACACCTCACACACACCTACTTTACATTATACACATATATACAAACACCTCACACACACCTACTTTACATATACCCATATATACAAACACCTCACACACACCTACTTTACATATACACATATATACAAACACCTCACACACACCTACTTTACATATACACATATATCCAAACACCTCACACACACCTACTTTACATATACACATATATACAAACACCTCACACACACACCTACTTTACATATACACATATATCCAAACACCTCACACACACCTACTTTACATATACACATATATACAAACACCTCACACACACACCTACTTTACATATACCCATATATCCAAACACCTCACACACACCTACTTTACATATACCCATATATCCAAACACCTCACACACACCTACTTTACATATACCCATATATCCAAACATCTCACACACACCTACTTTACATATACACATATATCCAAACACCTCACACACACCTACTTTACATATACCCATATATACAAACACCTCACACACACCTACTTTACATATACACATATATCCAAACACCTCACACACACCTACTTTACATATACACATATATACAAACACCTCACACACACCTACTTTACATATACCCATATATACACACACACACACACACCTACTTTACATATACCCATATATACACACACACACACACCTACTTTACATATACCCATATATACAAACACCTCACACACACCTACTTTACATATACACATATATCCAAACACCTCACACACACCTACTTTACATATACACATATATCCAAACACCTCACACACACCTACTTTACATATACCCATATATCCAAACATCTCACACACACGTACTTTACATATACCCATATATCCAAACCCCTCACACATACCTACTTTACATATACCCATATATCCAAACACCTCACACACACCTACTTTACATATACCCATATATCCAAACACCTCACACACACCTACTTTACATATACCCATATATCCAAACACCTCACACACACCTACTTTACATTATACACATATATCCAAACACCTCACACACACCTACTTTACATATACCCATATATCCAAACACCTCACACACACCTACTTTACATATACACATATATCCAAACACCTCACACACCTACTTTACATATACCCATATATCCAAACACCTCACACACACCTACTTTACATATACCCATATATACAAACACCTCACACACACCTACTTTACATATACACATATATACAAACACCTCACACACACCTACTTTACATATACCCATATATCCAAACACCTCACACACACCTGCTTTACATATACACATATATCCAAACACCTCACACACACCTACTTTACATATACACATATATACAAACACCTCACACACACCTACTTTACATATACCCATATATCCAAACACCACACACACACCTACTTTACATATACCCATATATCCAAACACCTCACACACACCTGCTTTACATATACACATATATCCAAACACCTCACACACACCTACTTTACATATACCCATATATCCAAACACCTCACACACACCTACTTTACATATACACATATATACACACACACACACACACCTACTTTACATATACACATATATCCAAACACCTCACACACACCTACTTTACATATACACATATATCCAAACACCTCACACACACCTACTTTACATATACCCATATATACAAACACCTCACACACACCTACTTTACATATACCCATATATACAAACACCTCACACACACCTACTTTACATATACCCATATATACAAACACCTCACACACACCTACTTTACATATACCCATATATACAAACACCTCACACACACCTACTTTACATATACCCATATATCCAAACACCACACACACACCTACTTTACATATACACATATATCCAAACACCTCACACACACCTACTTTACATATACCCATATATCCAAACACCTCACACACACCTACTTTACATATACCCATATATCCAAACACCTCACACACACCTACTTTACATATACCCATATATCCAAACACCTCACACACACCTACTTTACATATACCCATATATACAAACACCTCACACACACCTACTTTACATATACCCATATATCCAAACACCTCACACACACCTACTTTACATATACCCATATATACAAACACCTCACACACACCTACTTTACATATACACATATATCCAAACACCTCACACACACCTACTTTACATATACCCATATATACAAACACCTCACACACACCTACTTTACATATACCCATATATCCAAACACCTCACACACACCTACTTTACATATACCCATATATCCAAACACCTCACACACACCTACTTTACATATACACATATATCCAAACACCTCACACACACCTACTTTACATATACACATATATACAAACACACACCCACCTCAAACAGTCTTTTCTCTTCTTCTTGATGTGTCCCCCTCCCTGCCGCTTTACCTCACTGCAGGGGAGGGGGACATTCGTGTTGCAGCCGATCTGCCTGCTGAGTGCCAGGATGTCACGTGACGACACCCGGCACTCAGACACGCGTTGCGCGAGGGGGCGGAGCTTGCAGTCTGTGCGGATGGCACAGACTTTACCCCCTCGCGCTCCGAAAAATGTTTAAAAAAAAAAAATCGGATGGCAGCGGCGAGGGGACCATGAGGCTGACAGCACCCAGGCGCCAGGTCTAATTTCCTCGTCGCCATGGCGACCTGGCGCCTGGGGTTTGTCGAGCCGTGAGTTAAGCAGAGGTTTTATTCGCAATAAAATGTCATAATGTACCATATATGCTCGATTATAAGACGACCCTGATTATAAGACGACCCCCCAAACTTTGGATATTCCTTTAGGAAAAGCCTGAATATAAGACTACCCTATAGGAAAAAAGTTAAACTTGTATATATTCACATGTAAATTGCTTTTTTAATAAAAAATTATATCAAAAAATGCATTTCTTGTTTTTATTTCCTTTTATGTGCCAATGATGCCTCTCTCTTTCCCTTGCCCCCAGCTTTGTCTCTCTCCCCCCCCTTAGTGTTCTCTCTCTCCCCCTCCTTTTGACTCCCCCCTCACCTGTCTCTCCCCCCCCCCTTGTTTCTCTGCCCCCCTCCACTGTTACTTTGTGCCCCCCTCCCTCCCCTTGTCTCTCTCTTCCCCCCTCCCCCTGTCTCTTCCCCCCTCCCTCCCCTTGTTGCTCTGTCCCCCCCCCCCCTCCCCCTGTCTCTCTGTCCCCCTCCCCCTGTCTCTCTGCCCCCTCACCTGTAACTTGATTCCTGGTGGCTAGTGGGGGCAGCCGGGGGATGTCTGCACGGCCTCCAAGCTGCCCGACACGGAGGTCTATTATGACGGACAGGTGGTCCATCATAATAGACTGCAGTGTCGGGCAGTATGGAGGATGTCTGCCCGTATCGTGCAGACAACCCCCAGCTGCCCGATTTTCCCTGGTGGCTAGCGGGGCAGCGGAGGATGTCTGTGCGATGAGCGCAGACCTCCCCTGCTCCCACCCGGCACCACCGCCGGGACTTTTATGACGAAGCCGCGCAGACATCGCGCAGACATCCCCTGCTTAGAGAGGGGGATCCAGGTCCCCTGCAGCTCAAATTGAGGTCAGATTATAAAACGACCTCGATTATAAGACGAGGGGTATTTTTCAGAAAAAAAACTCGTCTTCTAATCGAGCAAATACGGTATATAAAATAAAAGGTGAAAATCAAAAAGGGAACGACCCATTTATTTCCTTTACTGCCCAAAATGTTGTGTGCTGAGTAACATAGGCATAATTATTATTATTATTATTATTATTATTATTATTAAACACAAATCTACACACACCAGACAAGAGATGTGCCTTTCTTACATTCACAGTGCTACCACCACTGCAAGGCATACTGGGTAAGCATATGCAAATAAAGTCACCAATGACCAGGCTGTGTGCGCTGGAGATTATTTTAATCTTGAAAATGCAGGAAAAACACAAAATTATTTATAAATCATAATCTGTCCACAGACAACGATTAACAATATTAAAAATGTCATTAGTCTGTAAGGTTTTTTTCTTAATAATAAAATTCAGCCATAATATGGACATATTTACTCCCCGAGTCTTGCACCAGTTACAAAGCTTGTTAGGAAGGTATAAGAGAAAATTAGTTGGATCTCGATGTAAGATTTAGAGGGGTCTTTGATGGTATAATTAAGGTTTATATATTTTTGGATGAACTCACAGAGAGGAAGGAGCTTTCCAGGGATGGCAGAATTTTAATCGGTTAATAAGTACAAATAAGAGGGAATTTACCAGATGTTATGGGCCAGTCCCGGATACTGAGACCTCTGACTTAGCTAAATACAGACACTAATAATATACTATCACTGACAAACAGCAGCATAACAAATCTAATGTTCCCAGATAAAAATCTCCAGCCCCCTTCTCTTTTTTAGAGTGTATCTTTCTACACCTAAACATGTGGCAAATGTGGCACACGAGATGTGTAAAGTGTCATATCTATGTTAGCTATGGGAGAAGGAGAAATACTAATATCATCAGGCTGAGCTTCCTGCTCGTGGATAATTTAAATGCTATGTGAAAACATAAACACATAAATATAGTCTGACATTCTTAAAATGCTTTAGAAAGCTTTATTAAGAAAGAAAATCTGTTTACACAAATTGGATTATTCGAGGAGCATTTAGGGCCAAATAGAAAGCATCTCCCTTCTCTTGAGTCCTACACCGGTTACAAAACAGGACAAAACAATTTACAGACAGGTAATCAAGATGGAGGTCTTCATGCATGAGAATGTTACGATCCAAATGACAAATGATGTATATACAAATGATGGCAATCAGAGAACTGGTACCATTAAAGAGTATATGAAGTGTAAATATTTTTAATAGAAATGCTTAATAAAAATATAAATAAATCATCTTATTGAGCCCTCTTTGCTCTGTATAGCTCTATCAGGGGACGGACATGTTGTTTAAAATCTTTTCTCTGTATAGCTATATGAGGGGACAGACATGTTGTTTGGAATCTTTGCTCTGTATAGCTCTATCAGGGGACAGACATGTTGTTTAGAATCTTTGATCTGTATAGCTCTATCAGGGGGCGGACATGTTGTTTAGAATCTTTGCTCTGTATAGCTCTATCAGGTGTGGACATTTTGTTTAGAATCTTTACTCTGTATAGCTCTATCAGGGGACGGACATGTTGTTTAGAATCTTTGCTCTGTATAGCTCTATCAGGGGGCCGACATGTTGTTTAGAATCTTTGCTCTGTATAGCTCCATCAGGGGACAGACATGTTGTTTAGAATCTTTGCTCTGTATAGCTCTATCAGGGGACAGACATGTTTAGAATTTTTGCTCTGTATAGCTCTATCAGGGGGCCGACATGTTGTTTAGAATCTTTGCTCTATATAGCTCTATCAGGGGGCAGATATGTTGTTTAGAATCTTTGCTCTGTATAGCTCTATCAGGGGGCGGACATGTTGTTTAGAATCTTTGCTCTGTATAGCTTTATCATGGGGCCGACATGTTGTTTAGAATCTTTGCTCTGTATAGCTCTATCAGGGGGCAGATATGTTGTTTAGAATCTTTACTCTGTATAGCTCTATCGGGGGGAGGGGTTACATGTTGTTTAGACTTTTTGCTCTGTTAAGCTCTATCAGGGGGTGGACGTGTTGTTTAGAATCTTTGCTCTGTATAGCTCTATCAGGGGGCGGACATATTGGGACAGATCTTCCTCCATTTGACCAAAGATTCTAAACAATATGTACGCCCCCTGATCGAGTTATACAGAGCAAAGAAAGCTCAGTTAAGTGCTTTATTTCTATTCTTTCATTAAAGATTTTGATTTAAAATGTGTACACGTGATGTAATCTTTAAATTCAACACAACTTATATTTTGCTGACAATGGTCCTTTAAATGCTTAGTCCTGATGTACTTAGTCTTGAGGGGCTTTGAATATTAAGTGCCAATGTCACTTGATAAATTATTACAAGCCACCATCTTGTAAATAAACAGTGTATTTCAAAGGCAGGGTGACTGGGCAGGAGATGGGTAAGCAGGATCCCCAAACCAGGTACATCTATGGCAAACCTTAGGAAAACATCCATAATAACGGCAGCTGTGTTTCACCCCAAAATTCTAACCTTAAAGATCTGACACAAATTACAACAAAACCATTAGGGAAATAAAAGGATAACTATTTAAATATTACGAAACCACACTGCTAACATAATAATAACAATTACTGTGCAGCGGTATAAGTCAGAGCTCAGTTAATAAACTAATAATATTTATAACAAATACTGCAATGTAGAATATATTGGTACAAAAATATTAGTAATGAATACTATGCTTCAGAAAGAGGTAGAATATATTGAAGCTCTATTGATAAATGATTATTAATAATAATAATTACGGAGAGGCAGAATATGTTGAGGTCCTACTAATAGAATAATAATATTAGTAATAATTATGGAGAGGCAGAATATGTTGAAGTTCTATTAATAGACTAATAATATTAGTAATAATTATGGAGAGTTAGGATATGTTGAGCTTCTATTAATAGAATAATAATATTAGTAATAATTATGGAGAGGCAGAATATGTTGAGGTTCTATTAACAGAATAATAATATTAGTAATAATTATGGAGAGGCAGAATATGTTGAGGTTCTATTAGTAGACTAATAATATTATTAATAATTATGGAGAGTTAGGATATGTTGAGGTTCTATTAATACAATAATATTAGTAATAATTATGGAGAGGCAGAATATGTTGAGGTTCTATTAATAGACTAATAATATTAGTAATAATTATGGAGAGTTAGGATATGTTGAGCTTCTATTAATAGAATAATAATATTAGTAATAATTATGGAGAGGCAGAATATGTTGAGGTTCTATTAATAGAATAATAATATTAGTAATAATTATGGAGAGGCAGAATATGTTGAGGTTCTATTAGTAGACTAATAATATTAGTAATAATTATGGAGAGGCAGAATATGTTGAGGTTCTATTAATACAATAATATTAGTAATAATTATGGAGAGGCAGAATATGTTGAGGTTCTATTAATAGAATAATAATATTAGTAATAATTATGGAGAGGCAGAATATGTTGAGGTTCTATTAATACAATAATATTAGTAATAATTATGGAGAGGCAGAATATGTTGAGGTTCTATTAATAGAATAATAATATTAGTAATAATTATGGAGAGTTAGAATATGTTGAGGTCCTACTAATAGAATAATAATATTAGTAATAATTATGGAGAGTTAGGATATGTTGAGGTTCTATTAATAGAATAATAATATTAGTAATAATTATGGAGAGTTAGGATATGTTGAGGTTCTACTAATAGAATAATAATATTAGTAATAATTAAGGAGAGGCAGAATATGTTGAGGTTCTATTAATAGAATAATAATATTAGTAATAATTATGGAGAGGCAGAATATGTTGAGGTTCTATTAATAGAATAATAATATTAGTAATAATTATGGAGAGGCAGAATATGTTGAGGTTCTATTAATAGAATAATAATATTAGTAATAATTATGGAGAGGCAGAATATGTTGAGGTTCTATTAATAGACTAATAATATTAGTAATAATTATGGAGAGTTAGGATATGTTGAGGTTCTACTAATAGAATAATAATATTAGTAATAATTAAGGAGAGGCAGAATATGTTGAGGTTCTACTAATAGACTAATAATATTAGTAATAATTATGGAGAGTTAGGATATGTTGAGGTTCTACTAATAGAATAATAATATTAGTAATAATTATGGAGAGGCAGAATATGTTGAGGTTCTACTAATAGACTAATAATATTAGTAATAATTATGGAGAGGCAGAATATGTTGAGGTTCTATTAGTAGACTAATAATATTAGTAATAATTATGGAGAGGCAGAATATGTTGAGGTTCTATTAATAGAATAATAATATTAGTAATAATTATGGAGAGTTAGAATATGTTGAGGTTCTATTAATAGACTAATAATATTAGTAATAATTATGGAGAGTTAGGATATGTTGAGGTTCTACTAATAGAATAATAATATTAGTAATAATTATGGAGAGGCAGAATATGTTGAGGTTCTACTAATAGACTAATAATATTAGTAATAATTATGGAGAGGCAGAATATGTTGAGGTTCTATTAATAGAATAATAATATTAGTAATAATTATGGAGAGCCAGAATATGTTGAGGTCCTACTAATAGAATAATAATTTTAGTAATAATTATTGAGAGTTAAGATATGTTGAGGTCCTACTAATAGAATAATAATATTAGTAATAATTATGGAGAGGCAGAATATGTTGAGGTTCTATTAATAGACTAATAATATTAGTAATAATTATGGAGAGTTAGAATATGTTGAGGTTCTATTAATAGAATAATAATATTAGTAATAATTATGGAGAGTTAGAATATGTTGAGGTTCTATTAATAGAATAATAATATTAGTAATAATTATGGAGAGTTAGGATATGTTGAGGTTCTATTAATAGACTAATAATATTAGTAATAATTATGGAGAGTTAGGATATGTTGAGGTTCTACTAATAGAATAATAATATTAGTAATAATTATGGAAAGGCAGAATATGTTGAAGTTCTACTAATAGACTAATAATATTAGTAATAATTATGGAGAGGCAGAATATGTTGAGGTTCTATTAATAGACTAATAATATTAGTAATAATTATGGAGAGTTAGAATATGTCGAGGTTCTACTAATAGAATAATAATATTAGTAATAATTATGGAGAGTTAGGATATGTTGAGGTTCTATTAATAAACCAATGATAATTACAGTCTGTCATGATTGCCATGTGTACTGGCCCTGCAGATTTAATCCATTCGGAGATAACATTAATATTAGTCATTAACCTCTTTAGTAAAGTGGCGCAGTGCATAAGGAGCAGGTAGCACTCTGCTTGTAAGATGGGTGAAGATAAAAACACAAATAATCCATCAATGCAAGATGGAGACCAGTAGGTCCTTTTGAGATTTTGGGTAACCTGGTGGAATCACAATATTGGAACCGGTGGTGGTTAGCACTGGAATCAGGGGCCCTTTAGCTAAACGAAGGGTTAATGACAGTTCACCTCTGGGCCCCCCAATCCCCCCCCCCCCCCCCCCCCAATGGGAAACTATAAGTCTTAATGTTGTTGATGTAATAAGTCTTTGATGTTTTATGTGGTGGGTTCTGTAATTTATGTAACACCAGATAACCCATCAATGTATTTATGTTAATTCAGATTATGCGTAGAGTTTAGTATAGTATCTACCTACGTATTGTTTTAAGCCTGTTTATGCACTGTGAATCTTGATACTTCTTCATAATAAAGGAAAAAACATAAAAATAAAGGAGCAGGTAGCACTAGTCCATAACCTTCTGTCAAGCAGATCGTGAATTCCCCTCTGTGGCATAATTTACAACACTAATCCACCAATTACAGATTGTTATATGCTGCACCTCACACTGCATCTCCCGGTCATCGGATAATATCCCAGCTCGGCATGAAATGTAACTAAAATCAGGTTGAAGTAAAATAATAATGAAAAGAAAAAAGCTAACAATCTGCAGTTATTACAACGTCAGTGATGCCAAACACCAGGCTTCTTAAAAGTCACAATAAATGAAGCAATGGGTGAAATCGAAGAATCGGATAGCCAATGGTCTGCTCAGTATAATAAATACGCCTTATTTATAACATCAGGTCAGTTTAAATTGCGGCCTTGATTCGCTATGTGGATTCAGAGCAGAGGCCCCCATTTTGTGGTAAGACCTACGCAGGCCACGGACTGCCTCCTCTCTGACACATCACGTCTGTACGGATTCTTTCACCCACTTTGCTGAGCTCCATCCCATAAACACGGCATTACTGCAAACACTTTGTGAAATTCCACTACATTCTGGTTTCATCATCACATTTATGTTACTGAGACAAGAAACCAGGACTTCCTGGACTTATCTTCCTAAATATCCCATCTCTAGAACTACAGGCGGTCCACGGTCACTTTGTAACCTGAATCCTCTCCATCAGTAAATCCCCCATTAACACTATTTATTAGCTACAAAATAAGAGAGACGGAATTCGCCAACAATTAGCTCTCTCACCCCAAGAAAGCAATCATTTTCGTGGGGGAGAAGGGAGGTTTGATTTGATCCAGAATGCTTTCTGTCCATAATTTCCCCATGTTGGGACTGAGAGCTGGTTTAGAGAGCACATTTTACACATGGCCTCTTCAATTCCACTGGGACTAAAACACATTCCTGCTAAACACAGACATGGTTATGCTCTCAGCCAAAAGAGAAGGGGGGGGGGGGGGGGGGAATGTTCCACGCTTAATAACTTTTCACAATTTAAAAAAAAAAAAAAAAAAAAGATCTCTTGCTAAAAATGTAATTTCAACGTACAGAACGCTGGTAAAGCAAAACACGAGATGTTCAGGATTGCTAGAGAAATCTGTATCCCGGGACGTCTGTTCGGTACAGAAGAAACCAGCGCTAATAAAATCGCTACGCATCAATGTATGCTGTCCTGTTTGGGTATTTTCAGGTCATTTATAATGTAGCACACCTGTCTACACAAAGGAAAAATAGCTTATTGTTTGAATAAACTCACACTAGGATAGAAAAAGCAACACATGATTTATTAACGGTACAAATTATTTTACCCATAAAACACATTCTATGTAGTATTCAGACTGAATAAAACAGCAAGTTCTATAGGTTCCCTATACATTAGCAGCAGACTCGTTCAGTACTACCCTGGTAATAACACTGGAAATACACTATATTTTACTGAACCAAAACACCTTTTCATTGTAATAGGAACATTTTAGCAATATCCCAGATAAAGAGGCTTCTGTAAAAACCATCCATGACCCCAGAAAAGGAAACACTTCTCATATGATAAACGTATAACAAAAGTTTTGAATATGTAAAAAAAAAAGTCTCACAAAATAAATATAAAACACACAGAACATGAGTGTGTATCCATGTATATATTTATATTCCTATACATTATAAAAGCACACAGAACATGTGTGTATACATGTATATATTTATATTCCTATACATTATAAAAGCACATAGGACAGGAGTGTGTATACACGTATATATTTATATTCCAATACATTATAAAAGCACACAGGACAGGAGTGTGTATACACGTATATATTTATATTCCTATACATTATAAAAGCACACAGGACAGGAGTGTGTATACACGTATATATTTATATTCCAATATATTAAAAAAGCAGACTGGACAGGAGTGTGTATACACGTATATATTTATATTCCTATACATTATAAAAGCACACAGGACAGGAGTGTGTATACACGTATATATTTATATTCCAATATATTAAAAAAGCAGACTGGACAGGAGTGTGTATACACGTATATATTTATATTCCTATACATTATAAAAGCACACAGGACAGGAGTGTGTATACACGTATATATTTATATTCCAATATATTATAAAAGCAGACAGGACAGGAGTGTGTATACACTTATATATTTATATTCCAATATATTATAAAAGCACACAGGACAGGAGTGTGTATACACGTATATATTTATATTCCTATATATTATAAAAGCAGACAGGACAGGAGTGTGTATACACGTATATATTTATATTCCTATATATTATAAAAGCACACAGGACAGGAGTGTGTATACACGTATATATTTATATTCCTATATATTATAAAAGTAGACAGGACAGGAGTGTGTATACACGTATATATTTATATTCCAATATATTATAAATGCAGACAGGACAGGAGTGTGTATACACGTATATATTTATATTCCAATATATTATAAAAGCAGACAGGACAGGAATGTGTATACACGTATATATTTATATTCCTATACATTATAAAAGCACACAGGACAGGAGTGTGTATACACGTATATATTTATATTCCTATATATAATAAAAGCACACAGGAGAGGAGTGTGTATACACGTATATATTTATATTCCAATATATTATAAAAGCAGACAGGACAGGAGTGTGTATACACGTATATATTTATATTCCAATATATTATAAAAGCAGACAGGACAGGAGTGTGTATACACGTATATATTTATATTCCTATATATTATAAAAGCACACAGGACAGGAGTGTGTATACAAGTATATTTTTATATTCCAATATATTATAAAAGCAGACAGGACAGGAGTGTGTATACACGTATATATTTATATTCATATACATTATAAAAGCAGACAGGACAGGAGTGTGTATACACGTATATATTTATATTCCTATACATTATAAAAGCAGACAGGACAGGAGTGTGTATACACGTATATATTTATATTCCTATACATTATAAAAGCACACAGGACAGGAGTGTGTACAAATCTAAAATCTACAGATTAAACAGACTGTTACTGAAAGAGAATTATACTTTATTGTACAGAACATATTACTACATTAGGGATAAAATAAGCGGTTATTTAGTCATAAGCCAATGTCACATCTGAAATTCAGCTATAGAATAGTCTACATGATTTCAGCCATGTTATTTGAAGGGGTTAATAACATTTCCAACATCAAAGTACCAGGACCCCAAAAACTACCAGCGTAAAATTTCTCCCTTAACTCAAAAACCAAAACTGTACAGATACAAGCAGAGAGGGGCACTGTCATACTCCTGGATTTTGCCTGCCGTTTGTGTGGCACACTATGCAGGGCAGCATACAGTATATCAGTCACGCATAGTAATGCCCGTCTGTCCAGGGTCTGTGTGTGGCACACTGTACAGGGCAGCATACAGTATATCAGTCACACAGAGTGATGCCAGTCTGTCCAGGGTCTGTGTGTGGCACACTGTACAGGGCAGCATACAGTATATCAGTCACACAGAGTGATGCCAGTCTGTCCAGGGTCTGTGTGTGGCACACTGTACAGGGCAGCATACAGTATATCAGTCACACAGAGTGATGCCAGTCTGTCCAGGGTCTGTGTGTAGCACACTGAACAGGGCAGCATACAGTATATCAGTCAGAGTAATGCCCGTCTGTCCAGGGTCTGTGTGTAGCACACTGTACAGGGCAGCATACAGTATATCAGTCAGAGTAATGCCAGTCTGTCCAGGGTCTGTGTGTAGCACACTGTACAGGGCAGCATACAGTATATCAGTCAGAGTAATGCCAGTCTGTCCAGGGTCTGTGTGTGGCACACTGTACAGGGCAGCATACAGTATATCCGTTCATAGTAATGCCAGTCTGTCCAGGGTCTGTGTGTAGCACACTGTACAGGGCAGCATACAGTATATCAGTCAGAGTAATGCCCGTCTGTCCAGGGTCTGTGTGTGGCACACTGTACAGGGCAGCATACAGTATATCAGTCAGAGTAATGCCAGTCTGTCCAGGGTCTGTGTGTGGCACACTGTACAGGGCAGCATACAGTATATCAGTCAGAGTAATGCCAGTCTGTCCAGGGTCTGTGTGTGGCACACTGTACAGGGCAGCATACAGTATATCAGTCAGAGCAATGCCAGTCTGTCCAGGGTCTGTGTGTAGCACACTGTACAGGGCAGCATACAGTATATCAGTAATGCCAGTCTGTCCAGGGTCTGTGTGTGGCACACTGTACAGGGCAGCATACAGTATATCAGTCAGAGTAATGCCAGTCTGTCCAGGGTCTGTGTGTGGCACACTGTACAGGGCAGCATACAGTATATCAGTCAGAGTAATGCCAGTCTGTCCAGGGTCTGTGTGTGGCACACTGTACAGGGCAGCATACAGTATATCAGTCAGAGCAATGCCAGTCTGTCCAGGGTCTGTGTGTAGCACACTGTACAGGGCAGCATACAGTATATCAGTAATGCCAGTCTGTCCAGGGTCTGTGTGTGGCACACTGTACAGGGCAGCATACAGTATATCAGTCAGAGTAATGCCAGTCTGTCCAGGGTCTGTGTGTGGCACACTGTACAGGGCAGCATACAGTATATCAGTCAGAGTAATGCCAGTCTGTCCAGGGTCTGTGTGTGGCACACTGTACAGGGCAGCATACAGTATATCAGTCAGAGTAATGCCAGTCTGTCCAGGGTCTGTGTGTGGCACACTGTACAGGGCAGCATACAGTATATCAGTCAGAGTAATGCCAGTCTGTCCAGGGTCTGTGTGTGGCACACTGTACAGGGCAGCATACAGTATATCAGTCAGAGTAATGCCAGTCTGTCCAGGGTCTGTGTGTGGCACACTGTACAGGGCAGCATACAGTATATCAGTCAGAGTAATGCCAGTCTGTCCAGGGTCTGTGTGTGGCACACTGTACAGGGCAGCATACAGTATATCAGTAATGCCAGTCTGTCCAGGGTCTGTGTGTGGCACACTGTACAGGGCAGCATACAGTATATCAGTAATGCCAGTCTGTCCAGGGTCTGTGTGTAGCACACTGTACAGGGCAGCATACAGTATATCAGTCAGAGTAATGCCAGTCTGTCCAGGGTCTGTGTGTGGCACACTGTACAGGGCAGCATACAGTATATCAGTAATGCCAGTCTTTGGCACTTTACCCTCTCTCTACCCAGTCAGTGTACAACCAAGCTAGTTTACCTACTGTGGGTATTTGTGGCATGGTCTCTTCACCCTACACTCTCCTATTCCAGATAACCTATTCACTGGGCACACATGGCACTGTACCTTCACCATGTCAGCGCCCTCATAGCAGTTTGCATACTCTTTTGGAAGAGTTGACAAACTAGCCTCACTTTACACTGCACAGTGCCACCCTACTGTACCATGCCATTGTACAGTCCAGTGCCCCCACTGTGCCAGTATACCTGCTGTCTGGGCATGGAGTGCCAGCTTACCTGCTCACGGGGGATACATGGCAAGGAGGTTCTTCTGTGGGACTTGCTATTGCAGAGCGGGTTCCCAGACATTTCAGCTCAGTTTGTGAAGTCCTCTCTCCTTCTCCTCCTCCTCCTGGTGGAGATGGGGCATAGGCACTATGAGCTTGGGGTGCAGAGGAGGCAGGCAGAGCCCAGGGTCCAGCAGAGCCCAGGATAAAAGGGGGCAGGCAGCAGAGCTTGGGTGCAGGGGGCAGGCAGAGCTGTGTGTGTGCTGCACTGAGCCTGGTCTGAGCTGTGGGGGGCGGCAGCATTCCTCTTACTGCTGCTCCCTGCTTGCTGCGATGCTGGGATCCACTCTGTGTGTGTGTGAGAGAGCCGTCACTGGGTGTGCGAGTGTGCATACAGCAGTGTCAGATATCAGAGGTCCATCCCCAAGTTAAGGGTTCAGGTCAGTCCTCAGGAGAAGGAGACTTTCCCCAATTTCCCATCATGTGAAAGCACTTTCTATATCCATCCTGCTCTCCCAGGCTGGATTCCATGCACACCGTACCTTTATCCCAACAAAAGGGGCAGGAGCTCACACAGTTACTGGCAGCAGTGAACATTTGACACAAATTCTTCCCTTCACTTCCCCCCTTTTTAATTTTGTTTTAGGCTTTGGATTAATTGGTGCAGATGTTTCTAGACCCTCAGTATCACCCCACAGCCCTGCTCAACATTATGTAAAACATGCAGAAAGCGACATTTCCCTTCTCTTTATTTTCTTTCTGGCATCAGTCATACGTTGCTTTATAAAATGAGACCAATGGCTTGTCAAGAGAAACTTCACCGAACGAGGTACGTCTGAACAGGATAAAGTGCTAGCTCTTGTGACAACATTCTCACATCCAGTCATTTTTTGGACACAGTCAGACTGATATTTAAGTACCCAAAGACCAAGCATGGGGCTAGTGTTGCACAAAATCTCTATTCTGATCTCTGTCCACAAGTTTAACCCTACATGTGACAAAGGGGGTGAGAAGTATGTTGCATTTTGGTTCAGTGGCTGTCTGGCCGGTGCTTAAAGGGTTAATTTCACCACTGGGTTAATTTTAATAAATTTAAACCAATTTTCATTATTATTTTCAATGATTTTTGAAAAATGTATTGCCTAAACAGGTTGGGTATAGTCTGGTCCGGGTTTGGAAGAGCTGGCTCTTTATTGTCAATTATTAGGATATACCGGAGAAGACAGCCTTACTTTTTTGCAGCAAGGACAGTAAAGATGTAGAATTCACGTCAGCAGACGTTGTTTTGATGGATTTTGTCTCTACCTTCACCATGTATTATATGTAAAACATCTGATGGGGCGGGGGATGTTTCACCAGATGCCCTAATTTGGAGTATTTGGGGCATAAGACATGTTTTCTTTTTTACATGCAGTAACATGTGTCGCCACTGGGGGGCCTGATGTACTAAATACTTTCTATGCTTCTTCTATATGCTCTCTCTGGTGCTGCTGTCACGGTGTGCTAGCACTCATTTTGCCATTTAAATGATATGAAATGGATTAGAAGTACTATTTGTAGAATTAATGTTGTGATTGACTATTGGAGCTGGAAAGATATGAGAAAGAATTTGAATAGAATGTCCTTTATTGCAATATCTAGAGTTCAGCAGCATCACTCCTGTGTTATAATGGCACAATGTGTCAGCTAATCCAAGTTAATCATTTGAAAAGTCTGCGTCTTCCCTGTGTTTCCTTTTCATTGTGCAGCTCATTTGATGTAGGTTTTAAGTGAAAAGAAGTAAAGTTGTATGTGACCCCAAAGCTTTGAACGGTAGTGTACAGCAGCCTGTGTGCACATTGCAGTCAGTCGTGGAAGGTGTACTGATTGAATGGGAACTTTGTAATCTGGATAACTAAGCCCGAAATAAATAATGGACAGATAGCTGAAAGATACTCTACAGCCTGGTCTATATACTGCAGATTCCAAGCCCAGCTCCCTGAGATATTTCATTCATTATATGAATACCAGCTCTCTGTTCATTATTTATCACCTAAACATTGTTTCACTGTGAATAAAATAATACTGAATGTGATCTATACATTGCGTTATCAGAATAATGCCTGCATTATGAGAAAACTGTATGTTCAATATGTCCTTGGCGTCTCCTATTTATGACAATCACCTGTAGCTAGATATGCAAATTACACATTTCCCATTGAAAACCAATTCATTTGCATATCAGGCCACATGTCAAGGGGACTCCACAGACACATTTTAAAAACATTTTTCTCCTATTTTACACATTTTTTGCAATTTTGCTAATACAATGTATAGGTAATTTACAATATTTTTTTTATCCTCCACATTCAACGTTTAGATGATAGAGTACCTTTAATTATCCAGACTCCAAAGTCCATATTGAAATCAATATAACTGACTGTAATGTGTACACAGAACCTCTACAAATGCAAACTACATAGGTGAGGTTAGGGTCTCACGCTACTGTGCATCTTCTAAATGCAAATGCATATATTAATGGGCTTTCAAAGTACTTCAAAATTGCTTAAAATATAAAATACTTACAGCTAGATGAAACTGTGAAATTACAGCAGTTTGCGAGAAACCAGGACTGCCCACACTAGCCTCTCTAGTGATGTCATCAGATAATGTGTCGCACTGTTAAGAGATCCTACTGTGTACAAGAGCAAGTCTATTACAGTCCACACAATGTATTCTTTTGCAGCAGCACAAGAAGTGACTAAATTAAGCAAGACTTTATATCCTTAGTGTCTATATAATCAGTGCACCTGCAGTAAACATGCAAAGTAATCACTGGGAAGGGCTTGAGTCAAATATAAAAAATGTGATTTATGTAGAATGCCTGCATCAAATCACACTGGAAAAAAACCTTATACAAGCAGTGAGCTTCATCTAGCACCAAAGTGAGTTTGGGGACTAGACTGTCCCTTTAATAATGCATTGGACAATTCATAGAACCAAAACCTCTCATTTATATTATCTTTATACAGTCGTTGCCAACTCTACTAGGGTGAGACGTTTGGGCAGTGTTTGTTTTAGTATTTAAAAAAAAATGCTCTGGCAAGTGGATTATGGATTTCTTTTTTTATTGGCAGATCTCTAATTCTTTTATACGCCTGTAAAGTGTTAAACCTTTTTCCATTTGTGGCCTGTGATCCTGAAAAAGATACAACTCTTTTAATAACTTTTGTGCTCCAATTGGTAAGAAATAATCACCCAATTTACTTTGAATTACATTTTAATGGTGCTAAGATTAGAGCTGCACATGTTATTTGATAATACCTCTAACCTGGTGCAAACCCCTTACAATCAGGGTAATGTGATGTTATCCAGTGGAGTCATCCTGATTTACCCAGCAAGTAGTAACGATTGGTACAATTCTTCACATTTTACATTCTGGATTCTCGCCCCCTCTCTTTCCATCACTCAGCCCCTTCCTCGGTTTCTGTAACTGGGCTTTATAAACGGATCGGGCACCAACACATGGCAGAAAAACATCTAGAAATAATGAACAGAGAAGCGGGGGGACACTGTGGAGATGGGCAAGCTCAGTTAGACGTACAATGCACCTTGCATGTTGTTTGTGGGCTAAATATAAGTCAAATGCACTTATTGCTAGTTTAAAACTAAAATTATTTCACCATGGTCCCTAAATGTAACAATGTTCAGTAAGGAGGGGCTTGGAGAGCTATAGCAACATAACTTTATTGCACTTTATTTGC
Source organism: Pelodytes ibericus (assembly GCA_036172795.1). NCBI lineage: Eukaryota > Metazoa > Chordata > Amphibia > Anura > Pelodytidae > Pelodytes > Pelodytes ibericus. Next base: position 1,456,317 of record CM069858.1, on the reverse strand, counting down.
CATTTTTAAATTATTTGAAGTTTAGGGGTGAAAAAAAACCAGACAGATTTGTTTCTTTTTTCATTTCCATGATACAGTGCTTCCCCGAAAAAACAAATACGGAACCGCCACATTAACATGGCGGCAAAACGACGATCTTAAAACAAAGAAAACCACCAAAAATGCCACGTTTGTATTGAGAGCTTGTGGGATTCAGTTATTAAATATCAGTTTTCATGTGTCTGTGTGGAGATGAGATCTGAGTCAGCAGCGGCCACGTTCTTTATCGGACTCTGGAAGGAATTGCAGGTTCCCCGGGATAAACAATTGTTTAAATCACATTCACCTCAGAAATCCTGCAATAGATTAACACATAATGAAGGTCTTACAAGCTGTCAGCAGGTAACAGAAAACCCTGCAAGAAGGGGGGATCCCAAACCTTCCACTGAATCACAGGCCGCAACTAGGTAAATCAGTGGATAACCTTAGGCACAAATCCCAAGTACCATGGACAGCCACTCTTACAGCCTACATAGTGACCACTTTTCTCATGATCGTTCCCACAGTTTGGATATCGAGTTTCAAGTACAAGCCAATTTGATTAAGGTGCACAATCCATCCTCTCTGTAGAGGCCCCAATACCTTTCAACTCAGGATGCTTAATCACTGTGCCTTCACAAATCTAGAATCTAGTATCTGCAGGACACAATCACAGATCAGACCGTAGTTTAAATCTACCAACTGTAGCATAATATGCCGCATATTATGCATTCATTCCCTAACAGAGGTAGCATGGGGACTGTGCCCCCCTATGTAGGCGTATCTCAGTCCTCTTCTGGGCCAAGTACACAAAGAAGTACCTCACAATCCAGACCACACAGGGAAAATCATATGTGAATAGAACAAGGAACCTAAGCCAATGTTATAAAATACTTCCCAAAACCAATCTAAAACACAATACGCACTGATACGAGTCCAACATAGTAATAAACCACAAATGAATGTTGACAGTCCAACTTAGTAAACATGACATTGACACTGTTAAAACATATTCATGAATGAACAGTATATTATTTCTCAAATTTTGTAAATATATTTTTACTTTTCTTTAAAAAATGTCCCCTTTTCTTTTTGTGTACCAGACAAGTCTAAGGGTGTATATGATATCTAAACCTAGATTACTTCCATCGTCCAATTATCTGGAAAATCGTATCAGGAAGACTCCATTGGCACCAGTGTGAAAGGAGTGTGAATCAAATTACTCCGGAGAGAGGCCCAGCTGTGAAAGGCCCTCTCTAAAAATGGAATTTTGATAACTGTCTACTGAGTATTAATGAGCCCTCTGACACCATGCGATCCGCCAAAATACACAGATATGCATAAAACAGGGCAAAGGGGCCAATCAGGTAGCAGAACCTTAAAACATTTTCCTTCCTGGTCGATGAAGATATCATGCCCAGTAAGGAGAGCATGTTCATTAGTGACTGGAAGGTAACTTGGAGACGGAAGTCAATATAGCAGTAACCTCTCCTATAACCCTTCAAAGCCTTTTGTAAGATCCGTACCTCTGTCCCACGCCGGGTCCCTCACGATGTGGCTATCAGCAACTCCGGACCTTCTCACCGTCGGGTATCCTCTTCAGCACGCACCCGACACTGGAGACAGGCGCGTGCACGACGAGAAGCTCTTTCCCTTCTGTCTCGGTCATCACTATGGCGACGGGCGGCGAGAAGCGCGTGGCGTACGTCACGGGGGCGGAGCTATGCCCTTTAAAACCATAGCGGGCGCAATTCAAACTTGCTTGATGATTATTCAAGCTATCTCTATGTGGATTGCCCCTAGCTTCCTTGTTTTTGCTCCTTCAGTGTTTATTTGTTTTTCTGCTCTACTGGACTTCTGACCTGGCTTGTTATTGGATTATCCCCCTGTTTTTGCCCTGATATTTTGGCTTTCTCCTGGACTCTGCTGACCTCTGTTCTCCCTGACCCAGCTATTTTTATCTGACCATCCTGCACTCTGGTAGCCCTGAACCCGGCTTGTACTTTTGACCTTGCATCATTTCTGGCTCCCCGACTCGGACTGAACCTCGACTACTCTATACGGCACCAGCACATCACTAACCGGTCCTCAGACATTCGTGCCTGCCGCCATCTATTGACGTCTACCTACCCTGTAGCCCTCGGTATCAGTGGTGCCAGGCAAGAACAGTCGATATCTATCTCCGGAGGAAAAAATATGCCCAATAAAACACAGTGGGACGTCCTGTATTGCTTAACAGATTAATAGTGGCGTTCAAATCATATACAATATATGCTGCAACCACTGCAATTAACCTTTTAAATCTACTAACAAACATTTTTGCTACCGGGGAAGAGACCTTACCCACTTCTTTCATAAAAGCCTCCCATTATGAGCAGATCTTAGAGTATGCGACCATCAGGTGTAAAGATTGGGTTCTCCCAGCTGTGTACCAGCTCCATGTGCCTGGTAGAAGTGTTCCCACTGTTGCATCAGCCACAGCATCAGAAGTTCCAGGAACATGGGCCGCCCTAATCCACAAATTCAATCTAATGCATAGGAGAGAAATCACTGGGGGAGGGAAGAAGAGGCAGACATTTTGTTGGTGGAACCCCAGCTTATCACTGAAACAACAATAGAGAAAAGTTCCAGGAATGGCAGATTCTTTGTGAAACCAGACTGCACCCATGACAGAGGTCATGAACACACACACCAATGGCCCAAAACTGGGACCAGGGGCATCAGTCCAAAGGCTATGGTCCTGATTGGAAACCAATGCATTTCATATGGACAAAGTCATTTTCATTACTAAATAATTTCAAATTGGTAGATGGATCCTCCGTTTAGTATTGGGACAATTGTACCCAGAACTGGTGTGCAACATGTTCGATGCCCAAAATGACCGAACAAACTGGCCGATCTGCTGGACCCAAACACAGAAAGTCATTGAGGTATGAATGATTGCTGTGGATTTGGAAAACTGAATAATGACCTATTCCAAAAACTTACTAAATAACTTGAAAAGGAAGCAGGAGACTGAACAACCCATGGGCAGGCAAAGAACAGGGAAAGATCAACAGTTCCTAGTCCATTTATTGTCAAGGAAATTAAGTTTAAGTGGCAAGGAACTGGAGATTACCAGACCTGATTATGTGGCCAAAAATAAAATCTCAACTCAAAGGGGGATAGTATCACAGTTTAACCCCATGAATTTTGTGATAACTGAGTTAAGTATGTAACTGCGGGCGATTTAGATGGGTAAACGATACTTACTTTACATCCCATTATTTTGAAAAGGTAAAGGAATTTATTCGCTATTCCTTCTTTATGTGATTGTCACCTTAATCATTTTACAATTTAAACTTGGTAACTGACCCTAGGCTCACAGATATAAGCTTTATTACGGTAAATTATTTGTATTTATCCACAGAATCTTGTCTCTACTTTTAGTAAATAGTTGTTTTAATAATATTTATAATTTTTTATGTATAATGTAACTTTATAATAATATTTATATAGCAAATATTGCAATGTATGTTACTAATGTTTGTTTGAAATATATTTACTTTAATTATTATTACATTTTATGTTAAATTCTCCAACTAAAATCTGCAGAATTGAACTGGCCAAATTTGACCCTCCCACACCAAAGGTGGACGAAAAGCAGCACGAAATTGGCGGAAATTGCCATATTGGGTAGCAGAACTGCAGATTTCTACGCAGTTTGACTTTATGCCGTGATCTGGCTTGAGTCGACCCGTGTTTTTAACCCCATCGCGACGCTTGGACTATCTAAGCCATCCTATTTTTTTTGGTACAAAAAGATGCTAGGACAGCGTAGAATGTCCTTCAGTTAACAGCTCATTGCACCTACCCGTGATGAGCTGTGCTCGAACAGCGGGATCTCACTGAGTGGTCTCAGACTGGCAGGAAGAATGTAGCCGATGCTCAAAGTGAGCACCGGCTACATTTTAATAGATCGCACCGTGCCCGAAATTCTGGGTTCGAGCACACCTACGTGACATCACAAGTGACGTAGGGAGGTCTCACAATTTTTTGACAGAGATCCACAGGGTCTATTAAGACCCTGATCAGGTCTTTGCAACTGTGTCCCTGGCTATTGATCCCACTGTGATCGGGGCCAAGGAAAAAAATTGGTGTTTTGGTGCTTGCGTCTTCTGGGGTGCAAACCCCATGCATTACCAATGGGTTAACTTGTATTGTTTCCCCTGGAGGCAGCAATCCCCAGATTCTGTGTACTCCCACCAGCTCGTCACCCCCCAAAACAGCCCAGGTTGATCCAGGATTCCCAGAATTTGACTGGCAGAATAATAAGTCGATATTATTTACAGGATGGCAGGCAGAGATGGTGCCAGTCCTGCGCTGGAAGGTTTATTGAGAATCTGAAAGACACAGAACCTTTTCATTGCAGTCAGACTGTTTTCAAGACTCAGTATAAACACGGGTCATTAATAAATGTATATAAATTAGATTACTGTTTAGTTCCATATGAGTATAAAGGTTACCAGCGGCAAATGTTAGATCCTTGACACTTCCAGCCCAGTATTGGCAAAATGTATATTTCTTAATAAAAGACTTTTTGTGGGAGCAGAGCTAACCTAGGAACAAGGCTAATCTTTCTGCCTAAAATGCAGACCATTTCTGGTTATTTATACCTTCTTTATTGATCCATTTCAAACAACACATTACGATGTTATGCTTTTCTAAAGCTGCGCACTTCCATAATTATGGCACAGGAGCATGACCGATGTACTAATAAACTCATATCTGTTTGTTAAAGGACAAGGTTCCTGATAATTGTACTCTGGGAATGGAAACTCCAGCTCAGATTGAACTCACCGGAAATTAGGCAGAGGCACTGTTTAAAGACACCTTACAAGGAAAATGGTTCTTTTTCCGACATAGCCTCTCAATTTGGTCTGCCCTAGCTTGGGGAGGAAATGGCGTATACAGACATTTGTACTCTGCGTGTCCCTCTGTAAAAGCATCTATTGTTACCGGAACGGCAGAGCAAAACAGAAACCCAGTTTGTATCTCTAAAAAGCACAGATGACGTGCCTGGCACGTCATGCACTAAATCAGTGTTGCTACAATGCCTCTATGTAGAGGCATTGTGCAACACTATAAAAAAGTGCAGGGGCGCGCTACGATCACTCTCCGGAGTGATCGTAACAGCCATTTAAAAATGGCTGCGCCGCCTGCACACATGTGCTTAGGAAGCGAATGATCGTTCGGTTCCTAAGCATCTCCGATTGTTGCTAAAGTGCCTCAAGGCACTTAGCAACACCTTCGGGTCCCCCCAGAACCGATGGTGGTCGGGACCCCATCGGCTCATTAGAAGGGAACAGGCAGCGCTTCCCTTCTACTGGCAGGAGAATCGGAAGTGAATGTACCCGTAAGTGTTTTTTTTTTTAGCTGTCTGATTGCATGTATAGCGATCAGTAACAGCTGATCAGTGGCAAAGGCGGTTTGGTGATTGCAAACATGAGCATCACAATTCGCCTGGTCAGATCAATATTTGTTGTAAATATTGATCCGACCCGTGTAGATCTGCCTCTCTCTCCTCACTTGAGTTTTAGTGAGGGAGACAGACAGAGCTGTATAATGGAAGTTTGTAATTATAATATATATTTTTTTTTAAATTGAGACCCAAGGGCTTTTATAAAAGCCGTTTCCAGCGTTTAACCCCTTTCCTGCCATTGATTGCTGTGTATGCAGTGATCTTTCACAGCGCACATTTTTTGCTGTCTGTGCATTTTTTAGGGGTTAATTTTTTTTACTGTCATTTATTACAGTATATCAAAGGCACTTTTAAGAGCTATTAACCTCTTGCTTGCCATATATCACTGCGCATATGGTCACTGCCTAAGCAATGTATATGGTCACTGCCTAAGCAGCGTATATGGAGCGATCTGGCTGCAGAAGGATTTTTGATGCTATCGTAATTTTTTTTTATCACACTCGCTATGGGTTAATTTTACCCACTAGGGGATTAAGTATATTCCTTTTGAAGCTGTCTGAACGCGTGTATAGCGATCAGTAACAGCCGATCAGTGGCAAATGAGCATCACCATTCGTCAGATCACTATTGGTAAATATTGTTCTGACCCATTTGGATCTCGCTTCCTCTCCTCACTCGAGTTTTAAGGGAGAGAGACAGATCTGTATAATATGTTTTTAATTGTGATAAATTAAATAAAAATGTAACAAAATTGTGAGACCCAAGAGCTTTTATAAAAGCCATACACTTTGTATTAACCCCTTCCCTGCCACTGATCACTGCACAGCAGAAAATGTTCTCTTGTCTGTGCCTTGTAAGAGCTATTAACCCCTTCCTTGCCCTACATGTCAAAATTCCAAGTTGGAAAATCAAAAAGCACACATCTCAAATGTGGCCTTTTAACCCCAAAACAAGCTGACAAACCTATGCATGGGTGGTATCCCTGTGCTCGGGAGATGTTGCTGAACACATATTGGGGTATTGTTTGGCAGTGCCACATACCAAAATCTGTGAATGTGTATCTAAAGTACAATTTATGTGGGAAAAAATACACAATAAAATTACTACCACAAACTTTGACAAAGGCTGGTGTTAGAATTGGTGCATGGAAAGTGTTAAAATACCACCATTTAAAATAGCCTAGGGTGTCTACTTTTACAAAATATATGCTTTTTTTGGGTAAAACACACTGTTTGGTTTTAAAAAAAGTCCCAAATGAAAAATGGGGGCGCAGGCTGACTACACGTCAAAATTCCAAGTTAGAAATGCGCACCTTCAAAATGTGGCCTTTTAGCCCCCAAACAACCCAACAAACCTATGCATGGGTGGTATCCCTGTACTCAGGAGACATAGTAGAATCTATTGAGCAGGTTGTTTTTGTTCGCTTTTGTCGATGAGGAGAAGATGTTTCAAATAAAAGTCAGGAAATATGTTTGTTTTTGTTTTGTTTTTTACCATATTTCTTTTATTTTTTTATATAATATTATAGGATATGATCAAAATGATGACATCCACAGAAAGCCCTTCTTGTCTCGATAAAAACATTATATAATTTGTTTGGGTACAGCAAACAACAAAGAAGAAAATTACAGCTAAACACAAACAGAACAGAAATGTTAAAATAGCCATTGTCCAGAATGGACAAAAATGTTTCAAAGGCTCTGTCCTTAAGGGGTTAAAGCTTCTTTTAACCCCTTCGCGACCTTATGACGAGTTAACTCGTCATAAGAGCCGCAGTATTAGCGACCTTATGACGAGTTAACTCGTCATTCAGTCTAGCCGGCGGTGCGCTCCGTGCGCACCACCAGCCATTCTGCAACGGGTCCAGGACTAAGCCTCGCACCCGGGGCAAAGCTCCTGGACCTGATCGGTGGATTTCTCCTTGACAACCATAGGCAATTCAGGGATGATATCATCTCCGCCATTTCAATGGACCAGATCTGATCTGGATGAGTTTATTGCATGAGGAGCAGGCAAGCAGCCCTGGCCTTCGATCTACCGTATTTATCGGCGTATAACACGCACTTTTTCTCCCTGAAAATAGGGGGAAAATGGTGTGTGCGTGTTATACGCCAAAAAAAAAAATCATCTAAAACTTACCTCGTTCCTGCTCTGTCCCCCGGTGCTCTGAAGGTGTGTGGCTGTGAGGGAAGCGTTGTGAGCTCCCCTCCAGCCGCGCGGTCAATAAAGTGTGTTTTTTTTATAACAAACTTTTTTGTTCCCCGCGGCTGGAGGGAAGCTCACAACGCTTCCCTCACAGCCACGCAGCTTCAGAGCACCGGGAGACGGAGCATGAACGTGGTAAGTACTGGGGTCTGGGGAAGGGGGGGGGGGGGGGGAGGAGGGTGGCATAACGAGCATACTAAGGGGCAATATCCTGGCATATTGGGGGAAATATCATGGCATATTAAATGGCATATTGGGGGCAATATGGCATATTGGGGGCAATATCCTGGCATATTAAATGGCATATTGGGGGCAATATCCTGGCATATTAAAATGGCATATTGGGGGCAATATCCTGGCATATTAAAATGGCATATTGGGGGCAATATCCTGGCATATTAAAATGGCATATTGGGGGAAATATCTGGCATATTAAAATGGCATATTGGGGGCAATATCCGGCATATTAAAATGGCATATTTGGGGCAATATCCTGCATATTAAAATGGGAGATGGGAGCCATTTATCCAGTAGTGGTTATCTCCGAATTCTGGCACATATTGAGCTGACCCTCATATATTCCCTGCCTCCCTATCTGTGTATGTCTGTCAGTCTTTGCACCTCATCAGTCAGTATATCTGTCCTGCCTCTCTATCTGTGTTTGTCTATCTCTGTTCCTTATCCGTCAGAATATCTGTCCTGCCTGTCTATGTCTGTCTATCAATCTCTGCACCTAATCCTTCACTATATCAGTCCTGCTGCCTATCTGCGTTTGTCTGTCTGTCAGTCGGTCTATCTTTTCCTTATCCGTCAGTATATCTGTCCTATTTGTGTCAGTCTCTAAAGATAACGGTGGGCTGGAAAATTGCAAAATGGGCCACTAAACATTTTCTTGCCAGCTCTCCCCATAAATCACAGCTCTCCCCTGCCTGCACTGCCCTCTCCATCAATCACAGCTCTCCCCTGCCTGCACTGCCATCCCAAGCAGTACCAGCTCTCCCCTGCCATCCCTAGCAGTACCAGCTCTCCCCTGCCTGCACTGCCCTCCTTATCAATCACAGCTCTCCCATGCCTGCACTGCCCTCCCTATCAATCACAGCTCTCCCCTGCCTGCACTGCCATCCCTAGCAGTACCAGCTCTCCCCTGCCATCCCTAGCGGTACTAGCTCTCCCCTGCCTGCACTGCCATCCCTATCAATCACAGTTCTCCCCTGCCTGCACTGCCATCCCTATCAATCACAGCTCTCCCCAGCCTGCACTGCCCTCCCTAGAAGTCACAGCTCTCCCCTGCCTGCACTGCCCTCGCCATCAATCACAGTTCTCCCCTGCCTGCACTGCCATCCCTATCAATCACAGCTCTCCCCTGCCTGCACTGCCATCCCTAGCAGTACCAGCTCTCCCCTGCCTGCACTGCCATCCCTAGCAGTACCAGCTCTCCCCTGCCTGCACTGCCATCCCTAGCAGTACCAGCTCTCCCCTGCCTGCACTGCCCTCCCTAGCAGTACCAGCTCTCTCCTGCCTGCACTGCCCTCCCTAGCAGTACCCGCTCTCCCCTGCCTGCACTGCCCTCCCTAGCAGTACCCGCTCTCCCCTGCCTGCACTGCCCTCCCTAGAAGTCACAGCTCTCCCCTGCCTGCACTGCCATCCCTAGCAGTACCAACTCTCCCCTGCCTGCATTGCCCTCCCTAGCAGTACCAGCTCTCTCCTGCCTGCACTGCCCTCCCTAGCAGTACCAGCTCTCTCCTGCCTGCACTGCCCTCCCTAGCAGTACCAGCTCTCTCCTGCCTGCACTGCTCTCCCTAGCAGTACCAGCTCTCCCCTGCCTGCACTGCCATCCCTAGCAGTCACAGCTCTCCCCTGCCTGCACTGCCATCCCTAGCAGTCACAGCTCTCCCCTGCCTGCACTGCCATCCCTAGCAGTCACAGCTCTCCCCTGCCTGCACTGCCCTCCCTAGCAGTACCAGCTCTCTCCTGCCTGCACTGCCCTCCCTAGCAGTACCAGCTCTCTCCTGCCTGCACTGCCCTCCCTAGCAGTACCAGCTCTCCCCTGCCTGCACTGCCCTCCCTAGCAGTACAAGCTCTCCCCTGCCTCCACTGCCATCCCTAGCAGTACCAACTCTCCCATGCCTGCACTGCCCTCCCTAGCAGTACCAGCTCTCTCCTGCCTGCACTGCCCTCCCTAGCAGTACCAGCTCTCCCCTGCCTGCACTGCCCTCCCTAGCAGTACAAGCTCTCCCCTGCCTCCACTGCCATCCCTAGCAGTCACAGCTCTCCCCTGCCTGCACTGCCATCCCTAGCAGTCACAGCTCTCCCCTGCCTGCACTGCCCACCCTAGCATTACCAGCTCTCCCCTGCCTGCACTGCCCACCCTAGCAGTCACAGCTCTCCCCTGCCTGCACTGCCATCCCTAGCAGTACAAGCTCTCCCCTGCCTCCACTGCCATCCCTAGCAGTACCAACTCTCCCATGCCTGCACTGCCCTCCCTAGCAGTACCAGCTCTCTCCTGCCTGCACTGCCCTCCCTAGCAGTACCAGCTCTCCCCTGCCTGCACTGCCATCCCTAGCAGTCACAGCTCTCCCCTGCCTGCACTGCCCACCCTAGCATTACCAGCTCTCCCCTGCCTGCACTGCCATCCCTAGCAGTCACAGCTCTCCCCTGCCTGCACTGCCCACCCTAGCATTACCAGCTCTCCCCTGCCTGCACTGCCCACCCTAGCAGTCACAGCTCTCCCCTGCCTGCACTGCCATCCCTAGCATCCATAGCTCTCCCCTGCCTGCACTGCCCACCCTAGCAGTACCAGCTCTCTCCTGCCTGCACTGCCCTCATCTGACCCAGTGGTTGACTGTCACATCAGTAGCTGGATTACTGTAATAAAACAATAAGAAACATCTAAAGCTGAATTTGATCTGAATCCTTAAAAAGACATTACATCTCAGCATGTTACCAATCCAACGTTCATTTACTTGGTGACCTCTCCGGGCTGCTGGAGATGTATCCCATACTCCCCATACTGCATGTCTTACAGTCACCCAAATCTAAAAATAAATGGGATTTATCTGAAACATAATAAATATGACTAATATCCAGCGTCAGTGCGGGGAGTTTAAACATATTAATGATTTATGGCAGACATGAATTCCACAATGGGACCAATGGCAGAAGCCATTGCTGAATCTCTTAATTAAGTTAAATTAATTTGCTGCATTGTGCTTTATCGCTGTGACAAAGTTGGGATATTATTCAGACAGATCATAGTCTTAGTTTGTTGTTCTTTCTCCCAAACAATCACTAAATCACAGACATATCATTGTAATTGTGCCTTAATCCGTACCGTAAACTCAGAGAAGCTGCATTCAATCAGTGGGGAATCAGATTAGCTGCAGAGCAGTACTTCTCTTCTGCTAGATGGAATTAAAGAATAATAACTGTTAAAAACAAATACCCACAGTGTATAGCCAGCTCTCTCTCTTCAATGTATGGCTCATTATTAAAAACACATTTAGTTTGTGCAAGCAGATATACAGTAAGCAGCAGCCAGTCCCACTACCATTTTTTCTCTGTATGGTGTATGTGTTCAATATCAGTGAAATGCACCTTTGCACTTTAAATCAATGTCCAGTTCTCCTGTAGCTTTACATGGGAAATTATTTCACTGGGGCTGCTAAATTCGATGACATCCAATAAGGAGGAACTTGGAGAGATAGGCAGGACTGTTGCTATAGCAACATATATTACACTTTATTTGCAGTTTTTAGGAGAAAGAATGTGTTTAAGGGAACAAAAGGGGGGGGCTGGTCACATGATCAGCGGTACTGCCCCTTTAATGGCAAAAGGACAACTTATTTAATCACAATACTGAAAACACAGACATTCAAAAGGGGCTGAAATTCTAGCCAGCCAATTCCTGGAGTTGCAATAAGACTGCCCTAGGATTCACTACATAATCAGGATATTAAATGTGGGTGAGGCAGCAGCGAAACACATTGGGCTTTGTTCATGAAAGAGGGAATTTCAAACTTAAGGCCAAAGTATCCAAATCATTCAAACTTGGCTACTTTGGCCTTAATTTTGAATTACTCTGCTCAATTCCCTGTAATTAATGCTCCCGCAAATAATGCCCACTGACTAATACTGGATGGGACTGATATTCCACTTGCTTCTACAGACATTTTACAAGTACTAATTAATAATAATATATTTTCCTTTTCCATTCCATGTTTGGAGGGGTTTCTGCAGGCCATACTGCAGGTCATTACAGAATCTATTTTGGATCCTGGAAGCCACTAAAGTCAGCTCATTACAATCCACCCCAATTCCTGCAAACAACACAATGTACAGGATTCCAGCCCACTGCACCCGCAGTACTGCCCACTGCACCCACAGTGCTGCCCACTGCACCCACAGTGCTGCCCACTGGATCCAGATGAAACCTGAATCTCCAGAAGCTAAACCTTGACTGTGTTATGCTGTTAGGTCCACGTTGAATCCCCAAATTGTCCTAGTTACTTCTTTGTGTCAACCACTGCTTAGTATTAAAGCATTGCAATGGGTGTGCAGTGCAGTAAAGGAACAGATTACCAAATTGTAAAGTGAGAAGCTGATCTAAAGGATGAAATGTGATTTCATATTAACCAGTGAAGAAGCAAGGATGGGAGGGGGGCTGAGAAGTGTTAATTTATATCAACAATATCACAGAATGTCCCCTAGTGTACATTTTATTGAGTAATAATTCCAGGAGTCACAGTTCGCTTGGTGGGTCCTGAATATTTAATATAAAATACATACCCAAGGCACAAAGAGATATGCAACATGCACAGCAGTACAGAGTACAATAAAGCCAATAATCAATGCTAGAGGATAAATCTATGTGATCTGGACAGATAACTGTGCTTCTCAACAGGACATTGCAAAGGGGATTGGATGAACATGACAAAAGATGTTAAATATGGAATGAAGCAAATGTAATGCAGCAGATAAAGGGATGTGAGAGTGCCGGGACAGACAAATAAAAAGAAGAAAAACTACCACAGCAAGAGGACATTGTCTTAAATTAGAGGGGCAAACTTTAAAAGTCATATCAGGAAGTAGTGGATGCATGGAATATCTTTCCAGCAGACGTGGTAGAGGTTAATACATTGAAGGAGTTTAAGCATGCATGGGATAGGTATAAGGCTATCCTAGATATAAGATAAGGCCAGGGACTAATGGAAGTATTACATTACTGAGAGGGTAGTGGATGTATGGAATAGTCTTCCAGTAGAAGTGGTAGAGGTTAATACAGTGAAGGAGTTTAAGCATGCGTGGGATAGGTATAAGGCTATCCTAGATATAAGATAAGTCCAGGGACTAATGAAAGTATTACATTACTGAGAGGGTAGTGGATGTATGGAATAGTCTTCCAGTAGAAGTGGTAGAGGTTAATACAGTGAGGGAGTTTAAGCATGCGTGGGATAGGTATAAGGCTATCCTAGATATAAGATAAGTCCAGGGACTAATGAAAGTATTACATTACTGAGAGGGTAGTGGGTGTATGGAATAGTCTTCCAGTAGAAGTGGTAGAGGTTAATACAGTGAAGGAGTTTAAGCATGCGTGGGATAGGTATAAGGCTATCCTAGATATAAGATAAGTCCAGGGACTAATGAAAGTATTACATTACTGAGAGGGTAGTGGATGTATGGAATAGTCTTCCAGTAGAAGTGGTAGAGGTTAATACAGTGAAGGAGTTTAAGCATGCATGGGATAGGTATAAGGCTATCCTAGATATAAGATAAGGCCAGGGACTAATTAAAGTATTACTTTACTGAGAGGGTAGTGGATGTATGGAATAGTCTTCCAGTAGAAGTGATAGAGGTTAATACAGTGAAGGAGTTTAAGCATGCATGGGATAGGTATAAGGCTATCCTAGATATAAGATAAGGCCAGGGACTAATGAAAGTATTACATTACTGAGAGGGTAGTGGATGTATGGAATAGTCTTCCAGTAGAAGTGGTAGAGGTTAATCCAGTGAAGGAGTTTAAGCATGCATGGGATAGGTATAAGGCTATCCTAGATATAAGATAAGGCCAGGGACTAATGAAAGTATTACATTACTGAGAGGGTAGTGGATGAATGGAATAGTCTTCCAGTAGAAGTGATAGAGGTTAATACAGTGAAGGAGTTTAAGCATGCATGGGATAGGTATAAGGTTATCCTAGATATAAGATAAGGCCAGGGACTAATGAAAGTATTACTTTACTGAGAGGGTAGTGGATGTATGGAATAGTCTTCCAGTAGAAGTGATAGAGGTTAATACAGTGAAGGAGTTTAAGCATGCATGGGATAGGTATAAGGTTATCCTAGATATAAGATAAGGCCAGGGACTAATAAAAGGATTACTTTACTGAGAGGGTAGTGGATGCATGGAATAGTCTTCCAGTAGAAGTGGTAGAGGTTAATACAGTGAAGGAGTTTAAGCATGCATGGGATAGGTATAAGGCTATCCTAGATATAAGATAAGGCCAGGGACTAATGAAAGTATTACATTACTGAGAGGGTAGTGGATGTATGGAATAGTCTTCCAGTAGAAGTGGTAGAGGTTAATACAGTGAAGGAGTTTAAGCATGCATGGGATAGGTATAAGGCTATCCTAGATATAAGATAAGGTCAGGGACTAATGAAAGTATTACATTACTGAGAGGGTAGTGGATGTATGGAATAGTCTTCCAGGAGAAGTGGTAGAGGTTAATACAGTCAAGGAGTTTAAGCATGCATGGGATAGGTATAAGGCTATCCTAGATATAAGATAAGGTTAGGGACTAATGAAAGTATTACTTTACTGAGAGGGTAGTGGAAGCATGGAATAGTCTTCCAGTAGAAGTGGTAGAGGTTAATACAGTGAAGGAGTTTAAGCATGCATAGGATAGGTATAAGGCTATCCTAGATATAAGATAAGGCCAGGGACTAATGAAAGTATTACTTTACTGAGAGGGTAGTGGATGCATGGAATAGTCTTCCAGTAGAAGTGGTAGAGGTTAATACAGTGAAGGAGTTTAAGCATGCATGGGATAGGTATAAGGCTATCCTAGATATATGATAAGGCCAGGGACTAATGAAAGTATTACATTACTGAGAGGGTAGTGGATGTATGGAATAGTCTTCCAGTAGAAGTGGTAGAGGTTAATACAGTGAAGGAGTTTAAGCATGCATGGGATAGGTATAAGGCTATCCTAGATATAAGATAAGGCCAGGGACTAATGAAAGTATTACATTACTGAGAGGGTAGTGGATGTATGGAATAGTCTTCCAGTAGAAGTGGTAGAGGTTAATACAGTGAAGGAGTTTAAGCATGCATGAGATAGGTATAAGGCTATCCTAGATATAAGATAAGGCCAGGGACTAATGAAAGTATTACATTACTGAGAGGGTAGTGGATGTATGGAATAGTCTTCCAGTAGAAGTGGTAGAGGTTAATACAGTGAAGGAGTTTAAGCATGCATGGGATAGGTATAAGGCTATCCTAGATATAAGATAAGGCCAGGGACTAATGAAAGTATTACATTACTGAGAGGGTAGTGGATGTATGGAATAGTCTTCCAGTAGAAGTGGTAGAGGTTAATACAGTGAAGGAGTTTAAGCATGCATGAGATAGGTATAAGGCTATCCTAGATATAAGATAAGGCCAGGGACTAATGAAAGTATTACATTACTGAGAGGGTAGTGGATGTATGGAATAGTCTTCCAGTAGAAGTGGTAGAGGGTAATACAGTGAAGGAGTTTAAGCATGCATGGGATAGGTATAAGGCTATCCTAGATATAAGATAAGGTCAGGGACTAATGAAAGTATTACATTACTGAGAGGGTAGTGGATGCATGGAATAGTCTTCCAGTAGAAGTGGTAGAGGTTAATACAGTGAAGGAGTTTAAGCATGCATGGGATAGGTATAAGGCTATCCTAGATATAAGATAAGGTCAGGGACTAATGAAAGTATTACATTACTGAGAGGGTAGTGGATGCATGGAATAGTCTTCCAGTAGAAGTGGTAGAGGTTAATACAGTGAAGGAGTTTAAGCATGCATGGGATAGGTATAAGGCTATCCTAGATATAAGATAAGGCCAGGGACTAATGAAAGTATTACATTACTGAGAGGGTAGTGGATGCATGGAATTGTCTTCCAGTAGAAGTGGTAGAGGTTAATACAGTCAAGGAGTTTAAGCATGCATGGGATAGGTATAAGGCTATCCTAGATATAAGATAAGGCCAGGGACTAATGAAAGTATTACATTACTGAGAGGGTAGTGGATGCATGGAATTGTCTTCCAGTAGAAGTGGTAGAGGTTAATACAGTCAAGGAGTTTAAGCATGCATGGGATAGGTATAAGGCTATCCGAGATATAAGATAAGGCCAGGGACTAATGAAAGTATTACATTACTGAGAGGGTAGTGGATGTATGGAATAGTCTTCCAGTAGAAGTGGTAGAGGTTAATACAGTGAAGGAGTTTAAGCATGCATGGGATAGGTATAAGGCTATCCTAGATATAAGATAAGGTCAGGGACTAATGAAAGTATTACTTTACTGAGAGGGTAGTGGATGTATGGAATAGTCTTCCAGTAGAAGTGGTAGAGGTTAATACAGTGAAGG
Organism: Pelodytes ibericus; assembly: GCA_036172795.1. Taxonomy (NCBI): domain Eukaryota; kingdom Metazoa; phylum Chordata; class Amphibia; order Anura; family Pelodytidae; genus Pelodytes; species Pelodytes ibericus. Next base: position 1,440,011 of record CM069858.1, on the reverse strand, counting down.
AGTTTAAGCATGCGTTGGATAGGTATAAGGCTATCCTAGATATAAGATAAGGCCAGGGACTAATGAACATATTCAGATAACTGAGCAGACTAGATCACCGAATGGTTCTTATCTGCCACTGACACATTCTGTTTCATATATGGGATATGTGTCCGAAATGGAAACTGGTGATCTGAGTGAGGAATGAAAGGTTCTAGAGATGCTACTATTTTAAATATTATACCCTGGGAAATGGAAGAAACACAAATAGGCTACTTGCTGAACTAACCTTGCAATATTAAAGAAACAGCAGGAACATATCTGTGGCTTTCTATTACCGTATTTGCTCGATTATAAGACAAGGTTTTTTTCAGAAAAAAAATTCTGAAAACTACCCCTTGTCTTATAATCGAGGTCTTCTTATAATCAAATTGAGGTCAGATTATAAGACATGGATCCAGGTCCCCAGCAGAGCTGCAGGGGACCTGGATCCCCCTCTCTGACAGCGGGAGGAAGTCTGCACGATGAGACCTCCTCTGCTGCCCCACTAGCCACCAGGGTAAATCGGGCAGCTAGGGGATGTCTGCACGATACGTGCAGACATCCTCCATGCTGCCCGACACGGCAGACTATTATAACGGACCAGCTGATAATGGACCAATATCCAAAGTTTGGGGGGTCGTCTTATAATCAGGGTCGTCTTATAATCAAGCAAATACGGTACTTAGAGTAGGTGAGATAGCTCACTTGGTAAATGGAAACAGAATCGGTTTAAAAATCAAGGTCAAAGGTTCAAACCCAGGTATGCTATAAAGTGCCACTGGGTGAAAGATGCTATATAAATACTAATTGATTTTATATAAAGCATGAAAGTAAAATCCAGTTAATAAGGCATGTAGCAAATACCAGACAGAAACACAATCCATACACCATGCTTGGGACCCAACATTTCATAGTTGTTAGAAAGACTGCAAAAGGTTGCTTGCTAAGTATTGCCATAAATGCATATTTAATATGCATTTCATTTGTCCATGTATTTTTTTCCCAGACCAAAGTGATCCTTTCAGATTACAATGAACCATCGCCGACTGTCTATGGCGACATATTTTCCGATGGTCATCGAATCGTGTTTTGGTGTAGAACTTGATTTGAGTGCTTGGGCTGAGGGTCTGTACTTTGGGATGCCTGATGGCTTGCAAACACCTCTCCTTATGAAAAGGTCATTGCTGTGTTCATTTTCCTGGCGTTGACAGACATGTATAAATTGAAGTACCATCAGTTAGACATCCTCACTCCCCATCCTGTGCCTAATTGGGGTAATCTGTAATAACATTACCTCCCATGCATTCCTGGTTGTCACACATGCTGCTCAGTGCTGTCCGGAGGATTCATACATGTTGCAAAATGCAACAATTTTGGGGACCAGTGGGTTGGTTACCAATACATTTTAATATACTTTTACATGAGCTTGTGGAACTTGTACTTTATAAAAAAAAAAAAATGTATATATATATATATATATATATATATATATATTAAACACGGCCTTATCTACTAAAACCCAAGAACATAGAGAAAAAATACATTAAACCTGTCCAAATCACAGCTTGGGGAAAATCCAGGACTCCTTTCTCTGTGATCACCTGGCTGGAACCCACAGCTGACAAGCCTTGAGAATTAAACCAATAAAAGACCTAGTTTGTGGGGAATCATTGCCAGCATTTTGGTCTGATACATACTCTGCAGCCTTTCATTTGAGATTTCACTATGTGAGCAGCAGCTAATAAGGACACATCCCAAGTGCGCCAGAATCCAGAAGTGGTTTGTGTAAAGACATGGCGTCCAGGCGCTCTACGCCTCTTCCGCACAGACTTTATCAAGGCCAGTAATAGATTCCCACTGAATAAATAAAATAGAACTAAAAAAAAAAAAAAAAAGAAGAAATGGATGGAGAGGACATTTATTAAAGTAATGGTTTAAAAATCTGATCTTTATTCATAAAGTAGAGACATTGCAGGGAATTGAGAAGGCACATTCAAACTCTACTACTCTGCTTTTGCCTTAAAGGACCTTATGTTTAATTAAAAGACTGTATCAAGTATAGATGATTTACAAAGAAATTCTTTAATGAAAGAATTCAAATTAAATGCCTGATTAAGCCTCCTTTACGCCACATCGTTCTCTCAGGGGGCAGACATGTTGGTTAGAATCGTTACTCCATATCGTTCTCTCAGGGAGCGGACATGTTGTTTAGAATCTTTACTCCATATTGTTCTCTCTGGGGGCAGACATGTTGGTTAGAATCTTTACTCCATATAGCTCTCTCAGGGGGCAGACATGTTGGTTAGAATCTTTACTACTTATCGTTCTCTCAGGGGGCGGACATGTTGGTTAGAATCATTACTCCATATAGTTCTCTCAGGAGGCAGACATGTTGGTTAGAATCTTTACTCCATATCGTTCTCTCAGGGGGCAGACATGTTGTTTAGAATCTTTACTCCATATAGCTCTCTCAGGGGGCAGACATGTTGGTTAGAATCGTTACTCCATATCGTTCTCTCAGGGAGCGGACATGTTGTTTAGAATCTTTACTCCATATCGTTCTCTCAGGGGGCAGACATGTTGTTTAGAATCTTTACTCCATATAGTTCTCTCAGGGGGCAGACATGTTGGTTAGAATCTTTACTCCATATAGCTCTCTCAGGGGGGCAGACATGTTGGTTAGAATCTTTACTACTTATCGTTCTCTCAGGGGGCGGACATGTTGGTTAGAATCTTTACTACTTATCGTTCTCTCAGGGGGCGGACATGTTGGTTAGAATCATTACTCCATATAGTTCTCTCAGGAGGCAGACATGTTGTTTAGAATCTTTACTCCATATAGTTCTCTCAGGGGGCTGACATGTTGGTTAGAATCATTACTCCATATAGTTCTCACGGGGGGCGGACATGTTGTTTAGAATCTTTACTCCATATAGTTCTCTCGGGGGGCTGACATGTTGTTTAGAATCTTTACTCCATATAGTTCTCACGGGGGGCGGACATGTTGTTTAGAATCTTTACTCCATATAGTTCTCTCGGGGGGCTGACATGTTGTTTAGAATCTTTACTCCATATAGTTCTCTCGGGGGGCTGATATGTTGGTTAGAATCTTTATTCCATATAGTTCTCTCGGGGGGCAGACATGTTGTTTAGAATCTTTACTCCATATAGTTATCTCGGGGGGCTGATATGTTGTTTAGAATCTTTACTCCATATAGTTCTCTCAGGGGGGCTGACATGTTGGTTAGAATCTATACTCCAAATAGTTCTCTCAGTGGGCAGACATGTTTATAATCTTAGGTCAGATCTTCACTTACTTTGGTTCAGATGAACAAAGATCTGACCAAAGATTCTAAACAAAATGTCTGCCTCCTTGTAGAGCTATTTGGAGTAAAGAAGGCTCAATGTGGTACTTTATTTGTATTGTTTCATTAAAGCATTTCTATGCCATTTTTCAATTGAACAGAACTTCATTTTTTGCTACAGTTGTTAAGGCAAAAGTAGCATTTGTAACATCACTTCTCAATTTCCTGCAGTTCTCTCTTATGAATAAAATGTTTCTAGTAAATGTTTTTAAATGTGGCGGAGATGCAGGCCTGCATTTCTAGGGAATTCACAGACAATTCCACGTGCCAGAAAGTAAAAGGTTGGTTGACACCAATACAGTTTAAAACGGTTTAACCTGTGAAAACGATTGCTAAACCAAAGATTGTTTATAGGAAACATTGCTGGGTGAGATAAGATCCGCTCGGTCCGATTGCATAGTTTTAAGTCTTGGCTGGAAACATGTTTCAGAAAGCTGAATATTGGTCTTAGAAGAAATGCAGATTTCACCCTGATAGAAGCCGGGTTCAAAGACCTGGAATCATGAATTTACCAGAACGGCCAAGGCTGATTAGAATGATGCCCAATTCTTTCACTCTCCCCATGAATGCTAGTATTACATCACAAGGAGTATGCCCAGGAAGAATAAATGAAAACGGAATTGTAAACGTATAAAAACAAAAAGCAAACGTATTGTTTGAAATAACCAAAGCATTAGATATAGGGTAACATTCCCCGCACTTCCTTCTTACACGGCTTTAAAACCAACATTACAACTGAGCCAGGCTGATCACTCCCTGCAAGCTCTATGATACAGACACTCCAGCAAGTAGAGATTGGTGCAGTGATAGCTAACCATGGCACTAAGGTTATCGTCAGTCATTAGGCTGCCTCAGCATGGTGGAACATGTAGTTCCCAGACATTTGCAGTACCAAGATTAGCCATCACAAGATATTGGTTACATAGCACAACAGCACAGTGTCACAAAACACTAATCACACAGCAAATGCCCCAAAACACACAACATTATAACCTTTTACTAGCGGGTCACCTGTGTGCATGTACACACTGCACAGATACTTAGCATTTGAAAGACTTGAGAGCTCAGTGGGAGGATCAGAAGAAGGTGCAAGTTTGGTATATGTAGATAATTTGAGAGGCCCTTTAACCCTCTCCTTTCCATTTAACACTCATTATTACTATTAACCCTCTCCTTTCCAATTAACACTCATTATTACTATTAACCCTCTCCTTTCCATTTAACACACTCATTATTACTATTAACCCTCTCCTTTCCATTTAACACACTCATTATTACTATTGACCCTCTCCTTTCCAATTAACACTCATTATTACTATTAACCCTCTCCTTTCCATTTAACACACTCATTATTACTATTAACCCTCTCCTTTCCATTTAACACACTCATTATTACTATTGACCCTCTCCTTTCCATTTAACACACTCATTATTACTATTAACCCTCTCCTTTCCATTTAACACACTCATTATTACTATTGACCCTCTTCTTTCCATTTAACACATTCATTATTACTATTAACCCTCTCCTTTCCATTTAACACACTCATTATTACTATTGACCCTCTCCTTTCCATTTAACACTCATTATTACTATTAACCCTCTCCTTTCCATTTAACACACTCATTATTACTATTGACCCTCTCCTTTCCATTTAACACTCATTATTACTATTAACCCTCTCCTTTCCATTTAACACACTCATTATTACTATTGACCCTCTCCTTTCCATTTAAAACACACATTATTAACCCTCTCCATTCTATATAACACAAACTCATTATTATTAACCCTCTACTTTCCATATAACACTGGCTGTCATTGTTATTAACCCGCTCCTTTCCATATAAAACAGTACACACCAATCTGATTATTATTATAATGAACCCTCTCCTTTCCACACATGTGTATTATTATTAACCCTTTCTCTCTCGCTGGGTGTTGCTGGTTTAACCCCCTCACACACCAATCTGATTATTATTATAATGAACCCTCTCCTTTCCACACATGTGTATTATTATTAACCCTTTCTCTCCCTCTGGGTGTTGCTAGTTTAACCCCCTCACACACCAATCTGATTATTATTATAATGAACCCTCTCCTTTCCACACATGTGTATTATTATTAACCATTTCTCTCCCGCTGGGTGTTGCTGGTTTAACCCTCTCACACACCAATCTGATTATTATTATAATGAACCCTCTCCTTTCCACACATGTGTATTATTATTAACCCTTTCTCTCCCGCTGGGTGTTGCTAGTTTAACCCCCTCACTCACCAATCTGATTATTATTATAATGAACCCTCTCCTTTCCACGCATGTGTATTATTATTAACCCTTTCTCTCCCGCTGGGTGTTGCTATTTTAACCCTCTCACACACCAATCTGATTATTATTATAATGAACCCTCTCCTTTACACACATGTGTATTATTATTAACCCTTTCTCTCCTGCTGGGTGTTGCTGGTTTAACCCTCTCACACACCAATCTGATTATTATTATAATGAACCCTCTCCTTTCCACACATGTGTATTATTATTAACCCTTTCTCTCCCGCTGGGTGTTGCTGGTTTAACCCCCTCACACACCAATCTGATTATTATTATAATGAACCCTCTCCTTTCCACACATGTGTATTATTATTAACCCTTTCTCTCCCGCTGGGTGTTGCTGGTTTAACCCCCTCACACACCAATCTGATTATTATTATAATGAACCCTCTCCTTTCCACACATGTGTATTATTATTAACCCTTTCTCTCCCGCTGGGTGTTGCTAGTTTAACCCTCTCACACACCAATCTGATTATTATTATAATGAACCCTCTCCTTTCCACACATGTGTATTATTATTAACCCTTTCTCTCCCGCTGGGTGTTGCTGGTTTAACCCCCTCACACACCAATCTGATTATTATTATAATGAACCCTCTCCTTTCCACACATGTGTATTATTATTAACCCTTTCTCTCCCGCTGGGTGTTGCTGGTTTAACCCTCTCACACACCAATCTGATTATTATTATAATGAACCCTCTCCTTTCCACACATGTGTATTATTATTAACCCTTTCTCTCCCGCTGGGTGTTGCTGGTTTAACCCCCTCACACACCAATCTGATTATTATTATAATGAACCCTCTCCTTTCCACACATGTGTATTATTATTAACCCTTTCTCTCCCGCTGGGTGTTGCTGGTTTAACCCTCTCACACACCAATCTGATTATTATTATAATGAACCCTCTCCTTTCCACACATGTGTATTATTATTAACCCTTTCTCTCCCGCTGGGTGTTGCTAGTTTAACCCCCTCACACACCAATCTGATTATTATTATAATGAACCCTCTCCTTTCCACACATGTGTATTATTATTAACCCTTTCTCTCCCGCTGGGTGTTGCTGGTTTAACCCCCTCACACACCAATCTGATTATTATTATAATGAACCCTCCCCTTTCCACACATGTGTATTATTATTAACCCTTTCTCTCCCGCTGGGTGTTGCTAGTTTAACCCCCTCACACACCAATCTGATTATTATTATAATGAACCCTCTCCTTTCCACACATGTGTATTATTATTAACCCTTTCTCTCCCGCTGGGTGTTGCTGGTTTAACCCTCTCACACACCAATCTGATTATTATTATAATGAACCCTCTCCTTTCCACACATGTGTATTATTATTAACCCTTTCTCTCCCGCTGGGTGTTGCTGGTTTAACCCCCTCACACACCAATCTGATTATTATTATAATGAACCCTCTCCTTTCCACACATGTGTATTATTATTAACCCTTTCTCTCCCGCTGGGTGTTGCTAGTTTAACCCCCTCACACACCAATCTGATTATTATTATAATGAACCCTCCCCTTTCCACACATGTGTATTATTATTAACCCTTTCTCTCCCGCTGGGTGTTGCTGGTTTAACCCCCTCACACACCAATCTGATTATTATTATAATGAACCCTCTCCTTTCCACACATGTGTATTATTATTAACCCTTTCTCTCCCGCTGGGTGTTGCTGGTTTAACCCCCTCACACACCAATCTGATTATTATTATAATGAACCCTCTCCTTTCCACACATGTGTATTATTATTAACCCTTTCTCTCCCGCTGGGTGTTGCTGGTTTAACCCCCTCACACACCAATCTGATTATTATTATAATGAACCCTCTCCTTTCCACACATGTGTATTATTATTAACCCTTTCTCTCCCGCTGGGTGTTGCTGGTTTAACCCCCTCACACACCAATCTGATTATTATTATAATGAACCCTCTCCTTTCCACACGTGTGTATTATTATTAACCCTTTCTCTCCTGCTGGGTGTTGCTAGTTTAACCCCCTCACACACCAATCTGATTATTATTATAATGAAGCCTCTCCTTTCCACACATGTGTATTATTATTAACCCTTTCTCTCCCGCTGGGTGTTGCTGGTTTAACCCCCTCACACACCAATCTGATTATTATTATAATGAACCCTCTCCTTTCCACACATGTGTATTATTATTAACCCTTTCTCTCCCGCTGGGTGTTGCTGGTTTAACCCTCTCACACACCAATCTGATTATTATTATAATGAACCCTCTCCTTTCCACACATGTGTATTATTATTAACCCTTTCTCTCCCGCTGGGTGTTGCTAGTTTAACCCCCTCACACACCAATCTGATTATTATTATAATGAACCCTCTCCTTTCCACACATGTGTATTATTATTAACCCTTTCTCTCCCGCTGGGTGTTGCTGGTTTAACCCCCTCACACACCAATCTGATTATTATTATAATGAACCCTCTCCTTTCCACACATGTGTATTATTATTAACCCTTTCTCTCCCGCTGGGTGTTGCTGGTTTAACCCCCTCACACACCAATCTGATTATTATTATAATGAACCCTCTCCTTTCCACACGTGTGTATTATTATTAACCCTTTCTCTCCCGCTGGGTGTTGCTGGTTTAACCCTCTCACACACCAATCTGATTATTATTATAATGAACCCTCTCCTTTCCACACATGTGTATTATTATTAACCCTTTCTCTCCCGCTGGGTGTTGCTGGTTTAACCCTCTCACACACCAATCTGATTATTATTATAATGAACCCTCTCCTTTCCACACATGTGTATTATTATTAACCCTTTCTCTCCCGCTGGGTGTTGCTAGTTTAACCCTCTCACACACCAATCTGATTATTATTATAATGAACCCTCTCCTTTCCACACATGTGTATTATTATTAACCCTTTCTCTCCCGCTGGGTGTTGCTGGTTTAACCCCCTCACACACCAATCTGATTATTATTATAATGAACCCTCTCCTTTCCACACATGTGTATTATTATTAACCCTTTCTCTCCCGCTGGGTGTTGCTGGTTTAACCCTCTCACACACCAATCTGATTATTATTATAATGAACCCTCTCCTTTCCACACATGTGTATTATTATTAACCCTTTCTCTCCCGCTGGGTGTTGCTAGTTTAACCCCCTCACACACCAATCTGATTATTATTATAATGAACCCTCTCCTTTCCACACATGTGTATTATTATTAACCCTTTCTCTCCCGCTGGGTGTTGCTGGTTTAACCCCCTCACACACCAATCTGATTATTATTATTTATGAACCCTCTCCTTTCCACACATGTGTATTATTATTAACCCTTTCTCTCCCGCTGGGTGTTGCTGGTTTAACCCTCTCACACACCAATCTGATTATTATTATAATGAACCCTCTCCTTTCCACACATGTGTATTATTATTAACCCTTTCTCTCCCGCTGGGTGTTGCTAGTTTAACCCTCTCACACACCAATCTGATTATTATTATAATGAACCCTCTCCTTTCCACACATGTGTATTATTATTAACCCTTTCTCTCCCGCTGGGTGTTGCTAGTTTAACCCCCTCACACACCAATCTGATTATTATTATAATGAACCCTCTCCTTTCCACACATGTGTATTATTATTAACCCTTTCTCTCCCGCTGGGTGTTGCTGGTTTAACCCTCTCACACACCAATCTGATTATTATTATAATGAACCCTCTCCTTTCCACACATGTGTATTATTATTAACCCTTTCTCTCCCGCTGGGTGTTGCTGGTTTAACCCCCTCACACACCAATCTGATTATTATTATAATGAACCCTCTCCTTTCCACACATGTGTATTATTATTAACCCTTTCTCTCCCGCTGGGTGTTGCTATTTTAACCCTCTCACACACCAATCTGATTATTATTATAATGAACCCTCTCCTTTCCACACATGTGTATTATTATTAACCCTTTCTCTCCCGCTGGGTGTTGCTAGTTTAACCCTCTCACACACCAATCTGATTATTATTATAATGAACCCTCTCCTTTCCACACATGTGTATTATTATTAACCCTTTCTCTCCCGCTGGGTGTTGCTGGTTTAACCCCCTCACACACCAATCTGATTATTATTATAATGAACCCTCTCCTTTCCACACATGTGTATTATTATTAACCCTTTCTCTCCCGCTGGGTGTTGCTGGTTTAACCCTCTCACACACCAATCTGATTATTATTATAATGAACCCTCTCCTTTCCACACATGTGTATTATTATTAACCCTTTCTCTCCCGCTGGGTGTTGCTGGTTTAACCCTCTCACACACCAATCTGATTATTATTATAATGAACCCTCTCCTTTCCACACATGTGTATTATTATTAACCCTTTCTCTCCCGCTGGGTGTTGCTAGTTTAACCCCCTCACACACCAATCTGATTATTATTATAATGAACCCTCTCCTTTCCACACATGTGTATTATTATTAACCCTTTCTCTCCCGCTGGGTGTTGCTAGTTTAACCCCCTCACACACCAATCTGATTATTATTATAATGAACCCTCTCCTTTCCACACATGTGTATTATTATTAACCCTTTCTCTCCCGCTGGGTGTTGCTGGTTTAACCCTCTCACACACCAATCTGATTATTATTATAATGAACCCTCTCCTTTCCACACATGTGTATTATTATTAACCCTTTCTCTCCCGCTGGGTGTTGCTGGTTTAACCCTCTCACACACCAATCTGATTATTATTATAATGAACCCTCTCCTTTCCACACATGTGTATTATTATTAACCCTTTCTCTCCCGCTGGGTGTTGCTAGTTTAACCCTCTCACACACCAATCTGATTATTATTATAATGAACCCTCTCCTTTCCACACATGTGTATTATTATTAACCCTTTCTCTCCCGCTGGGTGTTGCTAGTTTAACCCCCTCACACACCAATCTGATTATTATTATAATGAACCCTCTCCTTTCCACACATGTGTATTATTATTAACCCTTTCTCTCCCTCTGGGTGTTGCTAGTTTAACCCCCTCCCCTCACCTGCTGTTCCCATGGCTGAGGATTTCCCGCTCGTTGAGTCTGAGATTGGAATGGAGGCGCGCGCAGCCCATCAGGCGACGTCACGTCCGGCGTCACTCGTGCAGTCAGTCCAATAAAGCCAGGAGCTAGACAGTGAGGGCGGGACTTTCCCTGCACCACGTGATGACAAGCAGCGATATGGCGGGAAAACTGCCACCATCACCGCGTCATGGAACCGAGACTAGATGAATGGCGGCTGGCAATGACATGGTTAATGAGAGGGTATGAGGGAAGCACACGGCCTACTACAGAGCGGACACTGCAGGGATAGATACCTATAAAGGAAAGCCAGTTTTACAAATATGGTTTTAATTACATAGTTAACAACATCAGCCATGTTTCCAGGGACACCTGTCCCATATGCTGCAGAAAGAGCATGCAAAGTGCAGCCTGGCAGTATGTAGGATGTATATACACACACACAATCCAATTCATGTAAAGTGCAGCCTGGCAGTATGTAGGATGTATATACACACACACAATCCAATTCATGTAAAGTGCAGCCCAGCAGTATGTAGGATGTATATACACACACACACAATCCAATTCATGTAAAGTGCAGCCCGGCAGTATGTAGGAGGTATATACACACACACACAATCCAATTCATGTAAAGTGCAGCCCGGCAGTATGTAGGATGTATATACACACACACACAATCCAATTCATGTAAAGTGCAGCCCGGCAGTATGTAGGATGTATATACACAGACAGACACAATCCAATTCATGTAAAGTGCAGCCCGGCAGTATGTAGGATGTATATACACACACACACACACAATCCAATTCATGTAAAGTGCAGCCCGGCAGTATGTAGGATTTATATACACACACACACAATCCAATTCATATAAAGTGCAGCCTGGCAGTATGTAGGATGTATATACACACACACACAATCCAATTCATATAAAGTGTAGCCTGGCAGTATGTAGGATGTATATACACACACACACAATCCAGTTCATGTAAAGTGCAGCCCGGCAGTATGTAGGATGTATATACACACACACACACAATCCAATTCATGTAAAGTGCAGCCTGGCAGTATGTAGGATGTATATACACACACACAATCCAATTCATGTAATGTGCAGTCCGGCAGTATGTAGGATGTATATATACACACACAGACACACAATCCAATTCATGTAAAGTGCAGCCTGGCAGTATGTAGGATGTATATACACACACACAATCCAATTCATGTAAAGTGCAGCCCGGCAGTATGTAGAATGTATATACACACACACAATCCAATTCATGTAAAGTGCAGCCTGGCAGTATGTAGGATGTATATACACACACACACACAATCCAATTCATGTAAAGTGCAGCCCGGCAGTATGTAGGATGTATATACACACACACACACAATCCAATTCATGTAAAGTGCAGCCTGGCAGTATGTAGGATGTATATACACACAGACACAATCCAATTCATGTAAAGTGCAGCCCAGCAGTATGTAGGATGGATATACACAGACACACAATCCAATTCATGTAAAGTGCAGCCTGGCAGTATGTAGGATGTATATACACACACACACAATCCAATTCATGTAAAGTGCAGCCTGGCAGTATGTAGGATGTATATACACACACACACAATCCAATTCATGTAAAGTGCAGCCCGGCAGTATGTAGGATGTATATACACACACACACAATCCAATTCATGTAAAGTGCAGCCTGGCAGTATGTAGGATGTATATACACACACACACAATCCAATTCATGTAAAGTGCAGCCCGGCAGTATGTAGGATGTATATACACACACACACAATCCAATTCATGTAAAGTGCAGCCCGGCAGTATGTAGGATGTATATACACACACACACACACACAATCCAATTCATGTAAAGTGCAGCCCGGCAGTATGTAGGATGTATACACACACACACAATCCAATTCATGTAAAGTGCAGCCGGCAGTATGTAGGATGTATATACACAGACACAATCCAATTCATGTAAAGTGCAGCCCGGCAGTATGTAGGATGTATATACACACACACACAATCCAATTCATGTAACGTGCAGCCTGGCAGGATGTAGGATGTATATACACACACACACAATCCAATTCATGTAAAGTGCAGCCGGCAGTATGTAGGATGTATATACACACACACACAATCCAATTCATGTAAAGTGCAGACCGGCAGTATGTAGGATGTATATACACACACAGACACACACAATCCAATTCATGTAAAGTGCAGCCTGGCAGTATGTAGGATGTATATACACACACACAATCCAATTCATGTAAAGTGCAGCCCGGCAGTATGTAGGATGTATATACACACACACACAATCCAATTCATGCAAAGTGCAGCCTGGCAGTATGTAGGATGTATATACACACACACACAATCCAATTCATGTAAAGTGCAGCCCGGCAGTATGTAGGATGTATATACACACACACAATCCAATTCATGTAAAGTGCAGCCTGGCAGTATGTAGGATGTATATACACACACACACAATCCAATTCATGTAAAGTGCAGCCCGGCAGTATGTAGGATGTATATACACACACACACAATCCAATTCATGTAAAGTGCAGCCCGGCAGTATGTAGGATGTATATACACACAGACAATCCAATTCATGTAAAGTGCAGCCTGGCAGTATGTAGGATGTATATACACACACACACAATCCAATTCATGTAAAGTGCAGCCCGGCAGTATGTAGGATGTATATACACACACACACACAATCCAATTCATGTAAAGTGCAGCCCGGCAGTATGTAGGATGTATATACACACACACACAATCCAATTCATGCAAAGTGCAGCCTGGCAGTATGTAGGATGTATATACACACACACACAATCCAATTCATGTAAAGTGCAGCCCGGCAGTATGTAGGATGTATATACACACACACAATCCAATTCATGTAAAGTGCAGCCCGGCAGTATGTAGGATGTATATACACACACACACACAATCCAATTCATGTAAAGTGCAGCCTGGCAGTATGTAGGATGTATATACACACACACACACAATCCAATTCATGTAAAGTGCAGCCCGGCAGTATGTAGGATGTATATACACACACACAATCCAATTCATGTAAAGTGCAGCCCGGCAGTATGTAGGATGTATATACACAGACACACAATCCAATTCATGTAAAGTGCAGCCCGGCAGTATGTAGGATGTATATACACACACACAATCCAATTCATGTAAAGTGCAGCCTGGCAGTATGTAGGATGTATATACACACACACACAATCCAATTCATGTAAAGTGCAGCCGGCAGTATGTAGGATGTATATACACACACACACAATCCAATTCATGTAAAGTGCAGACCGGCAGTATGTAGGATGTATATACACACACAGACACACACAATCCAATTCATGTAAAGTGCAGCCTGGCAGTATGTAGGATGTATATACACACACACAATCCAATTCATGTAAAGTGCAGCCCGGCAGTATGTAGGATGTATATACACACACACACAATCCAATTCATGCAAAGTGCAGCCTGGCAGTATGTAGGATGTATATACACACACACACAATCCAATTCATGTAAAGTGCAGCCCGGCAGTATGTAGGATGTATATACACACACACAATCCAATTCATGTAAAGTGCAGCCTGGCAGTATGTAGGATGTATATACACACACACACAATCCAATTCATGTAAAGTGCAGCCCGGCAGTATGTAGGATGTATATACACACACACACAATCCAATTCATGTAAAGTGCAGCCCGGCAGTATGTAGGATGTATATACACACAGACAATCCAATTCATGTAAAGTGCAGCCTGGCAGTATGTAGGATGTATATACACACACACACAATCCAATTCATGTAAAGTGCAGCCCGGCAGTATGTAGGATGTATATACACACACACACACAATCCAATTCATGTAAAGTGCAGCCCGGCAGTATGTAGGATGTATATACACACACACACAATCCAATTCATGCAAAGTGCAGCCTGGCAGTATGTAGGATGTATATACACACACACACAATCCAATTCATGTAAAGTGCAGCCCGGCAGTATGTAGGATGTATATACACACACACAATCCAATTCATGTAAAGTGCAGCCCGGCAGTATGTAGGATGTATATACACACACACACACAATCCAATTCATGTAAAGTGCAGCCTGGCAGTATGTAGGATGTATATACACACACACACACAATCCAATTCATGTAAAGTGCAGCCCGGCAGTATGTAGGATGTATATACACACACACAATCCAATTCATGTAAAGTGCAGCCCGGCAGTATGTAGGATGTATATACACAGACACACAATCCAATTCATGTAAAGTGCAGCCCGGCAGTATGTAGGATGTATATACACACACACAATCCAATTCATGTAAAGTGCAGCCCGGCAGTATGTAGGATGTATATACACACACACACAATCCAATTCATGTAACGTGCAGCCCAGCAGTATGTAGGATGTATATACACACACACAATCCAATTCATGTAAAGTGCAGCCCGGCAGTATGTAGGATGTATATACACACACACACAATCCAATTCATGTAAAGTGCAGCCCGGCAGTATGTAGGATGTATATATACACACACAATCCAATTCATGTAAAGTGCAGCCCGGCAGTATGTAGGATGTATATACACACACACACAATCCAATTCATGTAACGTGCAGCCCAGCAGTATGTAGGATGTATATACACACACACAATCCAATTCATGTAAAGTGCAGCCCGGCAGTATGTAGGATGTATATACACACACACAATCCAATTCATGTAAAGTGCAGCCTGGCAGTATGTAGGATGTATACACACACACACACACACACACACACACAATCCAGTTCATGTAAAGTGCAGCCCAGCAGTATGTAGGATGTATATACAACCACACACACACAATCCAATTCATGTAAAGTGCAGCCCGGCAGTATGTAGGATGTATATACACACACACACAATCCAATTCATGTAAAGTGCAGCCCGGCAGTATGTAGGATGTATATACACACACACACACACAATCCAATTCATGTAAAGTGCAGCCTGGCAGTATGTAGGATGTATATACACACACACACAATCCAATTCATGTAAAGTGCAGCCCGGCAGTATGTAGGATGTATATACACACACAGACAATCCAATTCATGTAAAGTGCAGCCTGGCAGTATGTAGGATGTATACACACACACAATCCAATTCATGTAAAGTGCAGCCCGGCAGTATGTAGGATGTATATACACACACACACACAATCCAATTCATGTAAAGTGCAGCCCGGCAGTATGTAGGATGTATATACACACACACACACAATCCAATTCATGTAAAGTGCAGCCTGGCAGTATGTAGGATGTATATACACACACACAATCCAATTCATGTAAAGTGCAGCCCGGCAGTATGTAGGATGTATATACACACACACACACACACACACACACACAATCCAATTCATGTAAAGTGCAGCCCGGCAGTATGTAGGATGTATATACACACACACACACAATCCAATTCATGTAACGTGCAGCCCGGCAGTATGTAGGATGTATATACACACACACACAATCCAATTCATGTAAAGTGCAGCCTGGCAGTATGTAGGATGTATATACACACACACACAATCCAATTCATGTAAAGTGCAGCCCGGCAGTATGTAGGATGTATATACACACACACACAATCCAATTCATGTAAAGTGCAGCCTGGCAGTATGTAGGATGTATATACACACACACACAATCCAATTCATGTAAAGTGCAGCCCGGCAGTATGTAGGATGTATATACACACACACACACAATCCAATTCATGTAAAGTGCAGCCTGGCAGTATGTAGGATGTATATACACACACACACACACAATCCAATACATGTAAAGTGCAGCCCGGCAGTATGTAGGATGTATATACACACACACACAATCCAATTCATGTAAAGAGCAGCCCGGCAGTATGTAGGATGTATATACACACACACACAATCCAATTCATGTAAAGTGCAGCCTGGCAGTATGTAGGGTGTATATACACACACACACAATCCAATACATGTAAAGTGCAGCCTGGCAGTATGTAGGATGTATATACACACACACACACAATCCAATTCATGTAACGTGCAGCCCAGCAGTATGTAGGATGTATATACACACACACACACACACACACACAATCCAATTCATGTAAAGTGCAGCCTGGCAGTATGTAGGATGTATATACACACACACACACACACACACACAATCCAATTCATGTAAAGTGCAGCCTGGCAGTATGTAGGATGTATATACACACACACACACAATCCAATTCATGTAAAGTGCAGCCCGGCAGTATGTAGGATGTATATACACACACAATCCAATTCATGTAAAGTGCAGCCTGGCAGTATGTAGGATGTATATACACACACACACACAATCCAATTCATGTAAAGTGCAGCCTGGCAGTATGTAGGATGTATATACACACAGACACAATCCAATTCATGTAAAGTGCAGCCCGGCAGTATGTAGGATGTATATACACACACACACACAATCCAATTCATGTAAAGTGCAGCCTGGCAGTATGTAGGATGTATATACACACAGACACAATCCAATTCATGTAAAGTGCAGCCCGGCAGTATGTAGGATGTATATACACACACACACACACACACACACACAATCCAATTCATGTAAAGTGCAGCCCGGCAGTATGTAGGATGTATATACACACACACACACACACACACACACAATCCAATTCATGTAAAGTGCAGCCCGGCAGTATGTAGGATGTATATACACACACACACAATCCAATTCATGTAAAGTGCAGCCCGGCAGTATGTAGGATGTATATACACACACACAATCCAATTCATGCAAAGTGCAGCCCGGCAGTATGTAGGATGTATATACACACACACACAATCCAATTCATGTAAAGTGCAGCCCGGCAGTATGTAGGATGTATATACACACACACACACACAATCCAATTCATGTAAAGTGCAGCCTGGCAGTATGTAGGATGTATATACACACACACACAATCCAATTCATGCAAAGTGCAGCCTGGCAGTATGTAGGATGTATACACACACACACACACACAATCCAATTCATGTAAAGTGCAGCCCGGCAGTATGTAGGATGTATATACACACACACACAATCCAATTCATGTAAAGTGCAGCCCGGCAGTATGTAGGATGTATATACACACACACACAATCCAATTCATGCAAAGTGCAGCCTGGCAGTATGTAGGATGTATACACACACACACACACACAATCCAATTCATGTAAAGTGCAGCCCGGCAGTATGTAGGATGTATATACACACACACACAATCCAATTCATGTAAAGTGCAGCCCGGCAGTATGTAGGATGTATATACACACACACACAATCCAATTCATGTAAAGTGCAGCCCGGCAGTATGTAGGATGTATATATACACACACACAATCCAATTCATGTAAAGTGCAGCCCGGCAGTATGTAGGATGTATATATACACACAGACACAATCCAATTCATGTAAAGTGCAGCCCGGCAGTATGTAGGATGTATATACACACACACACACAATCCAATTCATGTAAAGTGCAGCCCGGCAGTATGTAGGATGTATATACACACACACAATCCAATTCATGTAAAGTGCAGCCCGGCAGTATGTAGGATGTATATACACACACACACAATCCAATTCATGTAAAGTGCAGCCCGGCAGTATGTAGGATGTATATACACACACACACAATCCAATTCATGTAAAGTGCAGCCCGGCAGTATGTAGGATGTATATACACACACACAATCCAATTCATGTAAAGTGCAGCCCAGCAGTATGTAGGATGTATATACACACACACACAATCCAATTCATGTAAAGTGCAGCACGGCAGTATGTAGGATGTATATATACACACACACACAATCCAATTCATGTAACGTGCAGCCCGGCAGTATGTAGGATGTATATACACACACACACACACACACAATCCAATTCATGTAAAGTGCAGCCTGGCAGTATGTAGGATGTATATACACACACACACACACAATCCAATTCATGTAAAGTGCAGCCCGGCAGTATGTAGGATGTATATACACACACACACACAATCCAATTCATGTAAAGTGCAGCCCCGGCAGTATGTAGGATGTATATACACACACACACAATCCAATTCATGTAAAGTGCAGCCCCGGCAGTATGTAGGATGTATATACACACACACACAATCCAATTCATGTAAAGTGCAGCCCCGGCAGTATGTAGGATGTATATACACACACACACAATCCAATTCATGTAACGTGCAGCCTGGCAGGATGTAGGATGTATATACACACACACAATCCAATTCATGTAAAGTGCAGCCCGACAGTATGTAGGATGTATATACACACACACAATCCAATTCATGTAAAGTGCAGCCTGGCAGTATGTAGGATGTATATACACACACACACAATCCAATTCATGTAAAGTGCAGCCCGGCAGTATGTAGGATGTATATACACACACACACAATCCAATTCATGTAAAGTGCAGCCCGGCAGTATGTAGGATGTATATACACACACACAATCCAATTCATGTAAAGTGCAGCCTGGCAGTATGTAGGATGTATATACACACACACACAATCCAATTCATGTAAAGTGCAGCCCGGCAGTATGTAGGATGTATATACACACACACACAATCCAATTCATGTAAAGTGCAGCCCGGCAGTATGTAGGATGTATATACACACACACACAATCCAATTCATGTAAAGTGCAGCCCAGCAGTATGTAGGATGTATATACACACACACACACACAATCCAATTCATGTAAAGTGCAGCCTGGCAGTATGTAGGATGGATATACACACACACAATCCAATTCATGTAAAGTGCAGCCCGGCAGTATGTAGGATGTATATACACACACACACACACACACACACACACAATCCAATTCATGTAAAGTGCAGCCCAGCAGTATGTAGGATGGATATACACACACACACAATCCAATTCATGTAAAGTGCAGCCCGGCAGTATGTAGGATGTATATATACACACACAATCCAATTCATGTAAAGTGCAGCCCGGCAGTATGTAGGATGTATATACACACACACACACAATCCAATTCATGTAAAGTGCAGCCCGGCAGTATGTAGGATGTATATACACACACACACAATCCAATTCATGTAAAGTGCAGCCCGGCAGTATGTAGGATGTATATACACACACACACACAATCCAATTCATGTAACGTGCAGCCTGGCAGTATGTAGGATGTATATACACACACACACAATCCAATTCATGTAACGTGCAGCCTGGCAGTATGTAGGATGTATATACACACACACACAATCCAATTCATGTAAAGTGCAGCCTGGCAGTATGTAGGATGTATATACACACACACAATCCAATTCATGTAAAGTGCAGCCCGGCAGTATGTAGGATGTATATACACACACACACAATCCAATTCATGTAAAGTGCAGCCTGGCAGTATGTAGGATGTATATACACACACACACAATCCAATTCATGTAAAGTGCAGCCCGGCAGTATGTAGGATGTATATACACTGACACAATCCAATTCATGTAAAGTGCAGCCTGGCAGTATGTAGGATGTATATACACACACAATCCAATTCATGTAAAGTGCAGCCCGGCAGTATGTAGGATGTATATACACACACACACAATCCAATTCATGTAAAGTGCAGCCCAGCAGTATGTAGGATGGATATACACACACACACAATCCAATTCATGTAAAGTGCAGCCCGGCAGTATGTAGGATGTATATACACACACACACAATCCAATTCATGTAAAGTGCAGCCCGGCAGTATGTAGGATGTATATACACACACACACAATCCAATTCATGTAAAGTGCAGCCCAGCAGTATGTAGGATGGATATACACACACACACAATCCAATTCATGTAAAGTGCAGCCCGGCAGTATGTAGGATGTATATACACACACACACAATCCAATTCATGTAAAGTGCAGCCCGGCAGTATGTAGGATGTATATACACAGACACAATCCAATTCATGTAAAGTGCAGCCTGGCAGTATGTAGGATGTATATATACACACACAATCCAATTCATGTAAAGTGCAGCCCGGCAGTATGTAGGATGTATATATACACACACACACAATCCAATTCATGTAAAGTGCAGCCCGGCAGTATGTAGGATGTATATATACATACACACACAATCCAATTCATGTAAAGTGCAGCCCGGCAGTATGTAGGATGTATATATACACACACACACACAATCCAATTCATGTAAAGTGCAGCCTGGCAGTATGTAGGATGTATATACACACAGACACAATCCAATTCATGTAAAGTGCAGCCTGGCAGTATGTAGGATGTATATACACACACACAATCCAATTCATGTAAAGTGCAGCCCGGCAGTATGTAGGATGTATATACACACACACAATCCAATTCATGTAAAGTGCAGCCTGGCAGTATGTAGGATGTATATACACACACACAATCCAATTCATGTAAAGTGCAGCCCGGCAGTATGTAGGATGTATACACACACACACAATCCAATTCATGTAAAGTGCAGCCCGGCAGTATGTAGGATGTATATACACACACACACACAATCCAATTCATGTAAAGTGCAGCCCGGCAGTATGTAGGATGTATATACACACACACAATCCAATCCATGTAAAGTGCAGCCCGGCAGTATGTAGGATGTATATATACACACACACACAATCCAATTCATGTAACGTGCAGCCTGGCAGTATGTAGGATGTATATACACACACACACAATCCAATTCATGTAAAGTGCAGCCCGGCAGTATGTAGGATGTATATACACACACACACACAATCCAATTCATGTAAAGTGCAGCCCGGCAGTATGTAGGATGTATATACACACACACACAATCCAATTCATGCAAAGTGCAGCCTGGCAGTATGTAGGATGTATATACACACACACACAATCCAATTCATGTAAAGTGCAGCCCGGCAGTATGTAGGATGTATATACACACACACAATCCAATTCATGTAAAGTGCAGCCCGGCAGTATGTAGGATGTATATACACACACACACACAATCCAATTCATGTAAAGTGCAGCCTGGCAGTATGTAGGATGTATATACACACACACACACAATCCAATTCATGTAAAGTGCAGCCCGGCAGTATGTAGGATGTATATACACACACACAATCCAATTCATGTAAAGTGCAGCCCGGCAGTATGTAGGATGTATATACACAGACACACAATCCAATTCATGTAAAGTGCAGCCCGGCAGTATGTAGGATGTATATACACACACACAATCCAATTCATGTAAAGTGCAGCCCGGCAGTATGTAGGATGTATATACACACACACACAATCCAATTCATGTAACGTGCAGCCCAGCAGTATGTAGGATGTATATACACACACACAATCCAATTCATGTAAAGTGCAGCCCGGCAGTATGTAGGATGTATATACACACACACACAATCCAATTCATGTAAAGTGCAGCCCGGCAGTATGTAGGATGTATATATACACACACAATCCAATTCATGTAAAGTGCAGCCCGGCAGTATGTAGGATGTATATACACACACACACAATCCAATTCATGTAACGTGCAGCCCAGCAGTATGTAGGATGTATATACACACACACAATCCAATTCATGTAAAGTGCAGCCCGGCAGTATGTAGGATGTATATACACACACACAATCCAATTCATGTAAAGTGCAGCCTGGCAGTATGTAGGATGTATACACACACACACACACACACACACACACAATCCAGTTCATGTAAAGTGCAGCCCAGCAGTATGTAGGATGTATATACACACACACACACACAATCCAATTCATGTAAAGTGCAGCCCGGCAGTATGTAGGATGTATATACACACACACACAATCCAATTCATGTAAAGTGCAGCCCGGCAGTATGTAGGATGTATATACACACACACACACACAATCCAATTCATGTAAAGTGCAGCCTGGCAGTATGTAGGATGTATATACACACACACACAATCCAATTCATGTAAAGTGCAGCCCGGCAGTATGTAGGATGTATATACACACACAGACAATCCAATTCATGTAAAGTGCAGCCTGGCAGTATGTAGGATGTATACACACACACAATCCAATTCATGTAAAGTGCAGCCCGGCAGTATGTAGGATGTATATACACACACACACACAATCCAATTCATGTAAAGTGCAGCCCGGCAGTATGTAGGATGTATATACACACACACACACAATCCAATTCATGTAAAGTGCAGCCTGGCAGTATGTAGGATGTATATACACACACACAATCCAATTCATGTAAAGTGCAGCCCGGCAGTATGTAGGATGTATATACACACACACACACACACACACACACACATCCAATTCATGTAAAGTGCAGCCCGGCAGTATGTAGGATGTATATACACACACACACACAATCCAATTCATGTAACGTGCAGCCCGGCAGTATGTAGGATGTATATACACACACACACAATCCAATTCATGTAAAGTGCAGCCTGGCAGTATGTAGGATGTATATACACACACACACAATCCAATTCATGTAAAGTGCAGCCCGGCAGTATGTAGGATGTATATACACACACACACAATCCAATTCATGTAAAGTGCAGCCTGGCAGTATGTAGGATGTATATACACACACACACAATCCAATTCATGTAAAGTGCAGCCCGGCAGTATGTAGGATGTATATACACACACACACACAATCCAATTCATGTAAAGTGCAGCCTGGCAGTATGTAGGATGTATATACACACACACACACACAATCCAATACATGTAAAGTGCAGCCCGGCAGTATGTAGGATGTATATACACACACACACAATCCAATTCATGTAAAGAGCAGCCCGGCAGTATGTAGGATGTATATACACACACACACAATCCAATTCATGTAAAGTGCAGCCTGGCAGTATGTAGGGTGTATATACACACACACACAATCCAATACATGTAAAGTGCAGCCTGGCAGTATGTAGGATGTATATACACACACACACACAATCCAATTCATGTAACGTGCAGCCCAGCAGTATGTAGGATGTATATACACACACACACACACACACACACAATCCAATTCATGTAAAGTGCAGCCTGGCAGTATGTAGGATGTATATACACACACACACACACACACACACAATCCAATTCATGTAAAGTGCAGCCTGGCAGTATGTAGGATGTATATACACACACACACACAATCCAATTCATGTAAAGTGCAACCCGGCAGTATGTAGGATGTATATACACACACAATCCAATTCATGTAAAGTGCAGCCTGGCAGTATGTAGGATGTATATACACACACACACACAATCCAATTCATGTAAAGTGCAGCCTGGCAGTATGTAGGATGTATATACACACAGACACAATCCAATTCATGTAAAGTGCAGCCCGGCAGTATGTAGGATGTATATACACACACACACACAATCCAATTCATGTAAAGTGCAGCCTGGCAGTATGTAGGATGTATATACACACAGACACAATCCAATTCATGTAAAGTGCAGCCCGGCAGTATGTAGGATGTATATACACACACACACACACACACACACACAATCCAATTCATGTAAAGTGCAGCCCGGCAGTATGTAGGATGTATATACACACACACACACACACACACACACAATCCAATTCATGTAAAGTGCAGCCCGGCAGTATGTAGGATGTATATACACACACACACAATCCAATTCATGTAAAGTGCAGCCCGGCAGTATGTAGGATGTATATACACACACACAATCCAATTCATGCAAAGTGCAGCCCGGCAGTATGTAGGATGTATATACACACACACACAATCCAATTCATGTAAAGTGCAGCCCGGCAGTATGTAGGATGTATATACACACACACACACACAATCCAATTCATGTAAAGTGCAGCCTGGCAGTATGTAGGATGTATATACACACACACACAATCCAATTCATGCAAAGTGCAGCCTGGCAGTATGTAGGATGTATACACACACACACACACACAATCCAATTCATGTAAAGTGCAGCCCGGCAGTATGTAGGATGTATATACACACACACACAATCCAATTCATGTAAAGTGCAGCCCGGCAGTATGTAGGATGTATATACACACACACACAATCCAATTCATGCAAAGTGCAGCCTGGCAGTATGTAGGATGTATACACACACACACACACACACAATCCAATTCATGTAAAGTGCAGCCCGGCAGTATGTAGGATGTATATACACACACACACAATCCAATTCATGTAAAGTGCAGCCCGGCAGTATGTAGGATGTATATACACACACACACAATCCAATTCATGTAAAGTGCAGCCCGGCAGTATGTAGGATGTATATATACACACACACAATCCAATTCATGTAAAGTGCAGCCCGGCAGTATGTAGGATGTATATATACACACAGACACAATCCAATTCATGTAAAGTGCAGCCCGGCAGTATGTAGGATGTATATACACACACACACACAATCCAATTCATGTAAAGTGCAGCCCGGCAGTATGTAGGATGTATATACACACACACAATCCAATTCATGTAAAGTGCAGCCCGGCAGTATGTAGGATGTATATACACACACACACAATCCAATTCATGTAAAGTGCAGCCCGGCAGTATGTAGGATGTATATACACACACACACAATCCAATTCATGTAAAGTGCAGCCCGGCAGTATGTAGGATGTATATACACACACACAATCCAATTCATGTAAAGTGCAGCCCAGCAGTATGTAGGATGTATATACACACACACACAATCCAATTCATGTAAAGTGCAGCACGGCAGTATGTAGGATGTATATATACACACACACACAATCCAATTCATGTAACGTGCAGCCCGGCAGTATGTAGGATGTATATACACACACACACACACACACAATCCAATTCATGTAAAGTGCAGCCTGGCAGTATGTAGGATGTATATACACACACACACACACAATCCAATTCATGTAAAGTGCAGCCCGGCAGTATGTAGGATGTATATACACACACACACACAATCCAATTCATGTAAAGTGCAGCCCCGGCAGTATGTAGGATGTATATACACACACACACAATCCAATTCATGTAAAGTGCAGCCCCGGCAGTATGTAGGATGTATATACACACACACACAATCCAATTCATGTAAAGTGCAGCCCCGGCAGTATGTAGGATGTATATACACACACACACAATCCAATTCATGTAACGTGCAGCCTGGCAGGATGTAGGATGTATATACACACACACAATCCAATTCATGTAAAGTGCAGCCCGACAGTATGTAGGATGTATATACACACACACAATCCAATTCATGTAAAGTGCAGCCTGGCAGTATGTAGGATGTATATACACACACACACAATCCAATTCATGTAAAGTGCAGCCCGGCAGTATGTAGGATGTATATACACACACACACAATCCAATTCATGTAAAGTGCAGCCCGGCAGTATGTAGGATGTATATACACACACACAATCCAATTCATGTAAAGTGCAGCCTGGCAGTATGTAGGATGTATATACACACACACACAATCCAATTCATGTAAAGTGCAGCCCGGCAGTATGTAGGATGTATATACACACACACACAATCCAATTCATGTAAAGTGCAGCCCGGCAGTATGTAGGATGTATATACACACACACACAATCCAATTCATGTAAAGTGCAGCCCAGCAGTATGTAGGATGTATATACACACACACACACACAATCCAATTCATGTAAAGTGCAGCCTGGCAGTATGTAGGATGGATATACACACACACAATCCAATTCATGTAAAGTGCAGCCCGGCAGTATGTAGGATGTATATACACACACACACACACACACACACACACAATCCAATTCATGTAAAGTGCAGCCCAGCAGTATGTAGGATGGATATACACACACACACAATCCAATTCATGTAAAGTGCAGCCCGGCAGTATGTAGGATGTATATATACACACACAATCCAATTCATGTAAAGTGCAGCCCGGCAGTATGTAGGATGTATATACACACACACACACAATCCAATTCATGTAAAGTGCAGCCCGGCAGTATGTAGGATGTATATACACACACACACAATCCAATTCATGTAAAGTGCAGCCCGGCAGTATGTAGGATGTATATACACACACACAATCCAATTCATGTAAAGTGCAGCCTGGCAGTATGTAGGATGTATATACACACACAGACACAATCCAATTCATGTACAGTGCAGCCCGGCAGTATGTAGGATGTATATACACACACACACAATCCAATTCATGTAAAGTGCAGCCCGGCAGTATGTAGGATGTATATACACACACACACACAATCCAATTCATGTAAAATGCAGCCCGGCAGTATGTAGGATGTATATACACACACACACACAATCCAATTCATGTAACGTGCAGCCTGGCAGTATGTAGGATGTATATACACACACACACAATCCAATTCATGTAACGTGCAGCCTGGCAGTATGTAGGATGTATATACACACACACACAATCCAATTCATGTAAAGTGCAGCCTGGCAGTATGTAGGATGTATATACACACACACAATCCAATTCATGTAAAGTGCAGCCCGGCAGTATGTAGGATGTATATACACACACACACAATCCAATTCATGTAAAGTGCAGCCTGGCAGTATGTAGGATGTATATACACACACACACAATCCAATTCATGTAAAGTGCAGCCCGGCAGTATGTAGGATGTATATACACAGACACAATCCAATTCATGTAAAGTGCAGCCTGGCAGTATGTAGGATGTATATACACACACAATCCAATTCATGTAAAGTGCAGCCCGGCAGTATGTAGGATGTATATACACACACACACAATCCAATTCATGTAAAGTGCAGCCCAGCAGTATGTAGGATGGATATACACACACACACAATCCAATTCATGTAAAGTGCAGCCCGGCAGTATGTAGGATGTATATACACACACACACAATCCAATTCATGTAAAGTGCAGCCCAGCAGTATGTAGGATGTATATACACACACACACAATCCAATTCATGTAAAGTGCAGCCCAGCAGTATGTAGGATGGATATACACACACACACAATCCAATTCATGTAAAGTGCAGCCCGGCAGTATGTAGGATGTATATACACACACACACAATCCAATTCATGTAAAGTGCAGCCCGGCAGTATGTAGGATGTATATACACAGACACAATCCAATTCATGTAAAGTGCAGCCTGGCAGTATGTAGGATGTATATATACACACACAATCCAATTCATGTAAAGTGCAGCCCGGCAGTATGTAGGATGTATATACACACACAGACACAATCCAATTCATGTAAAGTGCAGCCCGGCAGTATGTAGGATGTATATACACACACACAATCCAATTCATGTAAAGTGCAGCCTGGCAGTATGTAGGATGGATATATATACACACACACACACACAATCCAATTCATGTAAAGTGCAGCCCGGCAGTATGTAGGATGTATATACACACACACAATCCAATTCATGTAAAGTGCAGCCTGGCAGTATGTAGGATGGATATACACACACACAATCCAATTCATGTAAAGTGCAGCCCGGCAGTATGTAGGATGTATATACACACACACACACACACACACAATCCAATTCATGTAAAGTGCAGCCCAGCAGTATGTAGGATGGATATACACACACACACAATCCAATTCATGTAAAGTGCAGCCCGGCAGTATGTAGGATGTATATATACACACACAATCCAATTCATGTAAAGTGCAGCCCGGCAGTATGTAGGATGTATATACACACACACACACAATCCAATTCATGTAAAGTGCAGCCCGGCAGTATGTAGGATGTATATACACACACACACAATCCAATTCATGTAAAGTGCAGCCCGGCAGTATGTAGGATGTATATACACACACACAATCCAATTCATGTAAAGTGCAGCCTGGCAGTATGTAGGATGTATATACACACACAGACACAATCCAATTCATGTACAGTGCAGCCCGGCAGTATGTAGGATGTATATACACACACACACAATCCAATTCATGTAAAGTGCAGCCCGGCAGTATGTAGGATGTATATACACACACACACACAATCCAATTCATGTAAAGTGCAGCCCGGCAGTATGTAGGATGTATATACACACACACACACAATCCAATTCATGTAACGTGCAGCCTGGCAGTATGTAGGATGTATATACACACACACACAATCCAATTCATGTAACGTGCAGCCTGGCAGTATGTAGGATGTATATACACACACACACAATCCAATTCATGTAAAGTGCAGCCTGGCAGTATGTAGGATGTATATACACACACACAATCCAATTCATGTAAAGTGCAGCCCGGCAGTATGTAGGATGTATATACACACACACACAATCCAATTCATGTAAAGTGCAGCCTGGCAGTATGTAGGATGTATATACACACACACACAATCCAATTCATGTAAAGTGCAGCCCGGCAGTATGTAGGATGTATATACACAGACACAATCCAATTCATGTAAAGTGCAGCCTGGCAGTATGTAGGATGTATATACACACACAATCCAATTCATGTAAAGTGCAGCCCGGCAGTATGTAGGATGTATATACACACACACACAATCCAATTCATGTAAAGTGCAGCCCAGCAGTATGTAGGATGGATATACACACACACACAATCCAATTCATGTAAAGTGCAGCCCGGCAGTATGTAGGATGTATATACACACACACACAATCCAATTCATATAAAGTGCAGCCCAGCAGTATGTAGGATGGATATACACACACACACAATCCAATTCATGTAAAGTGCAGCCCGGCAGTATGTAGGATGTATATACACACACACACAATCCAATTCATGTAAAGTGCAGCCCGGCAGTATGTAGGATGTATATACACAGACACAATCCAATTCATGTAAAGTGCAGCCTGGCAGTATGTAGGATGTATATATACACACACAATCCAATTCATGTAAAGTGCAGCCCGGCAGTATGTAGGATGTATATATACACACACACACAATCCAATTCATGTAAAGTGCAGCCCGGCAGTATGTAGGATGTATATATACATACACACACAATCCAATTCATGTAAAGTGCAGCCCGGCAGTATGTAGGATGTATATATACACACACACACACAATCCAATTCATGTAAAGTGCAGCCTGGCAGTATGTAGGATGTATATACACACAGACACAATCCAATTCATGTAAAGTGCAGCCTGGCAGTATGTAGGATGTATATACACACACACAATCCAATTCATGTAAAGTGCAGCCCGGCAGTATGTAGGATGTATATACACACACACAATCCAATTCATGTAAAGTGCAGCCTGGCAGTATGTAGGATGTATATACACACACACAATCCAATTCATGTAAAGTGCAGCCCGGCAGTATGTAGGATGTATACACACACACACAATCCAATTCATGTAAAGTGCAGCCCGGCAGTATGTAGGATGTATATACACACACACACACAATCCAATTCATGTAAAGTGCAGCCCGGCAGTATGTAGGATGTATATACACACACACAATCCAATCCATGTAAAGTGCAGCCCGGCAGTATGTAGGATGTATATACACACACACAATCCAATCCATGTAAAGTGCAGCCCGGCAGTATGTAGGATGTATATATACACACACACACAATCCAATTCATGTAACGTGCAGCCTGGCAGTATGTAGGATGTATATACACACACACACAATCCAATTCATGTAAAGTGCAGCCCGGCAGTATGTAGGATGTATATACACACACACACACACAATCCAATTCATGTAAAGTGCAGCCCAGCAGTATGTAGGATGTATATACACACACACACAATCCAATTCATGTAAAGTGCAGCCCGGCAGTATGTAGGATGTATATACACACACACACACACACAATCCAATTCATGTAAAGTGCAGCCCAGCAGTATGTAGGATGTATATACACACACACACACACAATCCAATTCATGTAAAGTGCAGCCCAGCAGCATGTAGGATGTATATACACACACACACAATCCAATTCATGTAAAGTGCAGCCTGGCAGTATGTAGGATGTATATACACACACACAATCCAATTCATGTAAAGTGCAGCCCGGCAGTATGTAGGATGTATACACACACACACACACACACAATCCAATTCATGTAAAGTGCAGCCCGGCAGTATGTAGGATGTATATACACACACACACAATCCAATTCATGTAAAGTGCAGCCCGGCAGTATGTAGGATGTATATACACACACACACACAATCCAATTCATGTAACGTGCAGCCTGGCAGTATGTAGGATGTATATACACACACACACACAATCCAATTCATGTAAAGTGCAGCCCAGCAGTATGTAGGATGTATACACACACACACAATCCAATTCATGTAAAGTGCAGCCCAGCAGTATGTAGGATGTATACACACACACACACAATCCAATTCATGTAAAGTGCAGCCTGGCAGTATGTAGGATGTATATACACACACACAATCCAATTCATGTAAAGTGCAGCCCGGCAGTATGTAGGATGTATATACACACACACACACACAATCCAATTCATGTAAAGTGCAGCCCGGCAGTATGTAGGATGTATATACACACACACACACACAATCCAATTCATGTAAAGTGCAGCCCGGCAGTATGTAGGATGGATATACACACACACACACAATCCAATTCATGTAAAGTGCAGCCTGGCAGTATGTAGGATGTATATACACACACACACAATCCAATTCATGTAAAGTGCAGCCCGGCAGTATGTAGGATGTATATACACACACACACACAATCCAATTCATGTAAAGTGCAGCCCGGCAGTATGTAGGATGTATATACACACACACACAATCCAATTCATGTAAAGTGCAGCCCGGCAGTATGTAGGATGTATATACACACACACACACAATCCAATTCATGTAAAGTGCAGCCCAGCAGTATGTAGGATGTATATACACACACACGCACACAATCCAATTCATGTAAAGTGCAGCCCGGCAGTATGTAGGATGTATATACACACACACACAATCCAATTCATCTAAAGTGCAGCCCGGCAGTATGTAGGATGTATACACACACACACAATCCAATTCATGTAAAGTGCAGCCCGGCAGTATGTAGGATGTATACACACACACACAATCCAATTCATGTAAAGTGCAGCCCTGCAGTATGTAGGATGTATATACACACAGACACAATCCAATTCATGTAAAGTGCAGCCCGGCAGTATGTAGGATGTATATACAGACACACACACAATCCAATTCATGTAAAGTGCAGCCCGGCAGTATGTAGGATGTATACACACACACAGACACAATCCAATTCATGTAAAGTGCAGCCCGGCAGTATGTAGGATGTATATACAGACACACACACAATCCAATTCATGTAAAGTGCAGCCCGGCAGTATGTAGGATGTATATACACACACACACACAATCCAATTCATGTAAAGTGCAGCCCGGCAGTATGTAGGATGTATATACACACACACACAATCCAATTCATGTAAAGTGCAGCCCGGCAGTATGTAGGATGTATATACACACACACACACAATCCAATTCATGTAAAGTGCAGCCCGGCAGTATGTAGGATGTATATACACACACACACAATCCAATTCATGTAAAGTGCAGCCCGGCAGTATGTAGGATGTATATACACACACACACAATCCAATTCATGTAAAGTGCAGCCCGGCAGTATGTAGGATGTATATACACACACACAATCCAATTCATGTAAAGTGCAGCCCAGCAGTATGTAGGATGGATATACACACACACACAATCCAATTCATGTAAAGTGCAGCCCAGCAGTATGTAGGATGTATATATACACACACACACAATCCAATTCATGTAAAGTGCAGCCCGGCAGTATGTAGGATGTATACACACACACAATCCAATTCATGTAAAGTGCAGCCCGGCAGTATGTAGGATGTATACACACACACAATCCAATTCATGTAAAGTGCAGCCCAGCAGTATGTAGGATGTATATACACACACACACAATCCAATTCATGTAAAGTGCAGCCCGGCAGTATGTAGGATGTATATACACACACACACAATCCAATTCATGTAAAGTGCAGCCCGGCAGTATGTAGGATGTATATACACACACACACACACAATCCAATTCATGTAAAGTGCAGCCCGGCAGTATGTAGGATGTATATACACACACACACAATCCAATTCATGTAAAGTGCAGCCCGGCAGTATGTAGGATGTATATACACACACACACAATCCAATTCATGTAAAGTGCAGCCCGGCAGTATGTAGGATGTATATACACACACACACACACACAATCCAATTCATGTAAAGTGCAGCCCGGCAGTATGTAGGATGTATATACACACACACACAATCCAATTCATGTAAAGTGCAGCCCGGCAGTATGTAGGATGTATATACACACACACAATCCAATTCATGTAAAGTGCAGCCCAGCAGTATGTAGGATGGATATACACACACACACAATCCAATTCATGTAAAGTGCAGCCCGGCAGTATGTAGGATGTATATACACACACACACAATCCAATTCATGTAAAGTGCAGCCCGGCAGTATGTAGGATGTATATACACACACACACAATCCAATTCATGTAAAGTGCAGCCCAGCAGTATGTAGGATGTATATACACACACACACAATCCAATTCATGTAAAGTGCAGCCCGGCAGTATGTAGGATGTATACACACACACAATCCAATTCATGTAAAGTGCAGCCCGGCAGTATGTAGGATGTATACACACACACAATCCAATTCATGTAAAGTGCAGCCCAGCAGTATGTAGGATGTATATACACGCACACACAATCCAATTCATGTAAAGTGCAGCCCGGCAGTATGTAGGATGTATACACACACACAATCCAATTCATGTAAAGTACAGCCTGGCAGTATGTAGGATGTAT
The DNA here is from genome assembly GCA_036172795.1 of Pelodytes ibericus. Taxonomy (NCBI): domain Eukaryota; kingdom Metazoa; phylum Chordata; class Amphibia; order Anura; family Pelodytidae; genus Pelodytes; species Pelodytes ibericus. The sequence goes on along the minus strand of CM069858.1, from coordinate 1,406,025 downwards.
ATACACACACACACACACACACAATCCAATTCATGTAAAGTGCAGCCCGGCAGTATGTAGGATGTATATACACACACACACAATCCAATCCATGTAACGTGCAGCCCGGCAGTATGTAGGATGTATATACACACACACACAATCCAATTCATGTAAAGTGCAGCCCGGCAGTATGTAGGATGTATATACACACAGACACAATCCAATTCATGTAAAGTGCAGTCTGGCAGTATGTAGGATGTATATACACACACACACAATCCAATTCATGTAAAGTGCAGCCCGGCAGTATGTAGGATGTATATACACACAGACACAATCCAATTCATGTAAAGTGCAGCCCGGCAGTATGTAGGATGTATATACACACACACAATCCAATTCATGTAAAGTGCAGCCCGGCAGTATGTAGGATGTATATACACACACACAATCCAATTCATGTATAGTGCAGCCCGGCAGTATGTAGGATGTATATACACACACACACACACACACAATCCAATTCATGTAAAGTGCAGCCCGGCAGTATGTAGGATGTATATACACACACAATCCAATTCATGTAAAGTGCAGCCTGGCAGTATGTAGGATGTATATACACACACAATCCAATTCATGTAAAGTGCAGCCTGGCAGTATGTAAGATGTATATACACACACACACAATCCAATTCATGTAAAGTGCAGCCTGGCAGTATGTAAGATGTATATACACACACACACAATCCAATTCATGTAAAGTGCAGCCCGGCAGTATGTAGGATGTATATACACACACACACACACAATCCAATTCATGTAAAGTGCAGCCCGGCAGTATGTAGGATGTATATACACACACACAATCCAATTCATGTAAAGTGCAGCCCGGCAGTATGTAGGATGTATATACACACACACACAATCCAATTCATGTAAAGTGCAGCCCGGCAGTATGTAGGATGTATATACACACAGACACAATCCAATTCATGTAAAGTGCAGCCCGGCAGTATGTAGGATGTATATACACACACACACAATCCAATTCATGTAAAGTGCAGCCCAGCAGTATGTAGGATGGATATACACAGACACACAATCCTATTCATGTAAAGTGCAGCCTGGCAGTATGTAGGATGTATATACACACACACACAATCCAATTCATGTAAAGTGCAGACTGGCAGTATGTAGGATGTATATACACACACACACACAATCCAATTCATGTAATGTGCAGCCTGGCAGTATGTAGGATGTATATACACACACACACAATCCAATTCATGTAAAGTGCAGCCTGGCAGTATGTAGGATGTATATACACACACACAATCCAATTCATGTAAAGTGCAGCCCGGCAGTATGTAGGATGTATATACACACACACAATCCAATTCATGTAAAGTGCAGCCCGGCAGTATGTAGGATGTATATACACACACACACACAATCCAATTCATGTAAAGTGCAGCCTGGCTGTATGTAGGATGTATATACACACACACACACACAATCCAATTCATGTAACGTGCAGCCCGGCAGTATGTAGGATGTATATACACACACACACACAATCCAATTCATGTAAAGTGCAGCCCGGCAGTATGTAGGATGTATATACACACACACACACAATCCAATTCATGTAAAGTGCAGCCTGGCAGTATGTAGGATGTATATATACACACACACAATCCAATTCATGTAAAGTGCAGCCCGGCAGTATGTAGGATGTATATACACACACACACAATCCAATTCATGTAAAGTGCAGCCCGGCAGTATGTAGGATATATATACACACAATCCAATTCATGTAAAGTGCAGCCCAGCAGTATGTAGGATGTATATACACACACACACAATCCAATTCATGTACAGTGCAGCCCGGCAGTATGTAGGATGTATATACACACAGACACAATCCAATTCATGTAAAGTGCAGCCCAGCAGTATGTAGGATGTATATACACACAGACACAATCCAATTCATGTAAAGTGCAGCCCAGCAGTATGTAGGATGTATATACACACACACACACAATCCAATTCATGTAAAGTGCAGCCCGGCAGTATGTAGGATGTATATACACACACACACAATCCAATTCATGTAAAGTGCAGCCCAGCAGTATGTAGGATGTATATACACACAGACACAATCCAATTCATGTAAAGTGCAGCCCAGCAGTATGTAGGATGTATATACACACACACACACAATCCAATTCATGTAAAGTGCAGCCCGGCAGTATGTAGGATGTATATATACACACACACAATCCAATTCATGTAAAGTGCAGCCCAGCAGTATGTAGGATGTATATACACACACACAATCCAATTCATGTAAAGTGCAGCCCAGCAGTATGTAGGATGTATATACACACACACAATCCAATTCATGTAAAGTGCAGCCCAGCAGTATGTAGGATGTATATACACACACACAATCCAATTCATGTAAAGTGCAGCCTGGCAGTATGTAGGATGTATATACACACACACACACACAATCCAATTCATGTAAAGTGCAGCCCAGCAGTATGTAGGATGTATATATACACACACACAATCCAATTCATGTAAAGTGCAGCCCGGCAGTATGTAGGATGTATATACACACACACACACAATCCAATTCATGTAAAGTGCAGCCCGGCAGTATGTAGGATGGATATACACACACACACAATCCAATTCATGTAAAGTGCAGCCTGGCAGTATGTAGGATGTATATACACACACACACACACAATCCAATTCATGTAAAGTGCAGCCCGGCAGTATGTAGGATGTATACACACACACACACAATCCAATTCATGTAAAGTGCAGCCTGGCAGTATGTAGGATGTATATACACACACACACACACACAATCCAATTCATGTAAAGTGCAGCCCGGCAGGATGTAGGATGTATATACACACACACACAATCCAATTCATGTAAAGTGCAGCCTGGCAGTATGTAGGATGTATATACACACACACACACAATCCAATTCATGTAAAGTGCAGCCTGGCAGTATGTAGGATGTATATACACACACACACAATCCAATTCATGTAAAGTGCAGCCTGGCAGTATGTAGGATGTATATACACACACACACAATCCAATTCATGTAAAGTGCAGCCCGGCAGTATGTAGGATGTATATATACACACACACACAATCCAATTCATGTACAGTGCAGCCTGGCAGTATGTAGGATGTATATACACACACACACAATCCAATTCATGTAAAGTGCAGCCCAGCAGTATGTAGGATGTATATACACACACACACAATCCAATTCATGTAAAGTGCAGCCCGGCAGTATGTAGGATGTATATACACACACACACACAATCCAATTCATGTAAAGTGCAGCCCGGCAGTATGTAGGATGTATATACACGCACACAATCCAATTCATGTAAAGTGCAGCCTGGCAGTATGTAGGATGTATATATACACACACACAATCCAATTCATGTAAAGTGCAGCCCGGCAGTATGTAGGATGTATATACACACACACACAATCCAATTCATGTAAAGTGCAGCCCGGCAGTATGTAGGATGTATATACACACACACACACAATCCAATTCATGTAAAGTGCAGCCCGGCAGTATGTAGGATGTATATACACACACACACAATCCAATTCATGTAAAGTGCAGCCTGGCAGTATGTAGGATGTATATACACACACACACACACAATCCAATTCATGTAAAGTGCAGCCCAGCAGTATGTAGGATGTATATATACACACACAATCCAATTCATGTAAAGTGCAGCCTGGCAGTATGTAGGATGTATATACACACACACACACAATCCAATTCATGTAAAGTGCAGCCCGGCAGTATGTAGGATGTATATACACACACACAATCCAATTCATGCAAAGTGCAGCCCGGCAGTATGTAGGATGTATATACACACACACAATCCAATTCATGTAAAGTGCAGCCCAGCAGTATGTAGGATGTATATATACGCACACAATCCAATTCATGTAAAGTGCAGCCTGGCAGTATGTAGGATGTATATACACACACACACACACAATCCAATTCATGTAAAGTGCAGCCCGGCAGTATGTAGGATGTATATACACACACACAATCCAATTCATTTAACGTGCAGCCCGGCAGTATGTAGGATGTATATACACACACAATCCAATTCATGTAAAGTGCAGCCCAGCAGTATGTAGGATGTATATACACACACACACACAATCCAATTCGTGTAAAGTGCAGCCTGGCAGTATGTAGGATGTATATACACACACACACAATCCAATTCATGTAAAGTGCAGCCCGGCAGTATGTAGGATGTATATACACACACACTCACAATCCAATTCATGTAAAGTGCAGCCTGGCAGTATGTAGGATGTATATACACACACACAATCCAATTCATGTAAAGTGCAGCCCAGCAGTATGTAGGATGTATATACACACACACAATCCAATCCATGTAAAGTGCAGCCCAGCAGTATGTAGGATGTATACACACACACACACACAATCCAATTCATGTAAAGTGCAGCCTTGCAGTATGTAGGATGTATACACACACACACACACAATCCAATTCATGTAAAGTGCAGCCCAGCAGTATGTAGGATGTATATACACACACACACAATCCAATTCATGTAACGTGCAGCCCGGCAGTATGTAGGATGTATACACACACACACAATCCAATTCATGTAATGTGCAGCCTGGCAGTATGTAGGATGTATATACACACACACAATCCAATTCATGTAAAGTGCAGCCCAGCAGTATGTAGGATGTATATATACACACACACAATCCAATTCATGTAAAGTGCAGCCCTGCAGTATGTAGGATGTATATACACACACACACACAATCCAATTCATGTAAAGTGCAGCCCGGCAGTATGTAGGATGTATATACACACACACAATCCAATTCATGTAAAGTGCAGCCCTGCAGTATGTAGGATGTATATACACACACACACAATCCAATTCATGTAAAGTGCAGCCCTGCAGTATGTAGGATGTATATACACACACACACACACACAATCCAATTCATGTAAAGTGCAGCCCGGCAGTATGTAGGATGTATATACACACACAATCCAATTCATGTAACGTGCAGCCTGGCAGTATGTAGGATGTATATACATACACACACACAATCCAATTCATGTAAAGTGCAGCCCGGCAGTATGTAGGATGTATATACACACACACACACACACAATCCAATTCATGTAAAGTGCAGCCCGGCAGTATGTAGGATGTATATATACACACACAATCCAATTCATGTAAAGTGCAGCCCGGCAGTATGTAGGATGTATATACACACACACACAATCCAATTCATGTAAAGTGCAGCCTGGCAGTATGTAGGATGTATATACTCACACACACACAATCCAATTCATGTAAAGTGCAGCCTGGCAGTATGTAGGATGTATATACACACACACACACAATCCAATTCATGTAAAGTGCAGCCCCGCAGTATGTAGGATGTATATATACAGACACACAATCCAATTCATGTACAGTGCAGCCCGGCAGTATGTAGGATGTATATACACAGACACACAATCCAATTCATGTAAAGTGCAGCCCGGCAGTATGTAGGATGTATATACACACACACACACAATCCAATTCATGTAAAGTGCAGCCCGGCAGTATGTAGGATGTATATACACACACACACAATCCAATTCATGTAAAGTGCAGCCCGGCAGTATGTAGGATGTATATACACACACACACACAATCCAATTCATGTAAAGTGCAGCCCGGCAGTATGTAGGATGTATATACACACACACACACAATCCAATTCATGTAAAGTGCAGCCCGGCAGTATGTAGGATGTATATATACACAGACACAATCCAATTCATCTAAAGTGCAGCCTGGCAGTATGTAGGATGTATATACACACACACAATCCAATTCATGTAAAGTGCAGCCCGGCAGTATGTAGGATGTATATACACACACACACAATCCAATTCATGTAAAGTGCAGCCCGGCAGTATGTAGGATGTATATACACACACAGACAATCCAATTCATGTAAAGTGCAGCCTGGCAGTATGTAGGATGTATATACACACACACAATCCAATTCATGTAAAGTGCAGCCCGGCAGTATGTAGGATGTATATACACACACACACAATCCAATTCATGTAAAGTGCAGCCCGGCAGTATGTAGGATGTATATACACACACACACAATCCAATTCATGTAAAGTGCAGCCCGGCAGTATGTAGGATGTATATACACACACACACACAATCCAATTCATGTAAAGTGCAGCCTGGCAGTATGTAGGATGTATATACACACAGACACACACAATCCAATTCATGTAAAGTGCAGCCTGGCAGTATGTAGGATGTATATACACACACACACAATCCAATTCATGTAAAGTGCAGCCCAGCAGTATGTAGGATGGATATACACAGACACACAATCCTATTCATGTAAAGTGCAGCCTGGCAGTATGTAGGATGTATATACACACACACACAATCCAATTCATGTAAAGTGCAGCCTGGCAGTATGTAGGATGTATATACACACACACACAATCCAATTCATGTAAAGTGCAGCCTGGCAGTATGTAGGATGTATATACACACACACAATCCAATTCATGTAAAATGCAGCCCGGCAGTATGTAGGATGTATATACACACACACACAATCCAATTCATGTAAAGTGCAGCCCGGCAGTATGTAGGATGTATATACACACACACACAATCCAATTCATGTAATGTGCAGCCCGGCAGTATGTAGGATGTATATACACACACACACTATCCAATTCATGTAAAGTGCAGCCTGGCAGTATGTAGGATGTATATACACACACACACACAATCCAATTCATGTAAAGTGCAGCCTGGCAGTATGTAGGATGTATATACACACACACACAATCCAATTCATGTAAAGTGCAGCCCGGCAGTATGTAGGATGTATATACACACACACACACAATCCAGTTCATGTAAAGTGCAGCCTGGCAGTATGTAGGATGTATATACACACACACACAATCCAATTCATGTAAAGTGCAGCCCGGCAGTATGTAGGATGTATATACACAGACACACAATCCAATTCATGTAAAGTGCAGCCCGGCAGTATGTAGGATGTATATACACACACACACACAATCCAATTCATGTAAAGTGCAGCCCGGCAGTATGTAGGATGTATATACACATACACAATCCAATTCATGTAAAGTGCAGCCTGGCAGTATGTAGGATGTATATATACACACACACACACACAATCCAATTCATGTAAAGTGCAGCCTGGCAGTATGTAGGATGTATATACACACACACACAATCCAATTCATGTAAAGTGCAGCCCGGCAGTATGTAGGATGTATATATACACAGACACAATCCAATTCATCTAAAGTGCAGCCTGGCAGTATGTAGGATGTATATACACACACACAATCCAATTCATGTAAAGTGCAGCCCGGCAGTATGTAGGATGTATATACACACACACACAATCCAATTCATGTAAAGTGCAGCCCGGCAGTATGTAGGATGTATATACACACACAGACAATCCAATTCATGTAAAGTGCAGCCTGGCAGTATGTAGGATGTATATACACACACACAATCCAATTCATGTAAAGTGCAGCCCGGCAGTATGTAGGATGTATATACACACACACACAATCCAATTCATGTAAAGTGCAGCCCGGCAGTATGTAGGATGTATATACACACACACACAATCCAATTCATGTAAAGTGCAGCCCGGCAGTATGTAGGATGTATATACACACACACACACAATCCAATTCATGTAAAGTGCAGCCTGGCAGTATGTAGGATGTATATACACACAGACACACACAATCCAATTCATGTAAAGTGCAGCCTGGCAGTATGTAGGATGTATATACACACACACACAATCCAATTCATGTAAAGTGCAGCCCAGCAGTATGTAGGATGGATATACACAGACACACAATCCTATTCATGTAAAGTGCAGCCTGGCAGTATGTAGGATGTATATACACACACACACAATCCAATTCATGTAAAGTGCAGCCTGGCAGTATGTAGGATGTATATACACACATTCACAATCCAATTCATGTAAAGTGCAGCCTGGCAGTATGTAGGATGTATATACACACACACAATCCAATTCATGTAAAATGCAGCCCGGCAGTATGTAGGATGTATATACACACACACACAATCCAATTCATGTAAAGTGCAGCCCGGCAGTATGTAGGATGTATATACACACACACACAATCCAATTCATGTAATGTGCAGCCCGGCAGTATGTAGGATGTATATACACAAACACACAATCCAATTCATGTAAAGTGCAGCCCCGCAGTATGTAGGATGTATATACACACACACACAATCCAATTCATGTAAAGTGCAGCCTGGCAGTATGTAGGATGTATATACACACACACACACAATCCAATTCATGTAAAGTGCAGCCTGGCAGTATGTAGGATGTATATACACACACACACAATCCAATTCATGTAAAGTGCAGCCCGGCAGTATGTAGGATGTATATACACACACACACACAATCCAGTTCATGTAAAGTGCAGCCTGGCAGTATGTAGGATGTATATACACACACACACAATCCAATTCATGTAAAGTGCAGCCCGGCAGTATGTAGGATGTATATACACACACACACAATCCAATTCATGTAAAGTGCAGCCTGGCAGTATGTAGGATGTATATACACACACACACAATCCAATTCATGTAAAGTGCAGCCCGGCAGTATGTAGGATGTATATATACACACACACAATCCAATTCATGTAAAGTGCAGCCTGGCAGTATGTAGGATGTATATATACACACACACACAATCCAATTCATGTAAAGTGCAGCCCGGCAGTATGTAGGATGTATATACACACACAATCCAATTCATGTAAAGTGCAGCCCAGCAGTATGTAGGATGTATATACACACACACACACAATCCAATTCATGTAAAGTGCAGCCCGGCAGTATGTAGGATGTATATACACACACACACACACACAATCCAATTCATGTAAAGTGCAGCCCGGCAGTATGTAGGATGTATATACACACACACAATCCAATTCATGTAAAGTGCAGCCTGGCAGTATGTAGGATGTATATACACACACACACAATCCAATTCATGTAAAGTGCAGCCTGGCAGTATGTAGGATGTATATACACACACACACAATCCAATTCATGTAAAGTGCAGCCCGGCAGTATGTAGGATGTATATACACACACACAATCCAATTCATGTAAAGTGCAGCCCGGCAGTATGTAGGATGTATATACACACACACACAATCCAATTCATGTAAAGTGCAGCCCGGCTGTATGTAGGATGTTTATACACACACACACAATCCAATTCATGTAAAGTGCAGTCTGGTAGTATGTAGGATGTATATACACACACACACAATCCAATTCATGTAAAGTGCAGCCCGGCAGTATGTAGGATGTATATACACACACACAATCCAATTCATGTAAAGTGCAGCCCGGCAGTATGTAGGATGTATATACACACACACACAATCCAATTCATGTAAAGTGCAGCCCGGCTGTATGTAGGATGTTTATACACACACACACAATCCAATTCATGTAAAGTGCAGTCTGGTAGTATGTAGGATGTATATACACACAGACACAATCCAATTCATGTAAAGTGCAGCCCGGCAGTATGTAGGATGTATATACACACACACACACACACACAATCCAATTCATGTAAAGTGCAGCCCGGCAGTATGTAGGATGTATATATACACACACACAATCCAATTCATGTAAAGTGCAGCCCAGCAGTATGTAGGATGTATATACACACACACACACAATCCAATTCATGTAAAGTGCAGCCCGGCAGTATGTAGGATGTATATATACACACACACAATCCAATTCATGTAAAGTGCAGCCCAGCAGTATGTAGGATGTATATACACACACACACACAATCCAATTCATGTAAAGTGCAGCCCGGCAGTATGTAGGATGTGTATACACACACACACAATCCAATTCATGTAAAGTGCAGCCCGGCAGTATGTAGGATGTATATACACACACACACAATCCAATTCATGTAAAGTGCAGCCTGGCATTATGTAGGATGTATATACACACACACACACAATCCAATTCATGTAAAGTGCAGCCCGGCAGTATGTAGGATGTATATACACACACACACACACAATCCAATTCATGTAAAGTGCAGCCCGGCAGTATGTAGGATGGATATACACACACACACAATCCAATTCATGTAAAGTGCAGCCTGGCAGTATGTAGGATGTATATACACACACACACAATCCAATTCATGTAAAGTGCAGCCCGGCAGTATGTAGGATGTATATACACACACACACACACACACACACAATCCAATTCATGTAAAGTGCAGCACGGCAGTATGTAGGATGTATATACACACACACACACAATCCAATTCATGTAAAGTGCAGCCCAGCAGTATGTAGGATGTATATACACACACACACAATCCAATTCATGTAAAGTGCAGCCCGGCAGTATGTAGGATGTATATACACACACACACACAATCCAATTCATGTAAAGTGCAGCCCGGCAGTATGTAGGATGTATATATACACACAATCCAATTCATGTAAAGTGCAGCCCGGCAGTATGTAGGATGTATACACACACACACACACACAATCCAATTCATGTAAAGTGCAGCCCAGCAGTATGTAGGATGTATATACACACACACACACACAATCCAATTCATGTAAAGTGCAGCCTGGCAGTATGTAGGATGTATATACACACGGACACAATCCAATTCATGTAAAGTGCAGCCCGGCAGTATGTAGGATGTATATATACACACACACACAATCCAATTCATGTAAAGTGCAGCCCGGCAGTATGTAGGATGTATATACACACACACAATCCAATTCATGTAAAGTGCAGCCTGGCAGTATGTAGGATGTATATACACACACAGACAATCCAATTCATGTAAAGTGCAGCCTGGCAGTATGTAGGATGTATATACACACACACAATCCAATTCATGTAAAGTGCAGCCTGGCAGTATGTAGGATGTATATATATATACACACACACACACACAATCCAATTCATGTAAAGTGCAGCCCGGCAGTATGTAGGATGTATATATACACACACACACAATCCAATTCATGTAAAGTGCAGCCCGGCAGTATGTAGGATGTATATACACACACAATCCAATTCATGTAAAGTGCAGCCTGGCAGTATGTAGGATGTATATACACACAGACACAATCCAATTCATGTAAAGTGCAGCCCGGCAGTATGTAGGATGTATATACACACACACACAATCCAATTCATGTAAAGTGCAGCCCGGCAGTATGTAGGATGTATATACACACACACACAATCCAATTCATGTAAAGTGCAGCCCGGCAGTATGTAGGATGTATATACACACACACAATCCAATTCATGTAAAGTGCAGCCCGGCAGTATGTAGGATGTATATACACACACACACACAATCCAATTCATGTAAAGTGCAGCCCGGCAGTATGTAGGATGTATATACACACACCCAATCCAATTCATGTAAAGTGCAGCCCAGCAGTATGTAGGATGTATACACACACAGACACAATCCAATTCATGTAAAGTGCAGCCCGGCAGTATGTAGGATGTATATACACACACACAATCCAATTCATGTAAAGTGCAGCCCGGCAGTATGTAGGATATATATACACACACACACACAATCCAATCCATGTAACGTGCAGCCTGGCAGTATGTAAGATGTATATACACAGACACACAATCCAATCCATGTAACGTGCAGCCCGGCAGTATGTAGGATGTATACACACACACACACAATCCAATTCATGTAAAGTGCAGCCCGGCAGTATGTAGGATGTATATACACAGACACAATCCAATTCATGTAATGTGCAGCCTGGCAGTATGTAGGATGTATATACACACACACAATCCAATTCATGTAAAATGCAGCCCAGCAGTATGTAGGATGTATTTACACACACACACACAATCCAATTCATGTAAAGTGCAGCCCGGCAGTATGTAGGATGTATATACACACACACACAATCCAATTCATGTAAAGTGCAGTCTGGCAGTATGTAGGATGTATATACACACAGACACAATCCAATTCATGTAAAGTGCAGCCTGGCAGTATGTAGGATGTCTATACACACACACACAATCCAATTCATGTAAAGTGCAGCCCGGCAGTATGTAGGATGTATATATACACACACACAATCCAATTCATGTAAAGTGCAGCCCAGCAGTATGTAGGATGTATATACATACACACACACAATCCAATTCATGTAAAGTGCAGCCCGGCAGTATGTAGGATGTATATACACACACACACACACAATCCAATTCATGTAAAGTGCAGCCCGGCAGTATGTAGGATGTATATATACACACACACAATCCAATTCATGTAAAGTGCAGCCCAGCAGTATGTAGGATGTATATACACACACACACACAATCCAATTCATGTAAAGTGCAGCCCGGCAGTATGTAGGATGTATATACACACACATTCAATCCAATTCATGTAAAGTGCAGCCCGGCAGTATGTAGGATGTATATACACAGACACACAATCCAATTCATGTAAAGTGCAGCCCGGCAGTATGTAGGATGTATATACACACACACACAATCCAATTCATGTAAAGTGCAGCCTGGCAGTATGTAGGATGTATATACACACACACACAATCCAATTCATGTAAAGTGCAGCCCGGCTGTATGTAGGATGTATATACACACACACACACACACAATCCAATTCATGTAAAGTGCAGCCCGGCAGTATGTAGGATGGATATACACACACACACAATCCAATTCATGTAAAGTGCAGCCTGGCAGTATGTAGGATGTATATACACACACACACAATCCAATTCATGTAAAGTGCAGCCCGGCAGTATGTAGGATGTATATACACACACACACACAATCCAATTCATGTAAAGTGCAGCACGGCAGTATGTAGGATGTATATACACACACACACAATCCAATTCATGTAAAGTGCAGCCCAGCAGTATGTAGGATGTGTATACACACACACACAATCCAATTCATGTAAAGTGCAGCCCGGCAGTATGTAGGATGTATATACACACACACAATCCAATTCATGTAAAGTGCAGCCCGGCAGTATGTAGGATGTATATACACACACACACACACACACACACACAATCCAATTCATGTAAAGTGCAGTCCGGCAGTATGTAGGATGTATATACACACACACACAATCCAATTCATGTAAAGTGCAGCCCGGCAGTATGTAGGATGTATATACACACACAGACACAATCCAATTCATGTAAAGTGCAGCCCGGCAGTATGTAGGATGTATATATACACACACACAATCCAATTCATGTAAAGTGCAGCCTGGCAGTATGTAGGATGTATATACACACACACAATCCAATTCATGTAATGTGCAGTCCGGCAGTATGTAGGATGTATATACACACACAGACACAATCCAATTCATGTAAAGTGCAGCCCGGCAGTATGTAGGATGTATATACACACACACACAATCCAATTCATGTAAAGTGCAGCCTGGCAGTATGTAGGATGGATATACACACACACACACACAATCCAATTCATGTAACGTGCAGCCTGGCAGTATGTGGGATGTATTTACACACACACACACACAATCCAATTCATGTAAAGTGCAGCCCAGCAGTATGTAGGATGTATATACACACACACAATCCAATTCATGTAAAGTGCAGCCCAGCAGTATGTAGGATGTATATACACACACACACACAATCCAATTCATGTAAGGTGCAGCCCGGCAGTATGTAGGATGTATATACACACACACAATCCAATTCATGTAAAGTGCAGCCCAGCAGTATGTAGGATGTATATACACACACACACACACAATCCAATTCATGTAAAGTGCAGCCTTGCAGTATGTAGGATGTATATACACAGACACACAATCCAATTCATGTAAAGTGCACCCCGGCAGTATGTAGGATGTATATACACACACAGACACAATCCAATTCATGTAACGTGCAGCCCGGCAGTATGTAGGATGTATATACACACACACACAATCCAATTCATGTAAAGTGCAGCCCGGCAGTATGTAGGATGTATATATACACACACACACAATCCAATTCATGTAAAGTGCAGCCCGGCAGGATGTAGGATGTATATACACACACACAATCCAATTCATGTAAAGTGCAGCCCGGCAGTATGTAGGATGTATATACACACACACACAATCCAATTCATGTAAAGTGCAGCCTGGCAATATGTAGGATGTATATACACACACACAATCCAATTCATGTAAAGTGCAGCCCGGCAGTATGTAGGATGTATATACACACACACACACACAATCCAATTCATGTAAAGTGCAGCCCGGCAGTATGTAGGATGGATATACACACACACACAATCCAATTCATGTAAAGTGCAGCCCAGCAGTATGTAGGATGTAAATACACACACAATCCAATTCATGTAAAGTGCAGCCCGGCAGTATGTAGGATGTATATACACACAGACACAATCCAATTCATGTAAAGTGCAGCCCGGCAGTATGTAGGATGTATATACACAGACACAATCCAATTCATGTAAAGTGCAGCCCAGCAGTATGTAGGATGTATATACACGCACACAATCCAATTCATGTAAAGTGCAGCCTGGCAGTATGTAGGATGTATATACACACACACACACAATCCAATTCATGCAAAGTGCAGCCTGGCAGTATGTAGGATGTATATACACACACACACACAATCCAATTCATGTAAAGTGCAGCCTGGCAGTATGTAGGATGTATATACACACAGACACAATCCAATTCATGTAAAGTGCAGCCCGGCAGTATGTAGGATGTATATACACACACACACAATCCAATTCATGTAAAGTGCAGCCCAGCAGTATGTAGGATGTATACACACACACACACAATCCAATTCATGTAAAGTGCAGCCTGGCAGTATGTAGGATGTATATACACACACACAATCCAATTCATGTAAAGTGCAGCCTGGCAGTATGTAGGATGTATATACACAGACACACAATCCAATCCATGTAACGTGCAGCCCGGCAGTATGTAGGATGTATATACACACACACACACAATCCAATTCATGTAAAGTGCAGCCCGGCAGTATGTAGGATGTATATACACACACAGACAATCCAATTCATGTAAAGTGCAGCCTGGCAGTATGTAGGATGTATATACACAAAGACACAATCCAATTCATGTAAAGTGCAGCCCGGCAGTATGTAGGATGTATATACACACACACAATCCAATTCATGTAAAGTGCAGCCTGGCAGTATGTAGGATGTATATACACAGACACACAATCCAATCCATGTAACGTGCAGCCCGGCAGTATGTAGGATGTATATACACACACACAATCCAATTCATGTAAAGTGCAGCCCGGCAGTATGTAGGATGTATATACACACACACAATCCAATTCATGTAAAGTGCAGCCCGGCAGTATGTAGGATGTATATACACACACACACAATCCAATTCATGTAAAGTGCAGCCCGGCAGAATGTATGATGTATATAAACACACAATCCAATTCATGTAAAGTGCAGCCCGGCAGTATGTAGGATGTATATACACACACACACACACACAATCCAATTCATGTAAAGTGCAGCCCGGCAGTATGTAGGATGTATATACACACACACACAATCCAATTCATGTAAAGTGCAGCCCGGCAGTATGTAGGATGTATATATACACACACACACAATCCAATTCATGTAAAGTGCAGCCCGGCAGTATGTAGGATGTATATACACACAGACACACACACAATCCAATTCATGTAAAGTGCAGCCCGGCAGTATGTAGGATGTATATATACACACACAGACACGCAATCCAATTCATGTAAAGTGCAGCCCAGCAGTATGTAGGATGTATATACACACACACACAATCCAATTCATGTAAAGTGCAGCTCGGCAGTATGTAGGATGTATATACACACACACACAATCCAATTCATGTAAAGTGCAGCCCGGCAGAATGTATGATGTATATAAACACACACACACAATCCAATTCATGTAAAGTGCAGCCCGGCAGTATGTAGGATGTATATACACACACACACAAATCCAATTCATGTAAAGTGCAGCCCGGCAGTATGTAGGATGTATATACACACACACACAATCCAATTCATGTAAAGTGCAGCCTGGCAGTATGTAGGATGTATATATACACACACACACACAATCCAATTCATGTAAAGTGCAGCCCGGCAGTATGTAGGATGTATATACACACAGACACACACACAATCCAATTCATGTAAAGTGCAGCCCAGCAGTATGTAGGATGTATATATACACACACACAGACACACAATCCAATTCATGTAAAGTGCAGCCTGGCAGTATGTAGGACGTATATACACAGACACAATCCAATTCATGTAAAGTGCAGCCTGGCCATATGTAGGATGTATATACACACACACACACAATCCAATTCATGTAAAGTGCAGCACGGCAGTATGTAGGATGTATATACACACACACACAATCCAATTCATGTAAAGTGCAGCCCGGCAGTATGTAGGATGTATATACACACACACACACAATCCAATTCATGTAACGTGCAGCCCGGCAGTATGTAGGATGTATATACACACACACACAATCCAATTCATGTAAAGTGCAGCCTGGCAGTATGTAGGATGTATATACACACACACACAATCCAATTCATGTAAAGTGCAGCCTGTCAGTAGGTTGGATGTATATACACACACACACAATCCAATTCATGTAAAGTGCAGCCTGGCCGTATGTAGGATGTATATACACACACACACACAATCCAATTCATGTAAAGTGCAGCCTGGCCGTATGTAGGATGTATATACACACACACACACAATCCAATTCATGTAAAGTGCAGCACGGCAGTATGTAGGATGTATATACACACACACACAATCCAATTCATGTAAAGTGCAGCCTGTCAGTAGGTTGGATGTATATACACACACACACAATCCAATTCATGTAAAGTGCAGTCTGGCAGTATGTAGGATGTATATACACAGACACAATCCAATTCATGTAAAGTGCAGCCTGGCAGTATGTAGGATGTATATACACACACACAGTCCAATTCATGTAAAGTGCAGCCCGGCAGTATGTAGGATGTATATACACACACACACAATCCAATTCATGTAAAGTGCAGCCCAGCATTATGTAGGATGTATATACACACACACACACACACAATCCAATTCATGTAAAGTGCAGCCTGGCAGTATGTAGGATGTATATACACACAAACACACAATCCAATTCATGTAAAGTGCAGCCCGGCAGTATGTAGGATGTATATACACACACACACACACACACACACACAATCCAATTCATGTAAAGTGCAGCCCGGCAGTATGTAGGATGTATATATACACACACACAATCCAATTCATGTAAAGTGCAGCCCGGCAGTATGTAGGATGTATATACACACACACACAATCCAATTCATGTAAAGTGCAGCCCGGCAGTATGTAGGATGTATATACACACACAATCCAATTCATGTAAAGTGCAGCCCAGCAGTATGTAGGATGTATATACACACACACACAATCCAATTCATGTAAAGTGCAGCCCGGCATTATGTAGGATGTATATACACAAAGGCACAATCCAATTCATGTAAAGTGCAGCCCGGCAGTATGTAGGATGTATATACACACACACAATCCAATTCATGTAAAGTGCAGCCCGGCAGTATGTAGGATGTATATACACACACACAATCCAATTCATGTAAAGTGCAGCCTGGCAGTATGTAGGATGTATATACACAGACACACAATCCAATCCATGTAACGTGCAGCCCGGCAGTATGTAGGATGTATACACACACACACACAATCCAATTCATGTAAAGTGCAGCCCGGCAGTATGTAGGATGTATATACACACACACAATCCAATTCATGTAAAGTGCAGCTCGGCAGTATGTAGGATGTATATACACACACACACAATCCAATTCATGTAAAGTGCAGCCCGGCAGAATGTATGATGTATATAAACACACACACACAATCCAATTCATGTAAAGTGCAGCCCGGCAGTATGTAGGATGTATATACACACACACACAAATCCAATTCATGTAAAGTGCAGCCCGGCAGTATGTAGGATGTATATACACACACACACAATCCAATTCATGTAAAGTGCAGCCTGGCAGTATGTAGGATGTATATATACACACACACACACAATCCAATTCATGTAAAGTGCAGCCCGGCAGTATGTAGGATGTATATACACACAGACACACACACAATCCAATTCATGTAAAGTGCAGCCCAGCAGTATGTAGGATGTATATATACACACACAGACACACAATCCAATTCATGTAAAGTGCAGCCTGGCAGTATGTAGGACGTATATACACAGACACAATCCAATTCATGTAAAGTGCAGCCTGGCCGTATGTAGGATGTATATACACACACACACACAATCCAATTCATGTAAAGTGCAGCACGGCAGTATGTAGGATGTATATACACACACACACAATCCAATTCATGTAAAGTGCAGCCCGGCAGTATGTAGGATGTATATACACACACACACACAATCCAATTCATGTAACGTGCAGCCCGGCAGTATGTAGGATGTATATACACACACACACAATCCAATTCATGTAAAGTGCAGCCTGGCAGTATGTAGGATGTATATACACACACACACAATCCAATTCATGTAAAGTGCAGCCTGTCAGTAGGTTGGATGTATATACACACACACACAATCCAATTCATGTAAAGTGCAGCCTGGCCGTATGTAGGATGTATATACACACACACACACAATCCAATTCATGTAAAGTGCAGCCTGGCCGTATGTAGGATGTATATACACACACACACACAATCCAATTCATGTAAAGTGCAGCACGGCAGTATGTAGGATGTATATACACACACACACAATCCAATTCATGTAAAGTGCAGCCCGGCAGTATGTAGGATGTATATACACACACACAATCCAATTCATGTAAAGTGCAGTCTGGCAGTATGTAGGATGTATATACACAGACACAATCCAATTCATGTAAAGTGCAGCCTGGCAGTATGTAGGATGTATATACACACACACAGTCCAATTCATGTAAAGTGCAGCCCGGCAGTATGTAGGATGTATATACACACACACACAATCCAATTCATGTAAAGTGCAGCCCAGCATTATGTAGGATGTATATACACACACACACACACACAATCCAATTCATGTAAAGTGCAGCCTGGCAGTATGTAGGATGTATATACACACAAACACACAATCCAATTCATGTAAAGTGCAGCCCGGCAGTATGTAGGATGTATATACACACACACACACACACACACACACACACAATCCAATTCATGTAAAGTGCAGCCCGGCAGTATGTAGGATGTATATATACACACACACAATCCAATTCATGTAAAGTGCAGCCCGGCAGTATGTAGGATGTATATACACACACACACTATCCAATTCATGTAAAGTGCAGCCCGGAAGTATGTAGGATGTATATACACACACAATCCAATTCATGTAAAGTGCAGCCCGGCAGTATGTAGGATGTATATACACACACACACAATCCAATTCATGTAAAGTGCAGCCCGGCAGTATGTAGGATGTATATACACACACACACACAATCCAATTCATGTAAAGTGCAGCCCGGCAGTATGTAGGATGTATATACACACACACACAATCCAATTCATGTAAAGTGCAGCCCGGCAGTATGTAGGATGTATATACACACACACAGACACAATCCAATTCATGTAAAGTGCAGCCCGGCAGTATGTAGGATGTATATACACACACACAGACACAATCCAATTCATGTAAAGTGCAGCCCGGCAGTATGTAGGATGTATATACACACACAGACACAATCCAATTCATGTAAAGTGCAGCCCGGCAGTATGTAGGATGTATATACACACACACACACACACAATCCAATTCATGTAACGTGCAGCCCGGCAGTATGTAGGATGTATATACACACACACAATCCAATTCATGTAAAGTGCAGACTGGCAGTATGTAGGATGTATATACACACAAACACAATCCAATTCATGTAATGTGCAGCCCGGCAGTATGTAGTATGTATATACACACACACACACAATCCAATTCATGTAAAGTGCAGCCTGGCAGTATGTAGGATGTATATACACACACACACACACACACAATCCAATTCATGTAAAGTGCAGCCCGGCAGTATGTAGGATGTATATACACACACACACAATCCAATTCATGTACAGTGCAGCCCGGCAGTATGTAGGATGTATATACACACACACAATCCAATTCATGTAAAGTGCAGCCCGGCAGTATGTAGGATGTATATACACACACACACAATCCAATTCATGTAAAGTGCAGCCCGGCAGTATGTAGGATGTATATACACACACACACACACAATCCAATTCATGTAAAGTGCAGCCCGGCAGTATGTAGGATGTATATACACACACACAATCCAATACATGTAAAGTGCAGCCCGGCAGTATGTAGGATGTATATACACACACACAATCCAATTCATGTAAAGTGCAGCCCGGCAGTATGTAGGATGTATATACACACACACACACACAATCCAATTCATGTAAAGTGCAGCCCGGCAGTATGTAGGATGTATATACACTGACACAATCCAATTCATGTAAAGTGCAGCCTGGCAGTATGTAGGATGTATATACACACACACACAATCCAATTCCTGTAAAGTGCAGCCCGGCAGTATGTAGGATGTATATACACACACACACACACAGTCCAATTCATGTAAAGTGCAGCCCGGCAGTATGTAGGATGTATATACACACACACACACACACAATCCAATTCATGTAAAGTGCAGCCTGGCAGTATGTAGGATGTATATACACACACACACAATCCAATTCATGTAAAGTGCAGCCCGGCTGTATGTAGGATGTATATACACACACACACAATCCAATTCATGTAACGTGCAGCCTGGCAGGATGTAGGATGTATATACACACACACACAATCCAATTCATGTAAAGTGCAGCCCGGCAGTATGTAGGATGTATATACACACACACACAATCCAATTCATGTAAAGTGCAGCCTGGCAGTATGTAGGATGTATACACACACACACAATCCAATTCATGTAAAGTGCAGCCTGGCAATATGTAGGATGTATATACACACACACAATCCAATTCATGTAAAGTGCAGCCCGGCAGTATGTAGGATGTATATACACACAAACACAATCCAATTCATGTAATGTGCAGCCCGGCAGTATGTAGGATGTATATACACACACACAATCCAATTCATGTAAAGTGCAGCCCGGCAGTATGTAGGATGTATATACACACACACACAATCCAATTCATGTAAAGTGCAGCCCGGCAGTATGTAGGATGTATATACACACACACACAATCCAATTCATGTAAAGTGCAGCCCGGCAGTATGTAGGATGTATATACACACACACAATCCAATACATGTAAAGTGCAGCCCGGCAGTATGTAGGATGTATATACACACACACAATCCAATTCATGTAAAGTGCAGCCCGGCAGTATGTAGGATGTATATACACACACACACACAATCCAATTCATGTAAAGTGCAGCCCGGCAGTATATAGGATGTATATACACAGACACAATCCAATTCATGTAAAGTGCAGCCTGGCAGTATGTAGGATGTATATACACACACACACAATCCAATTCATGTAAAGTGCAGCCCGGCAGTATGTAGGATGTATATACACACACACACACAATCCAATTCATGTAACGTGCAGCCCGGCAGTATGTAGGATGTATATACACACAGACACAATCCAATTCATGTAAAGTGCAGCCCGGCAGTATGTAGGATGTATATACACACAGACACAATCCAATTCATGTAAAGTGCAGCCCGGCAGTATGTAGGATGTATATACACACACACACAATCCAATTCATGTAACGTGCAGCCTGGCAGGATGTAGGATGTATATACACACACACAATCCAATTCATGTAAAGTGCAGCCCGGCAGTATGTAGGATGTATATACACACACACACAATCCAATTCATGTAAAGTGCAGCCTGGCAGTATGTAGGATGTATACACACACACACAATCCAATTCATGTAAAGTGCAGCCTGGCAATATGTAGGATGTGTATACACACACACAATCCAATTCATGTAAAGTGCAGCCCGGCAGTATGTAGGATGTATATACACACAAACACAATCCAATTCATGTAATGTGCAGCCCGGCAGTATGTAGGATGTATATACACACACACAATCCAATTCATGTAAAGTGCAGCCCGGCAGTATGTAGGATGTATATACACACACACACAATCCAATTCATGTAAAGTGCAGCCCGGCAGTATGTAGGATGTATATACACACACACACAATCCAATTCATGTAAAGTGCAGCCCGGCAGTATGTAGGATGTATATACACACACACAATCCAATACATGTAAAGTGCAGCCCGGCAGTATGTAGGATGTATATACACACACACAATCCAATTCATGTAAAGTGCAGCCCGGCAGTATGTAGGATGTATATACACACACACACACAATCCAATTCATGTAAAGTGCAGCCCAGCAGTATGTAGGATGTATATACACACACACACAATCCAATTCATGTAAAGTGCAGCCCGGCAGTATGTAGGATGTATATACACAGACACAATCCAATTCATGTAAAGTGCAGCCTGGCAGTATGTAGGATGTATATACACACACACACAATCCAATTCATGTAAAGTGCAGCCCGGCAGTATGTAGGATGTATATACACACACACACACAATCCAATTCATGTAACGTGCAGCCCGGCAGTATGTAGGATGTATATACACACACACAATCCAATTCATGTAAAGTGCAGACTGGCAGTATGTAGGATGTATATACACACAAACACAATCCAATTCATGTAATGTGCAGCCCGGCAGTATGTAGTATGTATATACACACACACACACAATCCAATTCATGTAAAGTGCAGCCTGGCAGTATGTAGGATGTATATACACACACACACACACACACAATCCAATTCATGTAAAGTGCAGCCCGGCAGTATGTAGGATGTATATACACACACACACAATCCAATTCATGTACAGTGCAGCCCGGCAGTATGTAGGATGTATATACACACACACAATCCAATTCATGTAAAGTGCAGCCCGGCAGTATGTAGGATGTATATACACACACACACAATCCAATTCATGTAAAGTGCAGCCCGGCAGTATGTAGGATGTATATACACACACACACACACAATCCAATTCATGTAAAGTGCAGCCCGGCAGTATGTAGGATGTATATACACACACACAATCCAATACATGTAAAGTGCAGCCCGGCAGTATGTAGGATGTATATACACACACACAATCCAATTCATGTAAAGTGCAGCC
Organism: Pelodytes ibericus; assembly: GCA_036172795.1. NCBI lineage: Eukaryota > Metazoa > Chordata > Amphibia > Anura > Pelodytidae > Pelodytes > Pelodytes ibericus. The sequence goes on along the minus strand of CM069858.1, from coordinate 1,382,258 downwards.
CGGCAGTATGTAGGATGTATATACACACACACACACACAATCCAATTCATGTAAAGTGCAGCCCGGCAGTATGTAGGATGTATATACACTGACACAATCCAATTCATGTAAAGTGCAGCCTGGCAGTATGTAGGATGTATATACACACACACACAATCCAATTCCTGTAAAGTGCAGCCCGGCAGTATGTAGGATGTATATACACACACACACACACAGTCCAATTCATGTAAAGTGCAGCCCGGCAGTATGTAGGATGTATATACACACACACACACAATCCAATTCATGTAAAGTGCAGCCTGGCAGTATGTAGGATGTATATACACACACACACAATCCAATTCATGTAAAGTGCAGCCCGGCAGTATGTAGGATGTATATACACACACACACAATCCAATTCATGTAACGTGCAGCCTGGCAGGATGTAGGATGTATATACACACACACACAATCCAATTCATGTAAAGTGCAGCCCGGCAGTATGTAGGATGTATATACACACACACACAATCCAATTCATGTAAAGTGCAGCCTGGCAGTATGTAGGATGTATACACACACACACAATCCAATTCATGTAAAGTGCAGCCTGGCAATATGTAGGATGTATATACACACACACAATCCAATTCATGTAAAGTGCAGCCCGGCAGTATGTAGGATGTATATACACACAAACACAATCCAATTCATGTAATGTGCAGCCCGGCAGTATGTAGGATGTATATACACACACACAATCCAATTCATGTAAAGTGCAGCCCGGCAGTATGTAGGATGTATATACACACACACACAATCCAATTCATGTAAAGTGCAGCCCGGCAGTATGTAGGATGTATATACACACACACACAATCCAATTCATGTAAAGTGCAGCCCGGCAGTATGTAGGATGTATATACACACACACAATCCAATACATGTAAAGTGCAGCCCGGCAGTATGTAGGATGTATATACACACACACAATCCAATTCATGTAAAGTGCAGCCCGGCAGTATGTAGGATGTATATACACAGACACAATCCAATTCATGTAAAGTGCAGCCTGGCAGTATGTAGGATGTATATACACACACACACAATCCAATTCATGTAAAGTGCAGCCCGGCAGTATGTAGGATGTATATACACACACACACACAATCCAATTCATGTAACGTGCAGCCCGGCAGTATGTAGGATGTATATACACACAGACACAATCCAATTCATGTAAAGTGCAGCCCGGCAGTATGTAGGATGTATATACACACAGACACAATCCAATTCATGTAAAGTGCAGCCCGGCAGTATGTAGGATGTATATACACACACACACAATCCAATTCATGTAACGTGCAGCCTGGCAGGATGTAGGATGTATATACACACACACAATCCAATTCATGTAAAGTGCAGCCCGGCAGTATGTAGGATGTATATACACACACACACAATCCAATTCATGTAAAGTGCAGCCTGGCAGTATGTAGGATGTATACACACACACACAATCCAATTCATGTAAAGTGCAGCCTGGCAATATGTAGGATGTATATACACACACACAATCCAATTCATGTAAAGTGCAGCCCGGCAGTATGTAGGATGTATATACACACAAACACAATCCAATTCATGTAATGTGCAGCCCGGCAGTATGTAGGATGTATATACACACACACAATCCAATTCATGTAAAGTGCAGCCCGGCAGTATGTAGGATGTATATACACACACACACAATCCAATTCATGTAAAGTGCAGCCCGGCAGTATGTAGGATGTATATACACACACACACAATCCAATTCATGTAAAGTGCAGCCCGGCAGTATGTAGGATGTATATACACACACACACAATCCAATTCATGTAAAGTGCAGCCCGGCAGTATGTAGGATGTATATACACACACACAATCCAATACATGTAAAGTGCAGCCCGGCAGTATGTAGGATGTATATACACACACACAATCCAATTCATGTAAAGTGCAGCCCGGCAGTATGTAGGATGTATATACACACACACACACAATCCAATTCATGTAAAGTGCAGCCCAGCAGTATGTAGGATGTATATACACACACACACAATCCAATTCATGTAAAGTGCAGCCCGGCAGTATGTAGGATGTATATACACAGACACAATCCAATTCATGTAAAGTGCAGCCTGGCAGTATGTAGGATGTATATACACACACACACAATCCAATTCATGTAAAGTGCAGCCCGGCAGTATGTAGGATGTATATACACACACACACACAATCCAATTCATGTAACGTGCAGCCCGGCAGTATGTAGGATGTATATACACACAGACACAATCCAATTCATGTAAAGTGCAGCCCGGCAGTATGTAGGATGTATATACACACACACACAATCCAATTCATGTAACGTGCAGCCTGGCAGGATGTAGGATGTATATACACACACACAATCCAATTCATGTAAAGTGCAGCCCGGCAGTATGTAGGATGTATATACACACACACACAATCCAATTCATGTAAAGTGCAGCCTGGCAGTATGTAGGATGTATACACACACACACAATCCAATTCATGTAAAGTGCAGCCTGGCAATATGTAGGATGTATATACACACACACAATCCAATTCATGTAAAGTGCAGCCCGGCAGTATGTAGGATGTATATACACACACACACAATCCAATTCATGTAATGTGCAGCCCGGCAGTATGTAGGATGTATATACACACACACAATCCAATTCATGTAAAGTGCAGCCCGGCAGTATGTAGGATGTATATACACACACACACAATCCAATTCATGTAAAGTGCAGCCCGGCAGTATGTAGGATGTATATACACACACACACACACAATCCAATTCATGTAAAGTGCAGCCCGGCAGTATGTAGGATGTATATACACACACACAATCCAATTCATGTAAAGTGCAGCCCGGCAGTATGTAGGATGTATATACACACACACACACAATCCAATTCATGTAAAGTGCAGCCCGGCAGTATGTAGGATGTATATACACACACACAATCCAATCCATGTAAAGTGCAGCCCGGCAGTATGTAGGATGTATATACACACACACACACAATCCAATTCATGTAAAGTGCAGCCCGGCAGTATGTAGGATGTATATACACACACACACACAATCCAATTCATGTAAAGTGCAGCCCGGCAGCATGTAGGATGTATATACACACACACACACACAATCCAATTCATGTAAAGTGCAGCCCGGCAGTATGTAGGATATATATACACACACACAATCCAATTCATGTAAAGTGCAGCCCGGCAGTATGTAGGATGTATATACACACACACAATCCAATTCATGCAAAGTGCAGCCCGGCAGTATGTAGGATGTATATACACACACACACAATCCAATTCATGCAAAGTGCAGCCCGGCAGTATGTAGGATGTATATACACACACACACAATCCAATTCATGTAAAGTGCAGCCCGGCAGTATGTAGGATGTATACACACACACACAATCCAATTCATGTAAAGTGCAGCCCGGCAGTATGTAGGATGTATATACACACACACAGACACAATCCAATTTATGTAAAGTGCAGCCTGGCAGTATGTAGGATGTACATACATACACACACACACACAATCCAATTAATGTAAAGTGCAGCCTGGCAGTATGTAGGATGTAGACACACACACAATCCAATTCATATAAAGTACAGCCCGGCAGTATGTAGGATGTATATACACACACACACAATCCAATTTATGTAAAGTGCAGCCTGGCAGTATGTAGGATGTACATACATACACACACACACACAATCCAATTCATGTAAAGTGCAGCCCGGCAGTATGTAGGATGTACATACACACACACACAATCCAATTCATGTAAAGTGCAGCCTGGCAGTATGTAGGATGTATATACACACACACAATCCAATTCATGTAAAGTGCAGCCTGGCAGTATGTAGGATGTATATACACACACAGACACAATCCAATTCATGTAAAGTGCAGCCTGGCAGTATGTAGGATGTATATACACACACACAATCCAATTAATGTAAAGTGCAGCCTGGCAGTATGTAGGATGTAGACACACACACACAATACGATTCATGTAAAGTGCAGCCCGGCAGTATGTAGGATGTATATACACACACACACACAATCCAATTCATGTAAAGTGCAGTCTGGCAGTATGTAGGATGTATATACACACACACACAATCCAATTCATGTAAAGTGCAGCCCGGCAGTATGTAGGATGTATATACACACACACACACACAATCCAATTCATGTAAAGTGCAGCCCGGCAGCATGTAGGATGTATATACACACACACACACACAATCCAATTCATGTAAAGTGCAGCCCGGCAGTATTTAGGATATATATACACACACACAATCCAATTCATGTAAAGTGCAGCCCGGCAGTATGTAGGATGTATATACACACACACAATCCAATTCATGCAAAGTGCAGCCCGGCAGTATGTAGGATGTATATACACACACACACAATCCAATTCATGCAAAGTGCAGCCCGGCAGTATGTAGGATGTATATACACACACACACAATCCAATTCATGTAAAGTGCAGCCCGGCAGTATGTAGGATGTATACACACACACACAATCCAATTCATGTAAAGTGCAGCCCGGCAGTATGTAGGATGTATATACACACACACAGACACAATCCAATTCATGTAAAGTGCAGCCTGGCAGTATGTAGGATGTATATACACACACACACACAATCCAATTAATGTAAAGTGCAGCCTGGCAGTATGTAGGATGTAGACACACACACAATCCAATTCATATAAAGTACAGCCCGGCAGTATGTAGGATGTATATACACACACACACAATCCAATTTATGTAAAGTGCAGCCTGGCAGTATGTAGGATGTACATACATACACACACACACACAATCCAATTCATGTAAAGTGCAGCCCGGCAGTATGTAGGATGTACATACACACACACACAATCCAATTCATGTAAAGTGCAGCCTGGCAGTATGTAGGATGTATATACACACACACAATCCAATTCATGTAAAGTGCAGCCTGGCAGTATGTAGGATGTATATACACACACAGACACAATCCAATTCATGTAAAGTGCAGCCTGGCAGTATGTAGGATGTATATACACACACACAATCCAATTAATGTAAAGTGCAGCCTGGCAGTATGTAGGATGTAGACACACACACAATACGATTCATGTAAAGTGCAGCCCGGCAGTATGTAGGATGTATATACACACACACACACAATCCAATTCATGTAAAGTGCAGTCTGGCAGTATGTAGGATGTATATACACACACACACAATCCAATTCATATAAAGTGCAGCCCGGCAGTATGTAGGATGTATATACACACACACACAATCCAATTCATATAAAGTGCAGCCCGGCAGTATGTAGGATGTATATACACACACACACAATCCAATTCATGTAAAGTGCAGCCCGGCAGTATGTAGGATGTATATACACACACACAATCCAATCCATGTAAAGTGCAGTCCGGCAGTATGTAGGATGTATATACACACACACACACAATCCAATTCATGTAAAGTGCAGCCCGGCAGTATGTAGGATGTATATACACACACACACACACAATCCAATTCATGTAAAGTGCAGCCCGGCAGCATGTAGGATGTATATACACACACACACACACACAATCCAATTCATGTAAAGTGCAGCCCGGCAGTATGTAGGATATATATACACACACACAATCCAATTCATGTAAAGTGCAGCCCGGCAGTATGTAGGATGTATATACACACACACAATCCAATTCATGCAAAGTGCAGCCCGGCAGTATGTAGGATGTATATACACACACACACAATCCAATTCATGCAAAGTGCAGCCCGGCAGTATGTAGGATGTATATACACACACACACAATCCAATTCATGTAAAGTGCAGCCCGGCAGTATGTAGGATGTATACACACACACACAATACGATTCATGTAAAGTGCAGCCCGGCAGTATGTAGGATGTAGACACACACACACAATACGATTCATGTAAATCTATGTAAGTTGTTGGCGCTCTACCAAGTAAATGGTAATGTAAAATATATTATATAATCACACCCAGGCAAGGTGTGTATGTACCTGTGTGTGTGTATATAATATATATAAACAATGACAGTGGTGCTGGGAGAATTTATCACTGGTTCCAATTCCCACACTATTAGTGCATTATATAATAGTAGATTGTAACCTTATTTAGAGAAATGTTATATCTCGCCAGTCCGTATCACGCTCCCCGTGCTAGCAGAGACCATTGCACATGACTCATCTGGCCAGCCTCTGCTTTAATGTAATCCTGTGCATTGGGCTTAAGTAAAATATCCTTCTACCAATAATAATACTATATTATATAATAAGGCAGTTGCTGTCATCCTTCTTCATTGTGAGTTTGTTTGGATGGTTAATAGAGCCCAGGCTGGTTTTACACTGTATTAAAGTGTATTTTGGAATAACCATTTCTCGTTGCTGCTCGCTTTAAGCCAGTGCTTTTTATTTCGGTTTCTTCTGGCTTTCGAGAAACCAACATGAATTCCCTTTCTTTGCCCCTTACAAACGGAATGGCGTATTTAACCCTCTCAGCCCCTAGCCCCAAAGCCACACACATAGGCTACCCTTTGTTTCCCATCTTCCCTTTAATAAAAACAAATGGCACCAGTTGGGGTGTGTTACCAACGCATGCTCTGGCTAAACAGGAAACCCAGATCACGTGTTCCTTTTCATTCTGTACGAAGCTTTGGATGTTTCCAGGTACAAAAAGGGGTGTGCGAAGAAAGACCTGAATGGAGACATGAACTACTACTTTAATATAATGACAAAAACTCTCATGGATGTCATTTATATTACAGGACAACTAAACAGGGGTTTTTTAACCCTTTCTCCCTTGAAGTGTTAAAAGAATATGTCCTGCTGGTATGTATCGTTTTACGCTCTACTGTGTCTCACAGCCTAGACACAGCAATTCCACATTGGCGTGCACAGCCTATCCGAGTGAGGGCTCACCCCGTCTGATGTGATGTCTGCAGAATGCAGGGTGTCTCGCTGCACCTCGTTTTTGCATTGGATCAGCAGGGTTTTAGCTAGTTAAGGAATCATGGCAGCTGCTGGTCAGAGCATGACCTGGCATGTACGATCAGAAGTATCCTCACACTAGGGACAACTAGGCAGCATTTGTCATTTTATTTGGACATTATTTTACCTGTTCCAGGGACATTATTGGAGGGTTTTTTTGGTGGACTGTTTACACGATACCTATCACTTTTTTGTTTTATTTTACTATGTTATGTTCTATATGCTTCATTGTTTTGTCATTTCTCTTGGGGTTTTTCTAGTTGTTTTTATATATTTTTTTTAATCTTTTTATTGACCTTCACTACTCTTTTTGCAACTTATTATGAGTACAGAGCAGGAATACTGTAAAACAGATGGATTGTCCGGTTACACCTTACATTGTGTAGTTTGTATCCCAGGCTAGTCTGGCATTGTAGGTTCAGTGGACTGCAAATCCTATGCACCAGAGCCTGCAAGGGTTCTCTTCTGTTGCTGATAATGTATACACTTTCCTCTTATATGGCCATTAATCAGCTATAAACTCTCTGAAATCTTTCTGATATGCCCACAGCCACGCCTTCACCCCCCCCCCCCCCCCCCCCAAAAAAAAAACACATTGAAAATTAAAACTGCAACTGAATGAACCTTCCCTGTCACAGGAACAGCCATTTATATAATTTCCTGATTACTGTTAACTATTCACAGTGCCCCAGTTAACCTACGACTGACCAAAGTCTCATTACAGTGATGTGTGTTCAAACACTAAACATGGGAAAATTGCATATCTGGGCTAAAGTCCTTTTTTTTTTTTTTCAATTAATATTTTATTTTGTTTGTAATTAAGTTATAATTACATTATATTTGCATAATTACTTAATTGAATAATATATGAACAAGAAATAAAGCAACAAAAATAAATACAATTTAAAAAAAGATGAAAACAAAAATAATATATATTTTAAGTATTATTTGTTTGTCTTGTTTTTTTCTTGTCCTTTTTCATTTTGCTTTTTATTTTTCTTCCTCTCCTCTTTCCATTCCTTCTCTCTTCTAGTTTTCTAATTTTCTTTCTTTTTTTAAAAAAAACTCTTCTTTTCATTTTCCTTAAATTTTTCCCCTTCTCTCTTTATTAATTTGTCCTTCTTTCTCATTTTCCTTTTTAATCCTTTTCCTTTTTTTTTTTTTGTTTTTTTGTTTTTTACTTCTCTTCTTTTTTGAGTTTTTTTCTTCTATCTTTATTTTTTTTTCACAGAAACTTAGCAAAGTTATTAAAGAAAAAAAAAATGATGACTTAATTTTACAATTTAAGTCTGTGCATAATGTGTAAATATGTATTTAATCAGTGGGAATAGAAAACATTTATCCAGATGGATGCATGAGTTGAAATCTGAAAGATGTGTCTGACATGATTTCTGAAATTATTCATGGATCCTTTGCAAAATTCTAATTTTAAAAGAAATCTTACATTTAGCGGGGTCTTGTTTCCAAAGCTCCACTTGGCCATTTGCAGAAAGCATGCATTTTAAAGGACTGTATAACTTAAACATTGTTGATACTGTTTAAATAAAAAAATATTAAAAATGATCTATAAATTGTGTTCACAAATTGCAAGTAAATGCCTAAATTAGGAGAAAAGTGGGTTTTAAATGTGTTTGTGGAGACTGCTACTTATCACATTTCCTGCGCCTTTCCTATTCAAACAAACTGCTTTTCAATGGGAAATGTGTAATTTGCATATCAAGCCGCAGGTGATGTCATAAACTGGAGACAGCACAAACACATTTCAAACCCAAATTTTGAGGGGATACCATGCCTTTTACGATATATTTCTTAAGAGCATTGTTACACCTGTCTATAGCAGGGCTTGACCAACCCCGGGTGCCAGGGCGACCAGGAAATCAGACCTGGCGCCCGGGTATCGTGAGCCCCGCGTGGTGCCCTCGGCAATAGGATCGTTTTTTCCCTTCTCTTCAATCCAGCAGCGGTGCGCGAGGGAGCAGAGTGAGTGCACAGACTCCGCCCCCTCGCGCACCGTTATAGTGCTGATCGGGGAGCTCAGCAGGAAAGCTGCTCTCTACACCAGGTTGGAAAGCCCCTCCCCCCTCCCTTTTATTGAGGCTGGAATGCCCCCCATTGTGGTGTTATAGCAGGGAGGGGGGACATTGATAGGTGAACTTTAAAAAAAAAAAAAAACCTTCTGCCGTTTGTGTGTGTATATGTGTGACTGGATGTGTTTTGTGTATATATATGTGTCTGGATGTGTGTGTGTGTGTGTGTGTGTGTGTGTATATGTGTCTGACTGGATGTGTTTGTGTGTGTGTGTATATATATGTGTCTGGATGTGTTTGTGTATATATATGTTTCTGACTGGATGTGTTTGTGTGTGTGTGTATATATATATATATATATGTGTCTGGATGTGTTTGTGTATATATATGTTTCTGACTGGATGTGTTTGTGTGTGTGTGTATATATATATATATGTGTCTGACTGGATGTGTTTGTGTGTGTGTATATATATATGTGTCTGGATGTGTTTGTGTATATATATGTTTCTGACTGGATGTGTTTGTGTGTGTGTGTGTGTATATATATATATATGTGTCTGGATGTGTTTGTGTATATATATGTTTCTGACTGGATGTGTTTGTGTGTGTGTGTATATATATATATATGTGTCTGGATGTGTTTGTGTATATATATGTTTCTGACTGGATGTGTTTGTGTGTGTGTGTATATATATATATATGTGTCTGACTGGATGTGTTTGTGTGTGTGTGTATATATATGTGTCTGGATGTGTTTGTGTGTATATATGTTTCTGACTGGATGTGTTTGTGTGTGTGTGTGTATATATATATATGTGTCTGACTGGATGTGTTTTGTGTGTGTGTGTATATATATATATGTGTCTGGATGTGTTTGTGTATATATATGTTTCTGACTGGATGTGTTTGTGTGTGTGTGTATATATATATATATGTGTCTGACTGGATGTGTTTTGTGTGTGTGTATATATATATATATGTGTCTGGATGTGTTTGTGTATATATATGTTTCTGACTGGATGTGTTTGTGTGTGTGTGTATATATATATATGTGTCTGACTGGATGTGTTTGTGTGTGTGTGTATATATATGTGTCTGGATGTGTTTGTGTGTATATATGTTTCTGACTGGATGTGTTTGTGTGTGTGTGTGTATATATATATGTGTCTGGATGTGTTTGTGTATATATATGTTTCTGACTGGATGTGTTTGTGTGTGTGTGTATATATATATATGTGTCTGGATGTGTTTGTGTATATATATGTTTCTGACTGGATGTGTTTGTGTGTGTGTGTATATATATATGTGTCTGACTGGATGTGTTTTGTGTGTGTGTATATATGTGTCTGGATGTGTTTGTGTGTATATATGTGTCTGACTGGATGTGTATGTATGTGCCTGTGTGTGTGTGTGTGTGTGTGTGTGTATGTATGTGACTGACTGGATGTATATGTAGATAAACAAGGTGTAGTGGGTTTCACACTCAGAAGTGGAGGGTGCACGGAGAGGACTTTCACCCTGGTACTCCAAATTAGAATAAATAATCCTTTATTCTGTATGTATATGTGATGATGTGTCTGTGTGTGTGTATATGTGACTGACTGACTATGTGTGTCTGTGACTGCGTGTGTTTATGTGCTGTTGTCTGGCTCCTAGATATTTTAGCTGGCTCCTAAAACTCAGATACATTTGTCAAGCCCTGGTCTATAGTTACTTGTTATTACCCGGGCATTGTTACACCTGTCTATAGTTACTTGTTATTACCCGGGCATTGTTACACCTGTCCATAGTTACTTGTTATTACCCGGGCATTGTTACACCTGTCCATAGTTACTTGTTATTACCCGGGCATTGTTACACCTGTCCATAGTTACTTGTTATTACCCGGGCATTGTTACACCTGTCCATAGTTACTTGTTATTACCCGGGCATTGTTACACCTGTCCATAGTTACTTGTTATTACCCGGGCATTGTTACACCTGTCTATAGTTACTTGTTATTACCTGGGCATTGTTACACCTGTCTATCGTTACTTATTACCCGGGCATTGTTACACCTGTCTGTTACTTGTTATTACCAGAGCATTGTTACACTTATCTGTTGTTACTTGTTATTACCCGGGCATTGTTACACCTGTCTGTTGTTACTTGTTATTACCCGGGCATTGTTACACTTTTCTGTTGTTACTTGTTACACTTGTCTGTTGTTACTTGTTATTACCCGAGCATTGTTACACTTGTCTGTTGTCACTTGTTATTACCCGGGCATTGTTACACCTGTCTTTTGTTACTTGTTATTACCCGGGCATTGTTACACCTGTCTTTTGTTACTTGTTATTACCCGGGCATTGTTACACCTGTCTTTTGTTACTTGTTATTACCCGGGCATTGTTACACCTGTCTGTTGTTACTTGTTATTACCCGGGCATTGTTACACCTGTCTGTTGTTACTTGTTATTACCCGGGCATTGTTACACCTGACTGTTGTTACTTGTTATTACCCGGGCATTGTTACACCTGTCTGTTGTTACTTGTTATTACCCAGGCATTGTTACACCTGTCTGTTGTTACTTGTTATTACCCGGGCATTGTTACACCTGACTGTTGTTACTTGTTATTACCCGGGCATTGTTACACCTGTCTGTTGTTACTTGTTATTACCCGGGCATTGTTACACCTGACTGTTGTTACTTGTTATTACCCGGGCATTGTTACACCTGTCTTTTGTTACTTGTTATTACCCGGGCATTGTTACACCTGTCTTTTGTTACTTGTTATTACCCGGGCATTGTTACACCTGACTGTTGTTACTTGTTATTACCCGGGCATTGTTACACCTGTCTTTTGTTACTTGTTATTACCCGGGCATTGTTACACCTGACTGTTGTTACTTGTTATTACCCGGGCATTGTTACACCTGACTGTTGTTACTTGTTATTACCCGGGCATTGTTACACCTGTCTTTTGTTACTTGTTATTACCTGGGCATTGTTACACCTGACTGTTGTTACTTGTTATTACCCGGGCATTGTTACACCTGTCTTTTGTTACTTGTTATTACCCGGGCATTGTTACACCTGTCTGTTGTTACTTGTTATTACCCGGGCATTGTTACACCTGTCTGTTGTTACTTAGTATTACCTGGGAATTTTTAGGGAAGTCAGGTACTCCAAAAAAGGTTGTGGTCTTGGTCTCAATGCATTGCTCTGACTCCTCTGTCGGCTTCCTCAGTAGAAATCTTTGTATCGATCTTTGAAAAAAGTGCTAGTGTGTCCTTTTCACCTTAAATAAGGCCTTTATCCTTGTCACCTGTGAAACAGAATAATTATTCAGGCCCCTGACTGATGACGCGATCGGGAAGGAAACCTCCATTTTGCACCATCATCTGAGCACGATCACATGATCTGGACCAGGGACAGGACACCCCCTCCCACTATTCTCATCCGCCTATTGTAAGTAGTTGACGTCTTACTGAAACATCTTCCCACCACCACTTGGTCTCGGCCTAGTGGCTGGTAAAATACTGGCCAGGTGGCAACCCTACCTATTACTGAGGATTTTCCTTTGGGCTCGCATGTCAGTCTCCAGGATCTTTTAACATAATCCTGCACTTTCAACATCAGGAGCAATGAAAAACTGGTTCTGGCAGAGTCCGCTCAACTGGAACCCTATGACTACGTCACACTGCGTTTACATATATCATCTATGGCTGCGTGCACTTATTACTGGTTAATGGCATGGCAAATTGTCTTAGGCTTGTCTTATCTGTGTCACGTGCTAACAGTCTGCACATCGGCCTCCAGCATGCACAGCAGAAAGCCGCTTTCCACATTTTATTTTTAGCATTGTCTTACAGACTTGTTTATTTTTCCATTGGTTTTAGTTAGGAAAATATTTGACATCTTCCGCTCCCAAAGGTTGTATTTCTGCTGCTTAGCGGTGTCAGAAACCGCTCACTGATATTAAACAGAATGAGCGGAGTGTAATCTAATAAAAAGGATATCTTGTGTGCTGTTCATTTCTCTGTTCCCCGGATTTAGATCTGTATCTCGTTTCCTGGGGCTCGGGAGTTAGTAAAGGAGCAACTGTGTAAAAGGGAAAAAAGCCAATGATTAGTCAAATCTCATCTGTCGGTATCGTAACACTTAGTGACTGGGATCTGACATATCGCTTACATATTCCACCACAGACTGACTGAGAACATGAAATGTCTGCTGTAAACACACAGCAGGCGCAATTCTCCTGTACAAAATCCCAACACATATACACCACAAACAAGGGACTCAATACAAAGGAATGATGGTGGCGGATTCAGCAAACATACATAGTGAATCAAACTATCTACTGTAAACTCATGATGTATTGGCTAATTAATGACTGATTTGTATTGGGCAGCCGAACCTGAGTGATAGTCAGCCTTATGAATCAGTGAAATTAGACAGTATTAATACCACAAAATATAAAATCAGTGACTATAATAATAACAATTTATTGAATACATACAAGTCTAATAAAATATACATATAAAATAATTAAGACAGATAGAAATACACTGTGCCTATATGTGATTGGGATAGCAGCACCGAGACCAACTGTCACTTCTAGTAAAAGCAATGTAAAAATAGAAAACCGTGAATTCTCCCATACACTCCACATTTAAATTACCCTTTAAATGAGGCAATCCTCTGTGTTGTACAAAGGGAAAAGAAGTAGAAAAATCTAATATAGTGTAGTATTTATAAATCAGTATAGCTTTATATAATAGTATATGTAGATACACTTACATATTACTGAGCAGTAACCTGCACTCTGAGGATCCGAAGCAGCCTCTGAGAGTAGCTGCAGACATGTAGCATTGCGCTAAGGAGCGCAACGCTACATGTAAACGGAGGACGTATATATACATCCTCGCTTTTCAGGACGTATATATATGTCCTTATGCATTAAGGCAGGGCTCGACAAACCCCAGGCGCCAGGTCGCCATGGCGACCAGGAAATTAGACCTGGCGCCTGGGTGCTGTCAGCCTCCTGGTCCCCTTGCCGCTGCCATCCGATTTTTCCGCAGCGCGAGGGGGTAAAGTCTGTGCCGATGGCCGATGGCACAGACTGCAAGCTCCGCCCCCTCGCGCAACGCGTGTCTGAGTGCCGGGTGTCGTCACGTGACATCCTGGCACTCAGCACGCCGACCAACGGAGTTAAGCTGCAGCGTGAATGTCCCCCTCCCCTGCAGTGAGGTAAAGCAGCTGGGAGGGGGGCACATCAAGAAGAAACCCCCAAGAAAAGACTGTGTGAGGTGGGTGTGTGTTTGTATGTATTGTAAAGTAGGTGTGTGTGAGGGGTTTGTATATATGGGTGTGTGAGGTGTTTATATATATGGGTGTGTGAGGTGTTTATATATATATGGGTGTGTGAGTTGTTTGTATATATGTGTGTGTGAGGTGTTTGTATATATGTGTGTGTGAGGTGTTTGTATATATGTGTGTGTGAGGTGTTTGTATATATGTGTGTGTGAGGTGTTTGTATATATGGGTATATGTAAAGTATGTGTGTTTGTATATATGTGTGTGTGAGGTGTTTGTATATATGTGTGTGTGAGGTGTTTGTATATATGTGTATATGTAAAGTATGTGTGTTTGTATATATGTGTGTGTGTGAGGTGTTTGTATATATGTGTATATGTAAAGTATGTGTGTTTGTATATATGTGTGTGTGTGAGGTGTTTGTATATATGTGTATATGTAAAGTATGTGTGTTTGTATATATGTGTGTGTGAGGTGTTTGTATATATGTGTGTGTGAGGTGTTTGTATATATGTGTATATGTAAAGTATGTGTGTTTGTATATATGTGTGTGTGAGGTGTTTGTATATATGTGTGTGTGAGGTGTTTGTATATATGTGTGTGTGAGGTGTTTGTGTATATATGTGTGTGTGAGGTGTTTGTGTATATATGTGTGTGTGAGGTGTTTGTGTATATATGTGTGTGTGAGGTGTTTGTGTATATATGTGTGTGTGAGGTGTTTGTGTATATGTGTATATGTAAAGTATGTGTGTTTGTATATATGTGAAGTATGCGTGTGTGTTTATGAATTGTGTTTATGTTTGCGTGATTGTCTGGCTCCTAAAAAAAATGTCTGGCTCCTAAAATCAAAATAAATTTGTCAAGCCCTGCATTAAGGGGTTAAAGAAGAGTGAATCCCATCATTAAAATATCTATATAGTGTTAAATAGCATTAGGTCCTTGCTCATGTTAATCTAGAATTCCTTCAGTTTCTCACCCTCTGTCACAATATGCTGTGACAGAGAGGAAAGGGTTAATATATTGCCAGTGGGTTTGTCCTTCTCTGAACTTGTTAATTACTGTGAAAGAACAAGTCCAATAAACCAACAATGTGCGACAGACGCATTTTGATAAAATCAATTTTTATCGGTCATGACCTAATTTTATCCCCCAGATATTCACACCGAGTATCTTCAAAATGTTATGGTTTTGCACTGAAGACGCAATGGTTCAGGTTAGAGTTACATATTGTGAGATAACTGTATAGTAAGGATTTTGCAGGTACTTTTGGTTTATTTGTTTAAATTTGCAGAATTACTTAAAGTAAACTGATGTAATAGGAGTAAACATCTTGTACCTCAGGCTGCCAGACCTCACCTTGTCTTGATCTTTTTGGGTCCAAAAGGGCCCCAATTACTAAAGCTTTGATTCTTTACAGAGTTTTCCTTGCTGTCTGAGCAGAACGCTGGGAATAATGACACACTAAGGACTAAACTGTCTTAGCCACTGCCAAGGGAAGATTTCATGAGTTTAATCCCACTTCTGAGAGATGTCCCCCCTTGGCCTCTGCTGACGTCAGTTTTGGTTGACATCGGCATAGAAGGAATCCCATAGGACAGTCCAAGACTGGGAATTGAGCAAATCCATCTGTGGTTATGTTTCTTCTTTCTCTTTCATGGGAGAACAGTATGGTAATTGGTTTTCATGGTGTAGATTGCAATCCTGTTTTGGCTCTTATCATTGTTCAAATAGGACTGTACTCGTTAACTGTATGTTCAGTGGGATTTATACAATTATTGTACTGTACAGACATTTCCAGCAAGCGCTAATAATATTTTTAATAACAAGAATCTTTGCACCTTAACAAACTTTGTAGATTAAATTCTCCATTGTAGGAATGTCTCTATAATGAATTCTCCATCCTGGGAGCATCACTAGAATGAATTCTCCGTCCTGGGAGCTTCACTAGAATGAATTCTCCGTCCTGGGCGCATCACTAGAATTCATTCATTCTCCATCCTGGGCGCATCACTAGAATTAATTCATTCTCCATCCTGGGCGCATCACTAGAATTCATTCATTCTCCGTCCTGGGCGCATCACTAGAATTCATTCTCCGTCCTGGGCACATCACTAGAATTCATTCATTCTCCGTTCTGGGAGCATCACTAGAATTAATTCTCCGTCCTGGGCGCATCACTAGAATTCATTCTCCGTCCTGGGCGCATCACTAGAATTCATTCATTCTCCGTTCTGGGCGCATCACTAGAATTCATTCATTCTCCGTTCTGGGAGCATCACTAGAATTAATTCTCCGTCCTGGGCACATCACTAGAATTCATTCATTCTCCGTTCTGGGAGCATCACTAGAATTCATTCTCCGTTCTGGGAGCATCACTAGAATTCATTCTCCGTCCTGAGCGCATCACTAGAATTCATTCTCCGTCCTGGGCGCATCACTAGAATTCATTCTCCGTCCTGGGCGCATCACTAGAATGGACTGATTGTTCCTGTCTAGTACAGTTTTGTTTACAAATGTCCCTACTGGTTTCTCTTGTGTAGACTGATAATAGATGGAGATCTGTCTTGGAGTTTCTGATCTGGAAGGATAGTCATTGGTCGTTGCGGGGATAACTCTGTATAAAGCTTAGTGCCTGTAATTATAGCAACTGAATAGATTGTAAGCTTTTGGGATCAGGTCCTTCAGCCAGTACGTGTATGTGTCTGCATTAGATTTCACAGACAGTCTGTGTAATCAAACACACAAATAACAGCTACAGAAATGTTAATAAATGCACTTTCTCTCTTTATACCTTTATTCTATCCTTTGCGCCAATGGTTTTCCGACTGTTCTGGATTTAAACACGACCGGATTAATTGCTCAATGTGCTTAGTGGAATGTTTATTTCTTACTGAAGACGCGCCCTCCAGTGGCAGCCATGATATTGATTCAAGGATAAATGGACATGCTAATACACAATTTAATGTGTACATGATCTACTGTCCTACAGGGGCCCAAGGGTTAAAGCCTGGGCAGGACCAGGAGCTTTTATTAAAAGGTTTAGCTTTATAATATTTGGCTGGGATGATGCCACTGCCTTTGACCACGCTGCCTGGGTTTCTTCTTCCTCTGACAGAGTGTCATGCCTTGTTTCCTGTGTTACACGTGGACTAACCTTATACGAGCTGGTGAATCCAAATCACATTACCTGTCCGTTCAAGAATCTGCAGTAACTTAATCGATTGAAAACAAGCCTGGGGTCTCGGTAACTCAGCTCAGATTTGTGAATGTACGTCTCCCAGAACATAGGCATTTTATAAATAACCTAAAAACAGTATCACCCCATTCCACGTCTCACCCCAAGAGCTTGGTACTTCCTATGACTGCATATTTGTCACCTCTCTCTCAAGTACACTTTAAACTAGGCAATATACCTTTTTGATAGCAGTCTATATGCCTCTCAGATGGCTGAGATGCCGATTTGATTTCTGGTGAGGATAATTCAGCATTTAATCTGAGGTCAGTCAAATGAGTGCCATTAAGTGCATTAGTAGCATCCATTGGATGCTGGTCAGAGAGATATACTTGGAAGCAAGAAGATATCTCAGTACATCTTCCTGATGAAACACTTTGTTTTAATAAATTACAGTTTGCATTTGTCTATACTTCAAAGAGAAAAATCAGTGGCCGGCCTCACTAAGATAATGCGAAAGAACGGTCACAGTGACACTTGTTTATACGTTATAAATAACGTTTGTTTTTTAGCATTTCTCAAAATAACCACTTTCGCAAATTAATGTCCAGAATCAGAGTTCATGGTGTTTGATCCGAGGCTCACGGGAAGACCGGTTGCAAAGGGCTGGGGGATCTTGGGTCTACTAACAGTTTGCTTGGCTTTGATGCTACCATGTAACTGGACATTTTTATAATAAATGTCCTGTGATCCGGTGTGAGATCACCATGGAAAGCAACGGTAGGACAGTTGGGAGGTATGCTGTGACAATGTTACCCTCTGCTAGCGGGGATGGGACTCTTCATCGCGGCTGCTTCCGCGTAGCCACTTCACCGCCGACTCTACAGCACAAGACAGATCATCGCTGGAGATTTCATCGCTAAAGGTAAGTATTTTACCGATTTTAGTTTGGTTAGAATTAGGTTTTAGGGGGTTAATTTTAGTATTAGGGGTTGGGGGTTAGTATTAGGGTTTAGGGGGTTCATTTTAGTATTAGGGGTTGGGGGTTAGTATTAGGGTTTAGGGGGTTCATTTTAGTATTAGGGGTTGGGGGTTAGTATTAGGGTTTAGGGGGTTCATTTTAGTATTAGGGGTTGGGGGTTAGTATTAGGGTTTAGGGGGTTCATTTTAGTATTAGGGGTTGGGGGTTAGTATTAGGGTTGCGGCGAAGAAGAGTCCTAGACCCCTGCTAGCTTCCCACAACCTTTCATACCCAGGTTTGGTTTGTGAAATCCAACCGTTTGTTTCAAAACTAGTTACAAGAGTCTTACAAACTGCAAACTAAAGTCAATTATTTGTTATGAACTAAGGATACTGAGGTGGGAGAAGATCATGTTTGTTTTTGAGGAGGTCATTGAAGGGGCTCTTTAGTTTGAGTCAATTATGGATTAAAGAGGAGTAATTTATGCTCATAAAATTGAAACTCAATAATGTTCCTGTTTAAGCATCTGATGTATGAATCGTGTAATGGTGCCATAAATCCAGTCTGCAATAAGAATGTCAGGGAGGTAAGCGTGTTTTATGAGCACTCATTATATCAGAGCAATGGAAGAAATGTCATGTTTCCCAACCTTCGATCCTCTGACGTGGATAATAAAAAAAAAACCTAACTTATCTCTAAATTGAATTTAACATAACTTACAAATACGTTATTTTAAACCACAATCTGGAATTTTCCTTGTGTGAATGTAATGTGTCTGAATGCATTTAAGAGATTCCAATATGTGAGGACCCGTTGTGTCAGAGGAGAATGTCCAGTCTGGGGTCAGGGCAGGTGTAAACGCAAGTCAGACATCTTGGATTGACTCTGATGTGCTTTGGGCTTTATTCAGTAGCCTTTTTATGACAACAATCGACGGTTTATAACATCCTACAGCCATTAGGCTGAACCATGAGACACAACCCAAATGATTGTAAGAAGGACAGGGATTCCACACTGACTATTCTTATTCCCCTGGATCCTTCTCTTGCATACAGAGATGGATGGGACTTTAAATAATACACTTGTACAAACAGAGGTTTCGGTTAAGAACCTCAGCACTCACTTTGCTGGCTCTCTTCAAAGTCACTGTCTTTATTAAAGGAATCTATCTTACGTTTCTTCCTTTTGTAACAATTACATGTGTAAAGGATTCCACACCTTGATCATAGTCTAACTCTAGTAATCAGGTTTCCCACAGGACAGTCTCTATGTGGAACCATTATGCTCTGCTCCGATATGCAGGGATACGCTGGCAGCGCTGGCATTCCCATTTCAAACCGTGCCTCGTTACAGCTCATTTCAGATTTGTATGGAGAGTTGTGTAATTAAAAGAACATTTCAGTTAATATTCTGTGATATCCCTGCTGCGCTTGCTTGTTCCACCAACGCAGTAATGCAAGTTTGCGCATGTACTACTCTGTGGAATCAGTAATAGGGGCATTTCACATGGTTTGTTAAGCAAATTCAGGGATTAATAATTGTAATTATTATTTGGTAACCTATGAAAAGCACTATAACACTGCTGAATGATGATAATGGATTATAACTGCTCACAAGACCAAGCTCAGTATTCAGCACTCCGTTTAATGGGAATAATTAAGAAACGGGCTTCATTCATTATCAGAGAGATCCCAGACGGCACTGTTTGAAGAGTTTGAGCTTCTCAGCCTAGCTTTAATAACAAGCCATTCGCAGATGTGTATTTAACTAATTAATGAAAACAGATCTGTTAACATGGTGTATGGAAGGGCACAGAAAGGACAGTTCATTGAGAGTGAAAGAGAATCACATGGATCTAAATGGGGCATGGCTCCTGGATGTGCATAAAGAGAGACTGCAGCTTCCTGCGTACCTGTGAACACTTCCTGCCTGCCCTGGTGGAATCCAAGCACCGCCCATTATATGATGTCACTTATGTTATATTATATGCTGTATTCAGAACTGCCGTGGGGGGGATACAGGGGGGCCCGACCCTTTAAAAAAAAAAAAAGTGCGGGCAAGCAGGGCCCATTTCCCTACTCCTAGAGGTGCGGCTACGAAATGCAGACACCGCAGGAAACGTCGTCCTCCCTGCAAATTAAATTATCTAAGCAGTGAGGACGACCAATAGTAAAAGAAAATGTTTTTTTTTTATTAAAGTGTGTTTGTCAATGTGTGTGTATTTGTCTGTGTAATTGTGTGTGTGTGTGTGTAAGTATGACTGTGTCTAAGTATGTAATGGTGCATATTTGTGTGTGTGTATAAGGGTGTCAGAATTTTTTTCAGTAAGGGACCCTGAAATTTCTGATGGTGGCCCTGGCTGTATTTGTTAATAAGAGTAACATTAAATCATGCAAAGAAAAGGGGGGTAGAGGCTGGCTGCTTGCAGTAGGAGAGACTCCAGGAGTCCTATTCCAAGTGAAACGTCACAGCTATCGGCTACTAACAGAGTGGAAATCACCCGGTGGGTCAGAATATAGAGCCTACTGGCTTCATCAAGGGTATAAGTGAAATGCGGAAATCCGCTTGTTAAATACCTTTGTGAGATAATTATTTAAATGTGACACGTGAATACTATAAAATAAATTACCCAACAAATCAATAACAAACATTTAAGTATGGTTACATTTTGTTACAGGGAAGGCAGTAATAATTATCCTATGTTGGCATGTTGATGTATTAGTGTTTGGAAACAGAGTAACAACACATGAGGAACTTGCAAGCTCTCTGTTAGTAGCCGATAGCTGTGACGTTTCACTTGGAATAGGACTCCTGGAGTCTCTCCTACTGCAAGCAGCCAGCCTCTACCCCCCTTTTCTTTGCATGATTTCATTTTCTGCGTATGAGTAATACTCATTAATACCAGGTGTTAGGATATTTTAGTAAGTAATACTCATTAATACCAGGTATAAGGATATTTTAGTAAGTAATACTCATTAATACCAGGTGTTAGGATATGTTAGTAAGAGTAATACTCATTAATACCAGGTATAAGGATATTTTAGTAAGTAATACTCATTAATACCAGTTGTTAGGATATTTTAGTAAGAGTAATACTCATTAATACCAGGTATAAGGATATTTTAGTAAGTAATACTCATTAATACCAGGTATAAGGATATTTTAGTAAGAGTAATACTCATTAATACCAGGTATAAGGATATTTTAGTAAGAGTAATACTCATTAATACCAGGTATAAGGATATTTTAGTAAGAGTAATACTCATTAATACCAGGTATAAGGATATTTTAGTAAGAGTAATACTCATTAATACCAGGTATAAGGATATTTTAGTAAGTAATACTCATTAATACCAGGTATAAGGATATTTTAGTAAGAGTAATACTCATTAATACCAGGTATAAGGATATTTTAGTAAGAGTAATACTCATTAATACCAGGTATAAGGATATTTTAGTAAGAGTAATACTCATTAATACCAGGTATAAGGATATTTTAGTAAGTAATACTCATTAATACCAGGTATAAGGATATTTTAGTAAGAGTAATACTCATTAATACCAGGTATAAGGCTATTTTAGTAAGAGTAATACTCATTAATACCAGGTATAAGGATATTTTAGTAAGTAATACTCATTAATACCAGGTATAAGGATATTTTAGTAAGAGTAATACTCATTAATACCAGGTATAAGGATATTTTAGTAAGAGTAATACTCATTAATACCAGGTATAAGGATATTTTAGTAAGTAATACTCATTAATACCAGGTATAAGGATATTTTAGTAAGAGTAATACTCATTAATACCAGGTATAAGGATATTTTAGTAAGAGTAATACTCATTAATACCAGGTGTTAGGATATTTTAGTAAGAGTAATACTCATTAATACCAGGTATAAGGATATTTTAGTAAGAGTAATACTCATTAATACCAGGTATAAGGATATTTTAGTAAGAGTAATACTCATTAATACCAGGTATAAGGATATTTTAGTAAGAGTAATACTCATTAATACCAGGTATAAGGATATTTTAGTAAGAGTAATACTCATTAATACCAGGTATAAGGATATTTTAGTAAGTAATACTCATTAATACCAGGTATAAGGATATTTTAGTAAGAGTAATACTCATTAATACCAGGTATAAGGATATTTTAGTAAGAGTAATACTCATTAATACCAGGTATAAGGATATTTTAGTAAGAGTAATACTCATTAATACCAGGTATAAGGATATTTTAGTAAGTAATACTCATTAATACCAGGTATAAGGATATTTTAGTAAGAGTAATACTCATTAATACCAGGTATAAGGATATTTTAGTAAGAGTAATACTCATTAATACCAGGTATAAGGATATTTTAGTAAGTAATACTCATTAATACCAGGTATAAGGATATTTTAGTAAGAGTAATACTCATTAATACCAGGTATAAGGATATTTTAGTAAGAGTAATACTCATTAATACCAGGTATAAGGATATTTTAGTAAGTAATACTCATTAATACCAGGTATAAGGATATTTTAGTAAGAGTAATACTCATTAATACCAGGTATAAGGATATTTTAGTAAGAGTAATAACTATTAATCATAATAATAAGGATATTTGTAGTCAGTATATTAACATAGAATGTGTCGGCAGGTAAGAACCATTCGGTTTATCTAGTCTGCCCAGAATATTTATTCATTATTAATAATTGTAGCAAGATTACCAATGATTATTTTAGAGCTTATTGAGCAATATAATGGTAGTTTGTGTTTTTGGGACCTGGTTGGCAGACTGCTTTATGTTTGTGGACGGTAGACGAGAGGGGGGGAGTGTGGATCTAGAGGGCTGTAAAACATCCTATTTTTACTGTAAGGAGGTTAGGGCAGGGTAAATATTTTCCTATGCTAGTTTAGGGGGCGCTGGGCCAGGTTTTAATGTCCACTTAACCTTAAATAGTTTTGAGAGGCCAAATTTAGTGCAGATAAATATAGCTAAATCACTGCAGTTTTATGCTTTGATATGTTGGGTAAATAGCAGGGGAGAAATTATTAATAATCCCAACTGTGGCCATTTAACTTACTGTTTCCTAGATGCAGGAAGCCATTTTGAATCATTTAAAATAAATGTAGAACCCTGAGATGGAGGGAGCACTTGTCTTTGTTTATTATATTTTCCCTTTACAGGCATACCACTAGACATGTTTTTATGTTATCAATGTATGTCCCTGCGTTAGCCATTTTCTTTGCTCCAAACTCATTTGCTTTTGTTTACAAGGCAAGAAGATCAGTGCAGATGACTTGGATCCTCTTGCACTGAGTCTGTCCAGTAACATCAGTAGTGGGTAACTGCCTCCCTGATTTTTTTTTCAGCAGTGGTTGGGCAGGGGAGACTGTACTGTTGTGTGATGTTATCTGTGATGTTCTGACGTGCAGAGGTACCGTGTAATGTCACTTTTTAGTTGGGCACAATCTTTCCTTTTATTGTTTTGCATGTAGCAAATTATTGTGCAGACTAGATGGTCAAATGTTTATCTGCCAGAGACACAGTCTATAGGATCTACACCCTTTATGCAGGACAGAAAGTAATTGCCCTGACGTTCGGAAAGATTCGGGACACATCGGAATCATATTGGAAGCTGAATTTCTAGATACAAAATATGCCCTGAGGTGACGCCGAATAGCCTCGCAATTTAGCCATCAAGCAATCCCCTGGACCAGAGTCACCAACTTTTTTTGGAAGTTTACAATGGCCATACATGTTGGCAGGAAGCAGAGGTTTTTAATTTGCAGCTGATGCTCTTTACGGACGCCTTGGGGTTGGTGGGCTTGTGGGCAATTTTTCGGGGTGCCTTTTGTGCGGAGCAATTGCGTCAAGAGTTGTTTGAGGATTGGTCGGATGTTTTGCGCCACCTCAAGTTTCGTATGCAGTGGAGCTCTGGACAGATAACATGAACGTGGTGCAGGCTCTCTCGTGACACAATATATGGTTGAAAGCTAAACATGTTCCAGGTATTCTTAACAACATTGCTGACTCCTTATCTCCATCGCAGCTGGAGGGGTTTCCTCTCCATCAGGACTGGCTTGCCCTTGGAGGGTATCGACCATCATTTGGGTTCTATCCAGACCTGTAATTCATAGATTGTGGTGTGGCATAGCTGGGTAAGCGTGCCTGGTCAAGAATTCAGCTTTTGGGATCATCGAGGGGGCTTATTTCCACGTTTGTTTATTTGTCTGGCTATGGGATTTCTGGGTTACAGCAGTTACTGCAGTGCACAGTTTGTCAGCACTTTTCTTTTTGTTCAAGATAATGGGTGTCAGGCTTCCACCCATTTGCAGACTCACCTACGTTGTATCCAGTTATCTTTTCGGATCCTTTCTTGCCTTACACAATCCTAAAAATAAAATAAAAAAAAGAGGTATTAGCAGTAGGAAGAGGGAAGTGCTCATGTCATTGTTCAGTGCACTGGTGAGACCTCACTTGGAGTATTGTACGCAGTACTGGAGACCGTATCTCCAGAAGGATATTGATACTTTGGAGAGAGTTCAGAGAAGGGCTACTAAACTGGTTCATGGGTTGAAGGATAAAACTTACCAGGAAAGGTTAAAGCATCTTAACATGTATAGCTTGGAGGAAAGACGTAACAGGGGGGATATGATAGAAACATTTAAATACATAAAGGGAATCAACACAGTAAAGGAAGAGAGTATATTTAAAAGAAGAAAAACTACCACAACTAGAGGACATAGTCTTAAATTAGAGGGGCAACGATTTAAAAGTAATATCAGGAAGTATTACTTTACTGAGAGGGTAGTGGATGTATGGAATAGCCTGCCAGCAGAAGTGGTAGAGGTAAACACAGTCAAGGATTTTAAGCATGCGTGGGCTAGACACAAGGCTATCCTAGCTATAAGACCGGGAACGGGGGACTAATAAAAGTACTCAAAAAAAAATAAAAAATTGGGCAGACTAGATGGACCGAATGGTTCTTATCTGCTGACACATTCTATGTTTCTATGTTATGCTTGCTCCTGTGTTTGTTTTTTATCTCTGTTTCATGTCATTCCCTTACTCGGCTACGGTGTATCACCCTTTCCTTGCTCGGCAATGTAGTGGTACTCTCACAGAATCGAACGCTTCCCTTGCTCAGCCAAAGAGTGACTCCCTTCCCTTTTTTGGCCTCAGAGCGACACCTACCCAGTTTGGCCCCAGAGTGGCACCTGCCCAATCCGGATCCTGTCATGTTTGTTTTATCCCTGCTACTGTATCCTAAAACCCTGTCATAGTAAAGCCCTGTCATAGTAAAGCCCTGTCATAGTAAAGTTTAGTTCTGCTCTGTCTTAGAGCCCTGTTATATGGTTTCCCTGTTTCATGCTTCTGATACCTTATTCTTTGTGATTAATTTCTGTTTGTTCTGCTGTTTGTTATTCTTTTGTTCCCTTCCATCTCAGAGTGTTATCTATGTTTGTTCCCTTGCTTTCCTACTCCTTAGCCCTGGCCTCTGTAGGTAGTCTTGTAGTTATATCTGTTCCTGTGTATGTCCCTTTGTCTGTTCCCTGTCTGTTTCTATGTTATTTCTGTTATCCTGTGCCTTTTGTTGTTTATTCTCAATATGCGATTTTCTATTCTCAATATGTGACTTTCCATTCTCATTATGTGACTTTTTTATTATTATCAGTATGTGACTTTCTATTCTCAATGTGTGACTTTCTATTCTCAATATGTGACTTTCTATTCTCAATATGCGACTTTATATTCTCAGTATGTGACTTTATATTCTCATTATGTGACTTTATATTCTCAATATGTGACTTTATATTCTCAATATGGGACTTTTTATTATCAGTATGTGACTTTCTATTCTCAATGTGTGATTTTTCTATTCTCAATATGTGACTTTCTATTCTCAATATGCAACTTTATATTCTCAATATGTGACTTTTTATTATTATCAGTATGTGACTTTATATTCTCAATGTGTGATTTTTCTATTCTCAATATGTGACTTTCTATTCTCAATATGTGACTTTCTATTCTCAATATGTGACTTTCTATTCTCAATATGTGACTTTCTATTCTTAATATGTGACTTTCTATTCTCAATATGCTACTTTCTATTCTCAATATGTGACTTTCTATTCTCAATATGCAACTTTATATTCTCAATGTGTGATTTTTCTATTCTCAATATGTGACTTTCTATTCTCAATATGTGACTTTCTATTCTCAATATGCGAATTTCTATTCTCAATATGTGACTTTCTATTCTTAATATGCGACTTTATATTCTCAATATGCGACTTTCTATTCTCAATATGTGACTTTCTATTCTCAATATGCGACTTTTTATTATTATCAGTATGTGACTTTCTATTCTCAATATGCGACTTTCAATTCTCATTATTTGACTTTCTATTCTCAATATGCGACTAGCTATTCGCGATATGTGACTTTCTATTCGCAATATGTGACTTTCTGTTCTCAATATGTGACTTTCTATTCTCAATATGCGACTTTCTATTATCAGTATGTGACTTTATATTCTCAATATGCGACTTTATATTCTCAATATGCGACTTTCTATTCTCAATATGTGACTTTCTGTTCTCAATATGTGACTTTCTATTCTCAATATGTGACTTTCTATTCTCAATATCAGACTTTCTATTCTCAATATGTGACTTTCTATTCTCAATATGTGACTTTCTATTCTCAATATGTGACTTTCTATTCTCAATATGTGACTTTCTGTTCTCAATATGTGACTTTCTATTCTCAATATGTGACTTTCTATTCTCAATATCAGACTTTCTATTCTCAATATGTGACTTTCTATTCTCAATATGTGACTTTCTATTCTCAATATGTGACTTTCTGTTCTCAATATGTGACTTTCTATTCTCAATATGTGACTTTCTATTCTCAATATGCGACTTTCTATTCTCAATATGTGACTTTCTATTCTCAATATGTGACTTTCTATTCTTAATATGTGACTTTATATTCTCAATATGTGACTTTCTATTCTCAATATGTGACTTTCTATTCTTAATATGTGACTTTCTATTCTCAATATGTGACTTTCTATTCTCAATATGTGACTTTCTATTCTCAATATGCGACTTTCTATTCTCAATATGTGACTTTCTATTCTCAATATGCGACTTTCTATTCTCAATATGTGACTTTCTATTCTCAATATGTGACTTTCTATTCTTAATATGTGACTTTATATTCTCAATATGTGACTTTCTATTATCAGTATGTGACTTTATATTCTCAATATGCGACTTTCTATTCTCAATATGTGACTTTCTGTTCTCAATATGTGACTTTCTATTCTCAATATGTGACTTTCTATTCTCAATATGCGACTTTCTATTCTCAATATGTGACTTTCTATTCTCAATATGTGACTTTCTATTCTTAATATGTGACTTTATATTCTCAATATGTGACTTTCTATTATCAGTATGTGACTTTATATTCTCATTATGTGACTTTATATTCTCAATATGTGACTTTCTATTCTCAGTATGTGACTTTATATTCTCATTATGTGACTTTATATTCTCAATATGTGACTTTATATTCACATTATTTGACTTTATATTCTCATTATGTGACTTTATATTCTCAATATGGGACTTTCTATTCTCAGTATGTGACTTTCTATTCACATTATTTGACTTTCTATTCTCAATATGTGACTTTCTATTCTTAATATGTGACTTTATATTCTCAATATGTGACTTTATATTCACTTTATTTGACTTTATATTCTCATTATGTGACTTTATATTCTCAATATGGGACTTTCTATTCTCAGTATGTGACTTTCTATTCACATTATTTGACTTTCTATTCTCATTATGTGACTTTCTATTCTCAATATGTGACTTTCTATTCTTAATATGTGACTTTATATTCTCAATATGGGACTTTCTATTCTCAGTATGTGACTTTCTATTCTCAATATGTGACTTTCTATTCTCAATATGTGACTTTCTATTCTCAATATGTGACTTTCTATTCTCAATATGTGACTTTCTATTCTCAATATGCGACTTTCTATTCTCAATATGTGACTTTCTATTCTCAATATGCGACTTTCTATTCTCAATATGCGACTTTCTATTCTCAATATGTGACTTTCTATTCTCAGTATGTGACTTTATATTCTCAGTATGTGACTTTCTATTCTCAGTATGTGACTTTCTATTCTCAATATGTGACTTTCTATTCTTAATATGTGACTTTATATTCTCAATATGCGACTTTCTATTCTCAATATGTGACTTTCTATTCTCAATATGCGACTTTCTATTCTCAATATGTGACTTTCTATTCTCAATATGTGACTTTCTATTCTCAATATGCGACTTTCTCTTCTCAATATGCGACTTTCTGTTTCAATATGCGACTTTTTATTATGATCAGTATATGACTGTGCGTATACCTTTCCCCAACCCCAATAAAAATAAAATACTTCCCTCCCGGAGTATAGAGGCTTCCGAACGTTCCCCAGACCCAATAAAATTAATTTAATTAAATAATTTACCTACCTACCCCTTACCTCTTCTGTTCCCAGGGAGGCGGGGTGATTCACCTGAAAAAAAAATCAACCTTTGAATACCACCTTTAAAAAAAACACATGCCCACCTCCATGGTACCCTGCAAATAAAATAATTACCTTTTCCAGAAGTCCAGCAGTCAGCCGTGATACCCTCGATCCTCATCTTCAACCCAGGTAAAGGTGCCACCCAAAAAGTATTCCACCTATGACTGTAAGACAATCAGATGCCTTGAAAACCAGCCAATAGCGAATCTGATGCAGGATTGAAGACATCTGATTAATCAAATGAAATGCTTCGCACAGGAACCTCCCTCAGTTTTTTTATGATTGTTAGGAGCCTCACCAGGGCTAATTCTTTTTTTTATTTATTTATTTTTATTCCATAATAGCTGAATTCCTATCGAAATTAATTTCTCTATCATGCCGTAGAAGTCTATGGGGATGAAAGAGGTATTTTTAATATTTTGCTGCTTTTGGTTTCAGAAGCTATTGGTGCGTCATTTATTACATGTGAGTAAACCTTAAATATGGCGTAATTAGACTACATTTCTGACGGAAACACCTTTATACATAAGCCCCTTTGTGGCACAGTTGATTTCATCTCGCACTTCATCTGTTAACAGTGTGCGTCAGATCCAGACGCTGGTTTCTCGCTAGTCTTTCCTGCATTAATTCCCATAAAGATAACACTTCTCCCCATTACTATGATTATAAAATAACTCTAAATATTATGACAGGCCAGTAAAATGCTGCCGCCGCTCCATCGTTTGGAAGAGCAGCAGTAAATTCATGCAGAAGTTTCCATTCAATGATGTATTGAAAGGAAGAGATTCTCAGATAGCCATGTCCTCTCTCGCTGACAACTTGCAGGATGGAGGAGATGGGTTTAAATCAGGATATACAAAGTATAGACATACAACAGACCAACCAGTGAGCAGCTAAACCCAGCTGGTTATAAAGTAACCGGCTTACAAATCTTCTTCCTCACTATATATATATAAAGAATAGCTATATCTCTATATGTTTATATATTGTACAGTGATAGTGTGTAAATTTCCAAAGTGTTTTCCTGGATCCAGCTTTTTGTGTTTATGATGCTAGATACTGCACAGTTTCTCTGTTATATGAATGTATCTGGGCAGCTCAGTGTCACATAATGTAGGCGCTATTCACCCACCTTGGACACTATGCACTGAGCCGCTCCACTGTACCCTTAAACATGGGGTCGTTTCACTTGGATTGTGAATATGGAGATCGATCGCTCCCTATAGATAAAACCACTCATTGGGTGCCAGGGATGTGTAAATTACCCTTGTAGAATGAACTGTGTCATTGCTGGCGGAGCAGTGTGCGCCTCTGTGGCCTGACGGTAATGGCACCAGTGATTGCAATACTGACGAACACCCACAGTTCCCACTTTACTCTTTCACCTAAAAGAAAAACTGACTGTGTTTAGAGGGAAAAAGAAGCTATCTCTGGGACATATTAATGGAGACAAAATCCCCCTTAGTCTCTCCAAGAACTTAGCAGAGACTTTGTACAAGGATTATCAAGGTTCTTGCATGTTGTAATCTGCATACCTCTGATGAACCTGTACTAGCTGCGAAATGCGCCAGGTGTTTATTGAATTCATTCTTTTGATTCACAGGACACATTGGGAGGGCCGAATGAGATTGATAGATATTCCCCAGTGTCCCTAACACAGCACTTTATATGATGTACTTTATTCTTATTTGTATAAGGTTTTTGATCGTATGTGCAATCATTGTGCTTCTGTGTATATGTCTTGTAGGTTCATATTTTAAGAACTAAATTAACAGTTTGTTTCATGAAGCATTTTTAGTTCCTGTCATCTATGATATGAAATACAGCACTCGTAGCCATTAATTGCCCGCAATTCCCTTGTTGCGGTGTTACTGTTTGGAGACTCTTTTTTCAATTGAATCGTGAGAGATGAGAAATCGCGACATTTGACATGTATAAAGGACAATATGGGACAAAGATCTAAAAGTGGAGCAGTTACCATAGAAACCAATGGAATGTTCCTGCTGATTACATCACTAATAGAGCTCTACCCCCAAATCACCATGGAAGCCAATGGAATGTTCCTACTGTTTACATCACTTCTAGAACTTTACCCCAGAATCACCATGGAAACCAATGGAATGTTCCTGCTGATTACATCACTTCTAGAACTTTACCCCAGAATCCCCATAGAAACCAATGGAATGTTCCTGCTGATTTCATCACTAATAGAACTCTACCTCCAAATCACCATGGACACCAATGGAATGTTCCTGCTGTTTACATCACTTCTAGAACTTTACCCCAGAATCCCCATAGAAACCAATGGAATGTCCCTGCTGATTTCATCACTAATAGAACTCTACCTCCAAATCACCATGGAAGCCAATGGAATGTTCCTGCTGATTTCATCACTAATAGAACTTTACCCCAGAATCCCCATAGAAACCAATGGAATGTCCCTGCTGATTTCATCACTAATAGAACTCTACCTCCAAATCACCATGGAAGCCAATGGAATGTTCCTGCTGATTTCATCACTAATAGAACTCTACCTCCAAATCACCATGGAAGCCAATGGAATGTTCCTGCTGATTACATCACTTCTAGAACTTTACCCCAGAATCACCATCGAAACCAATGGAATGTTCCTGCTGATTACATAACTTCTAGAACTCTATCCAGAATAGTTCATTATACAGGATCGCTTCTGAGCTTGTCTTGTGCTGTGAGTGTCTCTATAAATGTATCATTATTTGGCGTGTCCTGTTTTGTGAATATTAAATTGAATTTTACTCTCCACTCTGGCCATATAAAGGGTTAATAGGACAAGCCTGCCTCTCCCCATCACCCCTCCAGTCAGTAACATTTGCCAGCTGTCACTGTCTTGTAGTTACAGATAAAGTTATCAGTTCAAAAAGCAATGTGCGCTATAAGTTAAAGGTCAGAGCAGATAGTAGGCAAGTCCCCCCCCCCCTTCATTACACATTACACATAATGAATTAAATCATCTCTGAATCCCCATATTTTATGGTTAATCTGGCTTTTTGCGCTCTATATTCCCTGCCTTATAACAATGTTTGTCTAATTAAAAGGACCCCATCTCCTAAATAGTATTTATACTGTGAATGCAAAGAAGAAAAAACCTGAAGCATTATCTATGCCTTGGGTTAGCAGAATTGCAGCAAATGCAAGTGTCTGTGGTGTATCTTGATTATAACATAACCTGTGGCTTGATATGCTAATGCAACAAATGCATTTGCTTGCTTTTCTGCTAATACAGTGTTTTGATCATTTTTAATATGTGTTTATTCTGTACATGGTATGTAGTTGACAAAGTCCCTTTAAATACAAAACATAGGAGTGGTCACCTCCCTTCCAAAAATAAGGACGACTTTTGTCAAAAAAGGGCCGGACATGTTGTTTAGAATCATTGCTCTGTATAGTTCTATCGGGGCGGACATGTTGTCTAGAATCTTTGCTCTGTATAGTTCTATCAGGGGCAGACATGTTGTTTAGAACCTTTCCTATGTATAGCTCTATCAGGGTGCAGACATGTTGTTTAGAATCATTGCTCTGTATAATTCTATCGGGGCGGACATGTTGTTTAGAATCTTTGCTCTGTATAGCTCTATCAGGTGGTTGAAATATTGTTTAGAATCTTTGTTCTCTGTAGCTCTATCATGGGGCAGACATGTTGTTTAGAATCATTGTTCTGTATAGCTCTATCAGGGGGCAGACATGTTGTTTAGAATTATTGCTCTGTATAGCTCTATCAGGGGGCTAACGCTGTGTAACACATCCCCGGACAGCTTATTATAATATGTGGGGTGAGCGTGACTGTACCGGCTGCTGGCGTCACATCCCCGGACAGCTTATTATCATATGTGGGGTGAACGTGACTGTACCGACTGCTGGCGTCACAGAGGACGTGCTCTGTGCTAACACTGTGTAACACATCCACGGACAGTTTATTATAATATGTGGGGTGAGCGTGACTGTACCGGCTGCTGGCGTCACATCCCCGGACAGCTTATTATAATATGTGGGGGGAACGTGACTGTAACGGCTGCTGGCGTCACAGAGGATGTGCTCTGTGCTAACGCTGTGTAACACATCCCCTGACAGCTTATTATAATATGTGGGGTGAGCGTGAATGTACCGGCTGCTGGCATCACATCCCCGGACAGCTTATTATAATATGTGGGGTGAACGTGACTGTACCGGCTGCTGGCGTCACAGAGGACGTGCTCTGTGCTAACGCTGTGTAACACATCCCCGGACAGCTTATTATAATATGTGGGGTGAACGTGACTGTACCGGCTGCTGGCGTCACAGAGGACGTGCTCTGTGCTAACGCTGTGTAACGCATCCCCGGACAGCTTATTATAATATGTGGGGTGAACGTGACTGTACCGACTGCTGGCGTCACAGAGGACGTGCTCTGTGCTAACGCTGTGTAACACATCCCCGGACAGCTTATTATAATATGTGGGGTGAGCGCGACTGTAACGGCTGCTGGCGTCACATCCCCGGACAGCTTATTATAATATGTGGGGTGAACGTGACTGTACCGGCTGCTGGCGTCACATCCCCGGACAGCTTATTATAATATGTGGGGTGAACGTGACTGTACCGGCTGCTGGCGTCACATCCCCGGACAGCTTATTATAATATGTGGGGTGAACGTGACTGTACCGGCTGCTGGCGTCACATCCCCGGACAGCTTATTATAATATGTGGGGTGAACGTGACTGTACCGGCTGCTGGCGTCACATCCCCGGACAGCTTATTATAATATGTGGGGTGAGCGTGACTGTACCGCCTGCTGGCGTCACATCCCCGGACAGCTTATTATAATATGTGGGGTGAGCGTGACTGTACCGGCTGCTTGCGTCACATCCCCGGACAGCTTATTATAATATGTGGGGTGAACGTGACTGTACCGGCTGCTGGCGTCACATCCCCGGACAGCTTATTATAATATGTGGGGTGAGCGTGACTGTACCGGCTGCTGGCGTCACATCCCCGGACAGCTTATTATAATATGTGGGGTGAACGTGACTGTACCGGATGCTGGCGTCACATCCCCGGACAGCTTATTATAATATGTGGGGTGAACGTGACTGTACCGGCTGCTGGCGTCACATCCCCGGACAGCTTATTATAATATGTGGGGTGAACGTGACTGTACCGGATGCTGGCGTCACAGAGGACGTGCTCTGTACTAACGCTGTGTCACACATCCCCGGACAGCTTATTATAATATGTGGGGTGAATGTGACTGTACCGACTGCTGGCGTCACATCCCCGGACAGCTTATTGTAATATGTGGGGTGAACATGACTGTACCGGCTGCTGGCGTTACATCCCCGGACAGCTTATTATAATATGTGGGGTGAGCGCGACTGTACCGGCTGCTGGCGTCACATCCCCGGACAGCTTATTATAATATGTGGGGTGAGCGTGACTGTACCGGCTGCTGGCGTCACAGAGGACGTGCTCTGTGCTAACGCTGTGTAACACATCCCCGGACAGCTTATTATAATATGTGGGGTGAACGTGACTGTACCGGCTGCTGGCGTCACAGAGGACGTGCTCTGTGCTAACGCTGTGTAACACATCCCCGGACAGCTTATTATAATATGTGGGGTGAACGTGACTGTAACGGCTGCTGGCGTCACAGAGGACGTGCTCTGTGCTAACGCTGTGTAACGCATCCCCGGACAGCTTATTATAATATGTGGGGTGAACGTGACTGTAACGGCTGCTGGCGTCACAGAGGACGTGCTCTGTGCTAAAGGTGTGTAACGCATCCCCGGACAGCTTATTATAATATGTGGGGTGAGCGTGACTGTAACGGCTGCTGGCGTCACAGAGGACGTGCTCTGTGCTAAAGGTGTGTAACGCATCCCCGGACAGCTTATTATAATATGTGGGGTGAGCGTGACTGTACCGGCTGCTGGCGTCACATCCCCGGACAGCTTATTATAATATGTGGGGTGAGCGCGACTGTACCGGCTGCTGGCGTCACAGAGGACGTGCTCTGTGCTAACGCTGTGTAACACATCCCTGGACAGCTTATTATAATATGTGGGGTGAACGTGACTGTACCGCCTGCTGGCGTCACAGAGGACGTGCTCTGTACTAACGCTGTGTAACACATCCCCGGACAGCTTATTATAATATGTGGGGTGAGCGTGACTGTACCGGCTGCTGGCGTCACATCCCCGGACAGCTTATTATAATATGTGGGGTGAGCGTGACTGTACCGGCTGCTGGCGTCACATCCCCGGACAGCTTATTATAATATGTGGGGTGAACGTGACTGTAACGGCTGCTGGCGTCACATCCCCGGACAGCTTATTATAATATGTGGGGTGAGCGTGACTGTACCGGCTGCTGGCGTCACATCCCCGGACAGCTTATTATAATATGTGGGGTGAACGTGACTGTAACGGCTGCTGGCGTCACATCCCCGGACAGCTTATTATAATATGTGGGGTGAACGTGACTGTAACGCCTGCTGGCGTCACAGAGGACGTGCTCTGTGCTAACGCTGTGTAACACATCCCCGGACAGCTTATTATAATATGTGGGGTGAGCGTGACTGTAACGGCTGCTGGCGTCACAGAGGACGTGCTCTGTGCTAACGCTGTGTAACACATCCCCGGACAGCTTATTATTTTCACAGAAAGACCATTTTCTTTCACATTTCAAGGACCAGACAATCCTGATTTGGGACCTCTGTCCCACGCTACGGATTTCCTGCTCTGGCATGCCGGTTTACAGTGTGGCATATGCAAAGCTGGTTGGCATTCTACCTGACAGTGCCATAGCATCTCCCCACTCCGTTCTCCGATTCCAACCACATAAATGAGGTGGGGTATTAAATGAAACTCTACTCCTAAAGTTGATGTATCATGAAAGAAGCGTTTTTCCCCCTAAATTTAAATCCTTAAATTAGGGGTCCAGCCCGTAATTGGGACAATAGAGTGTTGCCCACACCCCTTACTCTCTCCCCTGCAGCGATATCTACATTTAGCCACCCTTTGGTCTACACAGATCCAGGTCTGCAGGCTAACACTGCCTTACACTCCTAGAGTTATAGTCTAACAATAAAAACGGGACTGTTTTTTTATTTATTTACTGAAGACGTTTGTTTTATGGTCTGTCAATATTAGTACTACACTTGTCCTTTAACTGACCCCATGCCACCTGTATCTCACCCTTGTTACTAAGCTGCTCATAAACCCCATCTCGATAATGATGAGAATCTTGTAAAATGCAGATTCTCTTTTATGAAACATGGACCCCGGCAGTTCTGGGTTATGTGCATGGTGGTTGGAAGGATTTACATGCAACGCAAGTTAAACATGGTGATGGTCTGGATACACGGTGATGGTCTGGATACATGGTGATGGTCTGGTTACATGGTGATGGTCTGGATACATGGTGATGGTCTGGATACATGGTGATGGTCTGGATACATGGTGATGGTCTGGTTACATGGTGATGCTCTGGATACATGGTGATGGTCTGGATACACGGTGATGGTCTGGATACACGGTGATGGTCTGGATACACGGTGATGGTCTGGTTACACGGTGATGGTCTGGATACACGGTGATGGTCTGGATACACGGTGATGGTCTGGTTACATGGTGATGGTCTGGATACATGGTGATGGTCTGGTTACATGGTGATGGTCTGGTTACATGGTGATGGTCTGGATACATGGTGATGGTCTGGATACACGGTGATGGTCTGGATACACGGTGATGGTCTGGTTACATGGTGATGGTCTGGATACATGGTGATGGTCTGGATACATGGTGATGGTCTGGTTACATGGTGATGGTCTGGTTACATGGTGATGGCTGGATACATGGTGATGGTCTGGATACATGGTGATGGTCTGGTTACACGGTGATGGTCTGGATACACGGTGATGGTCTGGTTACACGGTGATGGTCTGGATACATGGTGATGGTCTGGTTACATGGTGATGGTCTGGTTACATGGTGATGGTCTGGATACACGGTGATGGTCTGGATACACGGTGATGGTCTGGATACACGGTGATGGTCTGGTTACACGGTGATGGTCTGGATACACGGTGATGGTCTGGATACACGGTGATGGTCTGGTTACATGGTGATGGTCTGGATACATGGTGATGGTCTGGTTACATGGTGATGGTCTGGTTACATGGTGATGGTCTGGATACACGGTGATGTTCTGGATACACGGTGATGGTCTGGTTACATGGTGATGGTCTGGATACATGGTGATGGTCTGGATACATGGTGATGGTCTGGATACACGGTGATGGTCTGGTTACATGGTGATGGTCTGGATACATGGTGATGGTCTGGTTACATGGTGATGGTCTGGTTACATGGTGATGGTCTGGATACATGGTGATGGTCTGGATACATGGTGATGGTCTGGTTACACGGTGATGGTCTGGTTACACGGTGATGGTCTGGATACATGGTGATGGTCTGGATACATGGTGATGGTCTGGATACACGGTGATGGTCTGGATACATGGTGATGGTCTGGATACATGGTGATGGTCTGGATACATGGTGATGGTCTGGATACACGGTGATGGTCTGGATACATGGTGATGGTCTGGATACACGGTGATGGTCTGGATACACGGTGATGGTCTGGATACACGGTGATGGTCTGGATACACGGTGATGGTCTGGATACATGGTGATGGTCTGGATACACGGTGATGGTCTGGATACATGGTGATGGTCTG
Organism: Pelodytes ibericus; assembly: GCA_036172795.1. NCBI lineage: Eukaryota > Metazoa > Chordata > Amphibia > Anura > Pelodytidae > Pelodytes > Pelodytes ibericus. Next base: position 1,344,284 of record CM069858.1, on the reverse strand, counting down.
GATACACGGTGATGGTCTGGATACACGGTGATGGTCTGGATACACGGTGATGGTCTGGATACACGGTGATGGTCTGGATACACGGTGATGGTCTGGATACATGGTGATGGTCTGGATACACGGTGATGGTCTGGATACACGGTGATGGTCTGGATACACGGTGATGGTCTGGATACATGGTTATGTTGCCAAGGAATAGGCGATGATTCTGCGCAGATTATAACTGAAAGTCCAAAGGTGACAGATCTCTGGAAAGAAGAACGAACGCTTCTGCAGGAAATGAATAGTAAGGAGAATATGTAGACGCTGGTATTTAATTAATGTGAGAAAATTAATACTAAAGAATAAACAAAGCGATTGAGCTCAATAAGAGAAGAGCCTCCAACAACCTGATAGGTGAAACCATGTCATGGATGAGAGCTGGCTTTCTACAGAGTGACCGAGACTCCCCAGCTTATGACCTTTCTCCATATTGATTATTTATTATAGTGAAACTGTAGATCAAGCTAAATAGATGTAACGTTTTCACTCACGAGACAAGAACAAAAACTAAACAGTGGACAATTTCCGAGTTAGTATTACCAGATGCCTCATCCCACTGGCAAGATGCAAACCTGTCCACTCCGTCCAACCACTTAAAGTACCTCCCCGCAGCCAAAAGTCGTGCTGGCATCTCTAACTCAAACTCCGTGTGTGAAACATGGTGTGAGCGCTGCTGCAGAGCTGTGGTGTTGGAAGTGATGGTAAATATTAAATTCCTGCAGAGACTGGATGCCAACTGTGCTTTAGCCTGAATCAGTCAGAGACTAGACACAAATCAATCTTAGCTCCACCGATACCATGGAGGACAAGAATCTGTGTACAGACCTTGCCACTCACTGTGCTTCATTCACAATGATAATAAAGATAGAGGGTTTGCCATGGATTGATCAGACTTGTAGGTTACACTGGGTGCAGAGAGTTATAGATGACCCCGAGGGTCGTATGAATGATACAATAGTCAGTACATACCGGTTAGCCTCTTTAATAGGAGGAACAGCTCAGATATATTGTATTCCTCACTCACACAGTACCTGAGACATCAGAGAAATGGCATTTGTAGAAATGTGTTGCAGTGTTTATTTCAAGATCAGATCTTTGCTCTGATTGGCTGGTGCCAGTCATACCCTCCCTGATCCTGCTGCTTGGTCCCTGTCTGACACTGCCAGTCATACTCTAACACCCTCCATGACTCTACTAGTCGTACCCTCCTTACCCTGCTAGTTGGTTATACCATTGCTGACCCTGCCAATCATACCCTCTATGTGACCCTGTCAATCATACCCTCCCTGACCCTGCCAGTCATACCTGCTCTGTGACCCTGTCAATCTTACCCTCCCTGACCCTGCTAGTCATACCTTTCTGACTGTCAACTGGTCACTCGCTAACACTGCCAGTCAAACCCTCCTAACCCTGCCAGTCATACCCTCCCTGACCCTGCCAATTGTTTGCTCACTGACCCTACCAATTGTTTGCTCCCTGACCCTGCCAGTCATACCCTCCCTGACCCTGCCAGTTATAACCTCCTGACCCTGGCTGTCAGTGGCTCCCTGGCCTTACCAGTTGGTCTTCCTGACCCTGCCAGTTGGTGGTTTTTTGAGCCAGCCAGTCATAACCTCCTGATCCTGCCAGTCAGTTGCTCACTGGCCTATTCAGTTGGTCACTCCTGCCAGCCGGTTAAATGATCTTTTCTTAAAACCATGATTCATTCTGTGGCTGTGATTCATTCTGAAAGTCGTGATCCATTCTCCTGCTGTGATCTTTTCTTAAACCTAGGATCCATTCTTAAAACTGTGACCAATTCTGCTGCCATGATCCATTCTTAAAGATTCTGCTGATGTGATCATTATTTTGCCTTCTGTTATGATCTATTTGTAAAGCCGTAATCCATTCTGCTGCCATGAACCATTCTAATGCTGTGACCGATTTATAAAGCAATGACCCATTCTGCAGACATCATCCATTCTTAACTCCGTGACCCAACCTGCTACCACAATCCATTTTAAAAGCCCTGATCCATTCTGGTATCATTATCCATTCTTAAAACCATGATCCATTGTGCTGCTGTGATTTCTTTTTAAAGTTGTGATCCATTCTGCTGCCATGATCTTTTCTTAAAGCCGGTAAGTAATAAACACAATCAGCACTTCAGTGACCAAGCGGTTTTATTAATCTCAAAGGCAATCTTTTCAATTCTGCTATCATGATCCATTCTGCAAGCTGTGATCCGTTCTGCTATCATGATCCATTCTGCAAGCTGTGATCCGTTCTGCTATCATCATCCATTCTGCAAGCTGTGATCCGTTCTGCTATCATGATCCATTCTGCAAGCTGTGATCCGTTCTGCTATCATCATCCATTCTGCAAGCTGTGATCCATTCTGCTATCATGATCCATTCTGCAAGCTGTGATCCGTTCTATCATGATCCATTCTGCAAGCTGTGATCAATTCTGCTATCATCATCCATTCTGCAAGCTGTGATCCGTTCTTCAGTCATGATCCATTCTGCAAGCTGTGATCCGTTCTGCTATCATGATCCATTCTGCAAGCTGTGATCCGTTCTGCTATCATCATCCATTCTGCAAGCTGTGATCCATTCTGCTATCATGATCCATTCTGCAAGCTGTGATCCGTTCTGCTATCATGATCCATTCTGCAAGCTGTGATCCGTTCTGCTATCATCATCCATTCTGCAAGCTGTGATCCGTTCTGCTATCATGATCCATTCTGCAAGCTGTGATCCGTTCTGCTATCATCATCCATTCTGCAAGCTGTGATCCATTCTGCTATCATGATCCATTCTGCAAGCTGTGATCCGTTCTATCATGATCCATTCTGCAAGCTGTGATCAATTCTGCTATCATCATCCATTCTGCAAGCTGTGATCCGTTCTTCAGTCATGATCCATTCTGCAAGCTGTGATCCGTTCTGCTATCATGATCCATTCTGCAAGCTGTGATCCGTTCTGCTATCATGATCCATTCTGCAAGCTGTGATCCGTTCTGCTATCATTATCCATTCTGCAAGCTGTGATCCGTTCTGCTATCATGATCCATTCTGCAAGCTGTGATCAGTTCTGCTATCATGATCCATTCTGCAAGCTGTGATCCGTTCTGCTATCATTATCCATTCTGCAAGCTGTGATCCGTTCTGCTATCATGATCCATTCTGCAAGCTGTGATCAGTTCTGCTATCATGATCCATTCTGCAAGCTGTGATCCGTTCTGCTATCATGATCCATTCTGCAAGCTGTGATCCGTTCTGCTATCATGATCCATTCTGCAAGCTGTGATCCGTTCTGCAATCATGATCCATTCTGCAAGCTGTGATCCGTTCTGCTATCATGATCCATTCTGCAAGCTGTGATCCGTTCTGCTATCATGATCCATTCTGCAAGCTGTGATCCGTTCTGCTATCATGATCCATTCTGCAAGCTGTTATCCATTCTGTTATCCAGTGCTGTATTTACCACGAGGCATCCTAGGCGGATGCCTATGGCGGCAAATTTTGGGGGGCGGCAGCGCCCCCCAGCACTGAAAAAAAAAATAATAAAAAAAAATAAATAATCTGGCCCTTTAAAAAAAAAAAAAAAAACCCCACCGCGCTTGCAGGCAGAGACGGAGGTGAGAGGGGATCGGAAGATCCCCCCTCACCAACGCTCTGCCTGCCAGGCTGCACGGGGAGCCGAACAGGCAGCACAGAGAAACCTCCGTGCAGTGTGACAGAGAAACCTCCGTGCAGTGTGACAGAGAAACCTCCGTGCTGCCTGTTCGGCTCCCCGTGCAGTGTGCCGACACGGAAGTGCCGACAGTCACGTGACGGGCGCGCTGACGTCATACGCACGCCCGGTCACGTGACCTGTCGGCACAATCGCCGGGAAGCCGAACAGCATGGAGGGACCATGCTGCCTGCCACCAGGGAAAGGTAAGTGCTGATGGGAGACTGTGTGTGTGTGTGTGTGTGTGTGTGTGTCTGAGTGTGATGGGAGTCAGAGTGTGTGTGATGGGAGACAGTGTGTGACTGAGTGTGATGGGAGTCAGAGTGTGTGTGATGTGAGACAGTGTGTGTGACTGAGTGTGATGGGAGTCAGAGTGTGTGTGATGGGAGACAGTGTGTGTGACTGAGTGTGATGGGAATCAGAGTGTGTGTGATGGGAGACAGTGTGTGACTGAGTGTGATGGGAGTCAGAGTGTGTGTGATGGGAGACAGTGTGTGTGACTGAGTGTGATGGGAGTCAGAGTGTGTGTGATGGGAGACTGTGTGTGACTGAGTGTGATGGGAATCAGAGTGTGTGTGATGGGAGACAGTGTGACTGAGTGTGATGGGAGTCAGAGTGTGTGTGATGGGAGTCAGAGTGTGCGTGATGGGAGTAGGAGTGTGTGACTGAGTGTGATGGGAGTGTAAGCTTGATGTGAGTCTGAATGATGGGGCATGTCTTAGGTGTGTAACGTGGGTGTGCAGCTTGGGTAGGGGGGTGCCCGGATTTTGTCTGCCGAGGGCAGCACAAAATCAAGATACACCACTGCTGTTATCATGATCCATTCTGCAAGCTGTGATCCGTTCTGTTATCATGATCCATTCTGCAAGCTGTTATCCATTCTGCTATCATGATCCATTCGTAAAGCTTTATTTTTAGTTTCCTCCCATGGGAAAGGCAGCACCACATGCTAATCACTTGCATGACCACAGGTGGTGGAATAGAAATCACTATACTCTGATTTATCAGCATTAATATGGAGAATTACAGTAATTACACCGCTGTGCTCAGTGCACACCATATAGATCTTACAGTACTCTACATACCCTGCAGTGCTCTGCACCACCACACTACATCCCCGGCAGTGCTCTACGCCCACACTACATCCCCTGCAGTACTCCGCATCCACACCAGATCTCCGGCAGTGCTCTGAGTGCACACTACATCCCCTGCAGTACTCCACATCAGATTCCTTGCAGTGCTCTATGCCGACACTATGTCCCCTGCAGTACTCTATGCCCACACTACATCCCCTGCAGTACTCCGCATCCACACCAGATCCCTGGCAGTGCTACGAGTGCACACTACATCCCCTGCATCCACATTAGATCCCTGGTAGTGCTCTGCGCCCACTCTACATCCCCTGCAGTATTCCACATCCACACCAGATCCCTGGCAGTGCTCTGCACCCACACTACATCCCCTGCAGTACTCCACATCCACACCAGACCCCTGGCAGTGCTCTGTGACCACACTACATCCCCTGCAGTACTCCTCATCCACACTAGATCCCTGGCAGTGCTCTGAGTGTACACTACATCCCCTGCAGTACCTTGCATCCACATTAGATCCCCTGCAGTACTCTGCTTCCACACCAGATCACTGGCAGTGCTCTGAGTGCACAATACATCCCCTGCAGTACCCTGCATCCACATTAGATCCCTGGCAGTGCTCTGCGTCCACACTACATCCCCTGCAGTACTCTTCATCCACACTAGATCCCTGGCAGTGCTCTGAGTGCACACTACATCCCCTGCAGTACACCAGATCCCTGGCAGTGCTCTGCGCCCACACTACATCCCCTGCAGTACTCCTCATCCACACTAGATCCCTCGCAGTGCTCTGCATCCACACTAGATCCCTGACAGTGCTCTGCGCCACACTACATCCCCTTCATCCACATTACATCCCTGGCCATGCTCTGAGTGCACACTACATACTCATCAGTGCTCTGCATGCACACTCCATCAGTGCCTGGTATAATCTCATTCAGGATTATAGTTACTGTATGGAGCTGGTCGATGCTGGAACGAGATCCCTAGCCAGTATGAATGTGATCTCTCTGCTCTCACCTGGCAGATGTATAGTGAATTGACAGCATGTGGTAATAATGGACAGAGTGTTAAAAATCTCTCACTGCCTTTTGTTGTGATTGGCTAGATAAGATCCAGGGATGGTCTTTACAGACCTCCGCAGTGCCCTGACCTTTACACATGGCAAATGCAGGTCATTTATTTATATAACGAGCAGAAAGGAATCGGCTGCTACCACGTGGCACCAAGTCCATGTCTCCTGCCCTCCAACTGATCTACACTAGGGAGGTGGCTTGGAACAGCCGGGATACCAAGTCATTGCTGCAACAAGCTTGGGGGCGAGATACTGGGTTGTCAGAAGTAATGACTCACGGGAGGAAGATATTATTCTGCCTCTTTATAGGTCCATGGTAAGACCTCACCTTGAAAATGTGGTTCAGTTCTGGGTGCCTTTAAAAAAAAAAAAAAAAAGACATTATGGAACTAGAGAAAGTGCACAGGAGGGCTACAAAACTAATAAGGGGAGTGGAAAGTTTTAGTTATGAATAAAGACTATAAAAGTTAAATCTGTACACGCTAGAGAAACAGTGGCTTAGAGGGAATATGATAATCTTATATAAATATGTACAGGGCCCATACAAAGGGCTTTCTAAAGACCTGCTCGTTAACAGAACAGTACAAAGGACAAGACCCACTAAGACTGGAAGAAAGGAGAATTAGTCTACAACAGTAGAAGGGATTCTTTACAGTAAGGACAATTAAGATATGGAATCCGCTGCCTGAAGAAGGGGTCCTAACAAATCCGTTAGATGCCTTTAGAAGCGGCCTGATAGTTTGTTAATGAGTTGGAGCATAGAGGGCTAAGTATCTTAGTATAGACATTAATATTTATTTAGTGCTTGTTGGTCCAGGGAGACATCTGATTGTCATTTGGAGTCAAGAAGGATTTATTTCCCCACTGAAAGCAGAATTGGAAATAACTGAAGGGGTTTTTATTTTCTTCTTGATCAACAGTGGGTACATGGGATAGGAAAAGGGTTCAACTTGAAGGACGCAAGTCTATTTTCAACCTAAATTACTATGTAACTGTGTAACACTAGCGTTCACCTCCATTGTGCTTTTTTCATTGTGTAACAAATCCAACCTTTATCCAAACACAGCCAAGGTATGAAACCATCCCAAAACTGAACACCTGTCCACACGCCATCGTCCAGCTGCTCCTTCCCCGCCATGTTTCAATAATTTAAGACCTTAATTTCTAACAGGGCAATTTCCTTCTTGACCCGTATTATTTGCTCAGGTGTAATTGCAATGATCTGTTTTCTTCTCTCATTATTCTGGGTCAGGCGCTGCATGATCTGAGCCTCCTGTGTGTGGGATAACATCCGGTAATGAGCTTGGTTAGCTACCACTCTGCGTTGGGAGCTGTGGTGCACTTGGTTTAAAACTGCCCAGCATATTCATTGATTTCCTGTCTGCACTGTGTATATCACAGACAGATTTGCCTGCAGCTAACAAACAATGTCATTTCTATGTCCTGTAACGATAACATGCCGATCCTTATAAACAGAGAGTGTTATTAGCATAATTTCAAATACATTGCGCCCCCCCCCCCCCCCCCCAGGGTATCCAGTGAATGATCCCAGTGTATCATTACTTTGTAACACGGTATAATCTCCCGATCCCAGTGTATCATTACTTTGTAACACGGTATAATCTCCCGATCCCAGTGTATCATTACTTTGTAACATGGTATAATCTCCCGATCCCAGTGTATCATTACTTTGTAACATGGTATAATCTCCCGATCCCAGTGTATCATTACTTTGTAACACGGGATAATCTCCCGATCCCAGCGTATCATTACTTTGTAACACGGTATAATCTCCCGATCCCAGTGTATCATTACTTTGTAACACGGGATAATCTCGAGATACCAGTGTATCATTACTTTGTAACACGGTATAATCTCCCGATCCCAGTGTATCATTACTTTGTAACACGGTATAATCTCCCGATCCCAGTGTATCATTACTTTGTAACACGGTATAATCTCCCGATCCCAGTGTATCATTACTTTGTAACACGGTATAAACTCCAGATACCAGTGTATCATTACTTTGTAACACGGGATAATCTCCCGATCCCAGTGTATCATTACTTTGTAACACGGGATAATCTCCCGATCCCAGTGTATCATTACTTTGTAACACGGTATAATCTCCCGATCCCAGTGTATCATTACTTTGTAACACGGTATAATCTCCCGATCCCAGTGTATCATTACTTTGTAACATGGTATAATCTCCAGATACCAGTGTATCATTACTTTGTAACACGGGATAATCTCGAGATACCAGTGTATCAATACTTTGTAACATGGTATAATCTCCCGATCCCAGTGTATCATTACTTTGTAACACGGTATAATCTCCAGATACCAGTGTATCATTACTTTGTAACACGGTATAATCACCCGATCCCAGTGTATCATTACTTTGTAACACGGTATAATCTCCCGATCTCAGTGTATCATTACTTTGTAACACGGTATAATCTCCTGATCCCAGCGTATCATTACTTTGTAACACGGCATAATCTCCAGATACCAGTGTATCATTACTTTGTAACGCAGTATAATCTCCCAATCCCAGTGTATCATTACTTTGTAACACGGTATAATCTCCCGATCCCAGTGTATCATTACTTTGTAACATGGTATAATCTCCAGATACCAGTGTATCATTACTTTGTAACACGGGATAATCTCGAGATACCAGTGTATCATTACTTTGTAACACGGTATAATCTCCCGATCCCAGTGTATCATTACTTTGTAACACGGTATAATCTCCCGATCCCAGTGTATCATTACTTTGTAACACGGTATAATCTCCCGATCCCAGTGTATCATTACTTTGTAACACGGTATAATCTCCCGATCCCAGTGTATCATTACTTTGTAACACGGTATAAACTCCAGATACCAGTGTATCATTACTTTGTAACACGGGATAATCTCCTGATTCCAGCGTATCATTATTTTATAACACGGGATAATCTCCCGATCCCAGCGTATCATTATTTTATAACACGGGATAATCTCCCTATCCCAGTGTATCATTACTTTATAACACGGTATAATCTCCCGATCCCAGTGTATCATTACTTTCTAACACGGTATAATCTCCCGATCCCAGTGTATCATTACTTTCTAACACGGTATAATCTCCCAATCCTAGTGTATCATTACTTTGTAACACGGTATAATCTCCCGATCCCAGTGTATCATTACTTTGTAACACGGTATAATCGCCCGATCCCAGTGTATCATTACTTTGTAACACAGTATAATCTCCCAATCCTAGTGTATCATTACTTTGTAACACGGTATAATCTCCTGATTCCAGCGTATCATTATTTTATAACACGGGATAATCTCCCTATCCCAGCGTATCATTATTTTATAACACGGGATAATCTCCCGATCCCAGTGTATCATTACTTTGTAACACGGTATAATCTCCCGATCCCAGTGTATCATTACTTTGTAACACGGTATAATCTCCCGATCCCAGTGTATCATTACTTTGTAACACGGTATAATCTCCCGATCCCAGTGTATCATTACTTTGTAACACGGTATAAACTCCAGATACCAGTGTATCATTACTTTGTAACACGGGATAATCTCCTGATTCCAGCGTATCATTATTTTATAACACGGGATAATCTCCCGATCCCAGCGTATCATTATTTTATAACACGGGATAATCTCCCTATCCCACTGTATCATTACTTTATAACACGGTATAATCTCCCGATCCCAGTGTATCATTACTTTCTAACACGGTATAATCTCCCGATCCCAGTGTATCATTACTTTCTAACACGGTATAATCTCCCGATCCCAGCGTATCATTACTTTGTAACACGGTATAATCTCCCGATCCCAGCGTATCATTACTTTGTAACACGGTATAATCTCCCGATCCCAGCGTATCATTGCTTTGTAACACGGGATAATCTCCCGATCCCAGTGTATCATTACTTTGTAACACGGTATAATCTCCCGATCCCAGTGTATCATTACTTTGTAACACGGTATAATCTCCAGATACCAGTGTATCATTACTTTGTAACACGGTATAATCTCCCGATCCCAGTGTATCATTACTTTGTAACATGGTATAATCTCCAGATACCAGTGTATCATTACTTTGTAACACGGGATAATCTCGAGATACCAGTGTATCATTACTTTGTAACATGGTATAATCTCCGGTTCCCAGTGTATCATTACTTTGTAACACGGTATAATCTCCCGATCCCAGTGTATCATTATTTTGTAACACGGTATAATCTCCCGATCTCAGTGTATCATTACTTTGTAACACGGTATAATCTCCTGATTCCAGCGTATCATTATTTTATAACACAGGATAATCTCCCGATCCCAGCGTATCATTACTACATAATTTTACACTGTATAATATCCCTCATGTAGAGATAACATTCCCCGGACATTTTTAAGATGTTTGATTTATTTATCTGATTATTTCTTGTAGTGTTAGAGCTTCTTCTCTTTTACAGACCTGCTTTGATTGGGGGGAATTAATTCTACTTCTAAACTTTAACCCTCACAGGCAAAATCTGCATCATCACTAATATGACTGTTTGTCAATGGGAAATTCCAACAGGATTCTGCAAAGAGTAATGTAATGTTTGTGCTTTTTTCTTTCACCCCTAAATCTCCTCCCTCATTATTTAGATAAAATGCCCCCCTCTCTTCCACAGACCCCAGCTGAGAGGGACTGGCATCCGCCGTGGAGATAAAAGACGCCTGTCTGGCCAGATTAGTGTAAGGCTGATACGGCTCATTCATTATAGTGTAATGTCATTAGGACAAGCCTGGAGCACTGTTCAAAGCTGAAAGCCCTTCCTCTCTGACGTCACGGGAGGGGAGCCTGTCCGGATCTCTGGCAAGCTGAGCCTGGGATATTGTATAAAAATCCATGATAGAGTGGAGCCTTGTCAGAGAGGTTGGATGGGAGTCAGCTGCCTGGATGCACTATCATTGCACTCAGTAAAATATATATATTAAATGTTCTGATAGTGTGATGCGTGTTATAATATGTTCTGATGGGGTGACGCGTGTTTTAATATGTTCTGATAGTGTGATGCGTGTTATAATATGTTCTGATAGGGTGACGTGTGTTATAATATGTTCTGATAGGGTGACGCGTGTTATAATATATTCTGATAGGGTGACGTGTGTTATAATATGTTCTGATAGTGTGATGCGTGTTATAATATGTTCTGATAGGGTGACGCGTGTTATAATATATTCTGATAGGGTGACGCGTGTTATAATATATTCTGATAGGGTGACGCGTGTTATAATATGTTCTGATAGGGTGACGTGTGTTATAATATGTTCTGATAGTGTGATGCATGTTATAATATGTTCTGATAGGGTGACGTGTGTTATATGTTCTGATAGGGTGACGTGTGTTATAATATGTTCTGATAGGGTGACGCGTGTTATAATATATTCTGATAGGGTGACGCGTGTTATAATATATTCTGATAGGGTGACGTTTGTTATAATATATTCTGATAGGGTGACGTGTGTTATAATATGTTCTGATGGGGTGACGCGTGTTATAATATATTTTGATAGGGTGACGTGTGTTATAATATATTCTGATAGGGTGACGTGTGTTATAATATATTCTTATAGGGTGACGTGTGTTATAATATGTTCTGATAATGTGACGCATGTTATAATATGTTCTGATAGGGTGACGCGTGTTATAATATATTCTGATAGGATGGCGTGTGTTATAATATATTCTGATAGGGTGACGTGTGTTATAATATGTTCTGATAATGTGACGCATGTTATAATATATTCTGATAGGGTGACGTGTGTTATAATATGTTCTGATAGGGTGACGTGTGTTATAATATATTCTGATAGGATGACGTGTATTATAATATGTTCTGATAGGGTGACGCGTGTTATAATATGTTCTGATAATGTGACGCATGTTATAATATGTTCTGATAGGGTGACGCGTGTTATAATATATTCTGATAGGGTGACGTGTGTTATAATATGTTCTGATAATGTGACGCATGTTATAATATATTCTGATAGGGTGACGCGTGTTATAATATGTTCTGATAATGTGACGCGTGTTATAATATATTCTGATAGGGTGACGCGTGTTATAATATATTCTGATAGGGTGACATGTGTTATAATATGTTCTGATAATGTGATACATGTTATAATATGTTCTGATGGGGTGACGCGTGTTATAATATATTCTGATAGGGTGAGGTGTGTTATAATATGTTCTGATAGGGTGACGCGTGTTATAATATGTTCTGATAGGGTGCCGTGTGTTATAATATATTCTGATAGGGTGACATGTGTTATAATATGTTCTGATAATGTGATACATGTTATAATATGTTCTGATGGGGTGACGCGTGTTATAATATATTCTGATAGGGTGACGTGTGTTATAATATGTTCTCATAGTGTGACGCGTGTTATAATATATTCTGATAGGGTGAGGTGTGTTATAATATATTCTGATAGGGTGAGGTGTGTTATAATATGTTCTGGTAGGGTGACGCGTGTTATAATATATTCTGGTAGGGTGACATGTGTTATAATATATTCTTATAGGGTGACGTGTGTTATAATATGTTCTGATAATGTGACGCATGTTATAATATGTTCTGATAGGGTGACGCGTGTTATAATATATTCTGATAGGATGGCGTGTGTTATAATATATTCTGATAGGGTGACGTGTGTTATAATATGTTCTGATAATGTGACGCATGTTATAATATATTCTGATAGGGTGACGTGTGTTATAATATGTTCTGATAGGGTGACGTGTGTTATAATATATTCTGATAGGATGACGTGTATTATAATATGTTCTGATAGGGTGACGCGTGTTATAATATGTTCTGATAATGTGACGCATGTTATAATATGTTCTGATAGGGTGACGCGTGTTATAATATATTCTGATAGGGTGACGTGTGTTATAATATGTTCTGATAATGTGACGCATGTTATAATATATTCTGATAGGGTGACGCGTGTTATAATATGTTCTGATAATGTGACGCATGTTATAATATGTTCTGATAGGGTGACCCGTGTTATAATATATTCTGATAGGATGGCGTGTGTTATAATATATTCTGATAGGGTGACGTGTGTTATAATATGTTCTGATAATGTGACGCATGTTATAATATATTCTGATAGGGTGATGTGTGTTATAATATGTTCTGATAGGGTGACGTGTGTTATAATATATTCTGATAGGATGACGTGTGTTATAATATGTTCTGATAGGGTGACGCGTGTTATAATATATTCTGATAGGGTGACGCATGTTATAATATGTTCTGATAATGTGACGCATGTTATAATACATTCTGATAGGGTGACGCGTGTTATAATATGTTCTGATAATGTGACGCATGTTATAATATATTCTGATAGGGTGACGCGTGTTATAATATATTCTGATAGGGTGACATGTGTTATAATATATTCTGATAGGGTGACATGTGTTATAATATGTTCTGATAATGTGATACATGTTATAATATGTTCCGATGGGGTGACGCGTGTTATAATATATTCTGATAGGGTGAGGTGTGTTATAATATGTTCTGATAGGGTGACGCGTGTTATAATATGTTCTGATAGGGTTCCGTGTGTTATAATATATTCTGATAGGGTGACATGTGTTATAATATGTTCTGAGAATGTGATACATGTTAGAATATGTTCTGATGGGGTGACGCGTGTTATAATATATTCCGATAGGGTGACGTGTGTTATAATATGTTCTGGTAGGGTGACGCGTGTTATAATATATTCTGATAGGGTGAGGTGTGTTATAATATGTTCTGGTAGGGTGACGAGTGTTATAATATATTCTGATAGGATGACGTGTGTTATAATATGCTCTGATGGGGTGACGCGTGTTATAATATGTTCTGATAGGGTGACGCGTGTTATAATATATTCTGATAGGGTGAGGTGTGTTATAATATGCTCTGATAGGGTGACGCGTGTTATAATATGTTCTGATAGGGTGACGCGTGTTATAATATATTCCGATAGGGTGACGTGTGCTATAATATGTTCTGATAGGGTGACGCGTGTTATAATATGTTCTGATAGGGTGATGCGTGTTGTGTGTTGTAATATGTTCTGATAAGGTGACGCATGTTATAATATGTTCTGATAGGGTGACGTTTGTTATAATATGTTCTGATAGTGTGATGCGTGTTATGATATGTTCTGATAGGGTGACGTGTGTTAGAATATATTCTGATAGGGTGACGTGTGTTATAATATGTTCTGATAGGGTGACGTGTGTTATAATATGTTCTGATAGGGCGACGTGTGTTATAATATGTTCTGATAGGGTGACGCGTGTTATAATATATTCTGATAGGATGACGTGTGTTATAATATGCTCTGATAGGGTGACGCGTGTTATAATCTATTCTGATAGGGTGACGTGTGTTATAATATGTTCTGATAGGGTGACGCGTGTTGTATGTTGTAATATGTTCTGATAGGGTGACGCATGTTATAATATGTTCTGATAGGGTGACGCGTGTTGTGTGTTATAATATGTTCTGATAGGGTGACTTGTGTTAAAATATGTTCTGATAGGGTGACACGTGTTATAATATATTCTGATAGGGTGACGTGTGTTATAATATGTTCAGATAGGGTGACGCGTGTTATAATATATTCTGATAGGGTGACGCATGTTATAATATATTATGATGGGGTGACGCATGTTATAATATGTTCTGATAGGGTGACGCGTGTTATAATATATTCTGATAGGATGGCGTGTGATAGGGTGACGTGTGTTATAATATGTTCTGATAGGGTGACGCGTGTTATAATATATTCTGATAATGTGACGTGTGTTATAATATGTTCTGATAGGGTGATGTGTGTTATAATATGTTCTGATAGGGTGACGTGTGTTATAATATGTTCTGATAGGGTGACGCGTGTTATAATATGTTCTGATAGGGTGACGCGTGTTATAATATATTCTGATAGGATGGCGTGTGTTATAATATGTTCTGATAGGGTGACGCATGTTATAATATATTCTGATAATGTGACGTGTGTTATATTATGTTCTGATAGGATGACGCGTGTTAAATTATATATTCTGATAGGGTGACGTGTGTTATAATATGTTCTGATAGGGTGACGCGTGTTATAATATATTCTGATAGGGTGACGTGTGTTATAATATGTTCTGATAGGGTGACGCGTGTTATAATATGTTCTGATAGGGTGACGTGTGTTATAATATGTTCTGATAGGGTGACGTGTGTTATAATATGCTCTGATAGGATGACGTGTGTTATAATATATTCTGATAATGTGACGTGTGTTATAATATGCTCTGATAGGATGACGTGTGTTATAATATGTTCTGATAGGATGACGTGTGTTATAATATGTTCTGATAGGGTGACATGTGTTATAATATGTTCTGATAATGTGACACGTGTTATAATATATTCTGAATGGGTGACACGTGTTATGATATGTTCTGATAGTTTGACACGTGTTATATGTAACCCGGCATAATCTCCCGATCCCAGTGTATCATTACTATATAATATTACACTGTATAATATCACTCATATAGAGATTCCCCGGACATTTTTAAGATGTTTGATTTATTTATCTGATTATTTCTTGTAGTGTTAGAGCTTAGAGATTGTTTGAGGCTTACCATGTGTTACCCTGTGCCTCCCCTTAGTTGATGTCACACTGTTTGTGTATAAATATCTGTGCTGTTTTCAAATAAATGGCCATTCCTGTTCCTCTCCTATACTGGTGTGTTTCCATTCCTGTTCCCCTCCTATACTGGTGTGTGTCCATTCCTGTTCCCCTCCTATACTGGTGCATGTCCATTCCTGTTCCTCTCCTATACTGGTGTGTGTCCATTCCTGTTCCCCTCCTATACTGGTACATGTCCATTCCTGTTCCTCTCCTATACTGGTGTATGTCCATTCCTGTTCCTCTCCTATACTGGTGTGTGTCCATTCCTGTATCTCTCCTATACTGGTGTGTGTCCATTCCTGTTCCCCTCCTATACTGGTGTGTGTCCATTCCTGTTCCCCTCCTATACTGGTGTGTGTCCATTCCTGTTCCTCTCCTATACTGGTGTGTGTCCATTCCTGTTCCTCTCCTATACTGGTGTGTGTCCATTCCTGTTCCTCTCCTATACTGGTGTGTGTCCATTCCTGTTCCCCTCCTATACTGGTGTGTGTCCATTCCTGTTCCTCTCCTATACTGGTGTGTGTCCATTCCTGTTCCTCTCCTATACTGGTGTGTGTCCATTCCTGTTCCTCTCCTATACTGGTGTGTGTCTATTACTGTTCCCCTCCTATACTGGTGTGTGTCTATTACTGTTCCCCTCCTATACTGGTGTGTGTCCATTCCTGTTCTTCTCCTATACTGGTGTGTGTCCATTCCTGTTCCCCTCCTATACTGGTGTGTGTCCATTCCTGTTCCTCTCCTATACTGGTGTGTGTCCATTCCTGTTCCTCTCCTATACTGGTGTGTGTCCATTCCTGTATCTCTCCTATACTGGTGTGTGTCCATTCCTGTTCCCCTCCTATACTGGTGTGTGTCCATTCCTGTTCCCCTCCTATACTGGTGTGTGTCCATTCCTGTTCCTCTCCTATACTGGTGTGTGTCCATTCCTGTTCCTCTCCTATACTGGTGTGTGTCCATTCCTGTTCCTCTCCTATACTGGTGTGTGTCCATTCCTGTTCATCTCCTATACTGGTGTGTGTCCATTCCTGTTACTCTCCTATACTGGTGTGTGTCCATTCCTTTTCCCCTCCTATACTGGTGTATGTCCATTCCTGTTCCCCTCCTATACTGGTGTGTGTCCATTCCTGTTCCACCCTATACTGGTGTGTGTCCATTCCTGTTCCCCTCCTATACTGGTGTGTGTCCATTCCTGTTCCTCTCCTTTTCTGGTGTGTGTCCATTCCTGTTCCTCTCCTATACTGGTGTGTGTCCATTCCTGTTCCTCTCCTATACTGGTGTGTGTCCATTCCTGTTCCTCTCCTATACTGGTGTGTGTCCATTCCTGTTCCTCTCCTATACTGGTGTGTGTCCATTCCTGTTCCCCTCCTATACTGGTGTGTGTCCATTCCTGTTCCTCTCCTATACTGGTGTGTGTCCATTCCTGTTCCTCTCCTATACTGGTGTGTGTCCATTCCTGTTCCTCTCCTATACTGGTGTGTGTCCATTCCTGTTCCCCTCCTATACTGGTGTGTGTCCATTCCTGTTCCCCTCCTATACTGGTGTGTCCATTCCTGTTCCCCTCCTATACTGGTGTGTGTCCATTCCTGTTCCTCTCCTATACTGGTGTGTGTCCATTCCTGTTCCTCTCCTATACTGGTGTGTGTCCTTCCTGTTCCTCTCCTATACTGGTGTGTGTCCATTCCTGTTCCTCTCCTATACTGGTGTGTGTCCATTCCTGTTCCTCTCCTATACTGGTGTGTGTCTATTACTGTTCCCCTCCTATACTGGTGTGTGTCTATTACTGTTCCCCTCCTATACTGGTGTGTGTCCATTCCTGTTCTTCTCCTATACTGGTGTGTGTCCATTCCTGTTCCCCTCCTATACTGGTGTGTGTCCATTCCTGTTCCTCTCCTATACTGGTGTGTGTCCATTCCTGTTCCTCTCCTATACTGGTGTGTGTCCATTCCTGTTCCCCACCTATACTGGTGTGTGTCCATTCCTGTTCCTCTCCTATACTGGTGTGTGTCCATTCCTGTTCCCCTCCTATACTGGTGTGTGTCCATTCCTGTTCCTCTCCTATACTGGTGTGTGTCCATTCCTGTTCCCCTCCTATACTGGTGTGTGTCCATTCCTGTTCCTCTCCTATACTGGTGTGTGTCCATTCCTGTTCCCCTCCTATACTGGTGTGTGTCCATTCCTGTTCCTCTCCTATAATGGTGTGTGTCCATTCCTGTTCCCCTCCTATACTGGTGTGTGTCCATTCCTGTTCCTCTCCTATATTGGTGTGTGTCCATTCCTGTTCCCCTCCTATACTGGTGTGTGTCCATTCCTGTTCCTCTCCTATATTGGTGTGTGTCCATTCCTGTTCCCCTCCTATACTGGTGTGTGTCCATTACTGTTCCTCTCCTATACTGGTGTGTGTCCATTCCTGTTCCTCTCCTATATTGGTGTGTGTCCATTCCTGTTCCCCTCCTATACTGGTGTGTGTCCATTCCTGTTCCCCTCCTATACTGGTGTGTGTCCATTCCTGTTCCTCTCCTATACTGGTGTGTGTCCATTCCTGTTCCCCTCCTATACTGCTGTGTGTGTCCATTCCTGTTCCCCTCCTATACTGGTGTGTGTCCATTCCTGTTCCTCTCCTATACTGGTGTGTGTCCATTCCTGTTCCTCTCCTATACTGGTGTGTGTCCATTCCTGTTCCCTCCTATACTGGTGTGTGTCCATTCCTGTTCCCCTCCTATACTGGTGTGTGTCCATTCCTGTTCCTCTCCTATACTGGTGTGTGTCCCTTCCTGTTCCTCTCCTATACTGGTGTGTGTCCATTCCTGTTCCCCTCCTATACTGGTGTGTGTCCATTCCTGTTCCCCTCCTATACTGGTGTGTGTCCATTCCTGTTCCCCTCCTATACTGGTGTGTGTCCATTCCTGTTCCTCTCCTATACTGGTGTGTGTCCATTCCTGTACCTCTCCTATACTGGTATGTGTCCATTCCTGCTCCCCTCCTATACTGGTGTGTGTCCATTCCTGTTCCCCTCCTATACTGGTGTGTGTCTATTACTGTTCCTCTCCTATACTGGTGTGTGTCCATTCCTTTTCCCCTCCTATACTGGTGTGTGTCCATTCCTGTTCCTCTCCTATACTGGTGTGTGTCCATTCCTGTTCCCCTCCTATACTGGTGTGTGTCCATTCCTGTTCCTCTCCTATACTGGTGTGTGTCCATTCCTGTTCCTCTCATATACTGGTGTGTGTCCATTCCTGTTCCTCTCCTATACTGGTGTGTGTCCATTCCTGTTCCCCTCCTATATTGGTGTGTGTCCATTCCTGTTCCTCTCCTATACTGGTGTGTGTCCATTCCTGTTCCTCTCCTATACTGGTGTGTGTCCATTCCTGTTCCTCTCCTATACTGGTGTATGTCCATTCCTGTTCCCCTCCTATACTGGTGTGTGTCCATTCCTGTTCCCCTCCTATACTGGTGTGTGTCTATTACTGTTCCTCTCCTATACTGGTGTGTGTCCATTCCTGTTCCCCTCCTATACTGGTGTGTGTCCATTCCTGTTCCCCTCCTATACTGGTGTGTCCTGCGGCAGAGTCTTCAGATCTGTCAGCATTGAGCTTATTACTTGGCAGTCTTTGTAAAGGCTGCACTTGGAGGCAGAGGGGTCCATACCTGCCTCCCTCTGCAGTGGGTAGAGGACTGTCCTGGCTTTGGTCACAGTCTGCTACCAGCTATCACCCATTCAGCCTCACTTTGCAAAGTCCCTGGGGGAGATATAGTCACTGACTAGACCCCGGTCTCAGCAACGTTCCCCTTCAGGACGATACACCTAGGGTATCATATAATTTACTTTAAGTACTCTCAAGTACAAGCGTCCTTTGCAAAAAATACGCAAAGCCCCGTGAGAGGGCAGATGGACGTTGGGTGGATGACCGATCCCTGGACAATCAAGTCCAGTGAGGTATATTTAGTAATCCCGACGTGTGTCTTTATATATATATACATACGTGCGCGCTTACTCTCTGCTCTGCCTCAGACTAGTCTTAGTGATATCCTTTCATTTCTGCTTCCAGATTTGTCTTCAAAAAACATGCAGAATAATGAAGGGGTTAATTAAGGTTTATAACGAGACATGAAAGAAGTTAAAAAGCTCAGTTATTGGAATCAGTTTAGGCATGTGATTGACAGCCGACTGTGACAAACTGGGTGGAAAGCTCCGGACATTGTGACAAATGAGACATTTATCGTCCCTGTGAAGCGCGCTGTCAGTACTGGGTAATTCACAGCTAATAACGGTGAAAAGCGGAAAATGATTAGCGCGTATTACACTCTCAGGCGTATAAACAGCGTGTGATTATTTTAGGGAATGCAATACCCATAATCGCTGTTTAGTTTTTAATTACACAGCATTTTCCATGGTGCTCGATGCTATTTATCCAGCTGGATCCCACATCCCATCGTCTGCAAGTGAAAGATCGCCACGAGACAGGACATTATGTCAGTATAAAGGTGAAGATCCAGTGAGAACCCAACGCTGGACACTGATCTGGCCTAGGGTCCGGGTGACTGTCTAGGGCCCAATTTACAAATGTTAATGCATATAAATGTGCTTTAAAATGCATGTTTTGCATTGCTTAAAATATAAAATACAGCTAGATGAAATTGGGAAATTACAACAGTTTGCAGGAAACCAGGACTGCCCACACTAGCTGAACGAAATGAGTAAACCCCCTCAAAAACGATGGATTACACTGGAAAATGCATTTTTTAGCCCTCCTATCTGGAACTTGGCGTGGATATCACCACACCATGCAAGACGGTGGACACACAACCCCTTTTTGTCCGTCCAACATTAGCGACGTTACATAGAGTCCACCGTATCCTTCCCACTGACTTCCCTTCATTACAAACCGGACTTTAAACCAGGGATGACCCTGGGCGATTCCTATTCCTTCTGACGGAACCCACAGAGTAGCCGACCTAATGACGCACACTAAATTGATGCCACTGAAAGACATAATTCCAGATAGACCTCACGCCCCTATCGACATTTTCCAATACCTACAACTCCAAAATTTCATTAAAACATCCCCTGGTAAACATAATTTCACGAGACCCACGACCGACCTGGAGGAGCTCTGCTCCTGCGATTCCCCAGACATGGAGTCTCTGGCACCCTGGACGCTGCTCCAGCCCACTAGTAATTCCTTACTGGAAAAAAATGTATGCCATCATTGACAAATTCACGCCATTCCAACCAGCCACATACTACACAACCTCTCTCTTCCTAAAATAAATCTGTGATTAAGCATTTGCTCAACGCGGCAAAGTCCCTGACTCCCCTCCATTGGGGATGCTCCCCCCTTCTTTTTGTGAGTGGTTGCATAAAGTTCAAAACATTCTGTCTGTGGATGAGACCGAGCAACACCTTAACACTCTCCCAGGCAAAGAGTATCCTCCCAATCTGAATCCATGGTTTAGGGCTCTGAAGTTCCTCTCCTGCTTCACATCAGTGATCACAGACCACTGATCTAGACCAACCATTCATTTCATGTTTATTCACAGATAACTACAATTATTAACGGTTTACCATTGAAACTGGTCTGCTGCATCAGTGCCGAACCATTTTTTTTTAATATTCATTTTCCTCCCCCCTTTTTTTTAGCTGTGTCCCTCATGATTTGACATTTGTTCACTTTGTTTTAAATGTATATTGTCAAAACAAAAAAACCTTAACAAACACTGATTTACAATAAACCCCCCAAAAGAATCTAAAATGAGCATGATTTCCACCTCTGCAAAGTCCTCATAGTCGTTCCTGGGATAGCCAAGATAAAAGTCTAAATCTTTATTCAATATGATAAAAACATAGCCCAGAGATCCGTGGTCTGCAGACTGCCAGGGGAGGGGCTAATAAAAAGCAAACACCTCACCTTCCAGTGTACATTGTTTCCTGGGTGGATTTCTATATTAATATCAGTGGCCGGTCTGTTTGGTGTCCTGGGTGGTTTTCTATAATAATATCAGTGGCCGGTCTGTGGATTGGTTTGGTGTCCTGGGTGGATTTTATATTAATATCAGTGGCCGGTCTGTGGATATGTTTGGTGTCCTGGGTTGTTTTCTATATTAATATCAGTGGCCGGTCTGTGGATATGTTTGGTGTCGTGGGTGGTTTTCTATAATAATATCAGTGGCCGGTCTGTGGAAATGTTTGGTGTCCTGGGTGGTTTTCTATAATAATATCAGTGGCCAGTCTGTGGATTTCTTTGGTGTCCTGGGTGGATTTCTATAATCAGTGGCCAGTCTGTGGATTTGTTTGGTGTCCTGGGTGGATTTTATATTAATTCCAGGGGCCGGTCTGTGGATTTGTTTGGTGTCCTGGGTGGTTTTCTATAATAATATCAGTGGCCGGTCTGTGGATTTGTTTGGTGTCCTGGGTGGTTTTCTATATTAATATCAGTGGCCGGTCTGTGGATATGTTTGGTGTCCTGGGTGGATTTCTATAATCACTGGCCGGTCTGTGGATATGTTTGGTGTCCTGGGTGGGTTTCTATAATCACTGTCCGGTCTGTGGATTTGTTTGGTGTCCTGGGTGGATTTCTATAATCACTGTCCGGTCTGTGGATTTGTTTGGTGTCCTGGGTGGATTTCTATAATCACTGACCGGTCTGTGGATTTGTTTGGTGTCCTGGGTGGATTTCTATAATCACTGGCCGGTCTGTGGATTTGTTCGGTGTCCTGGGTGGATTTCTATAATCACTGGCCGGTCTGTGGATTTGTTCGGTGTCCTGGGTGGATTTCTATAATCACTGTCCGGTCTGTGGATTTGTTCGGTGTCCTGGGTGGATTTCTATAATCACTGTCCGATCTGTGGATTTGTTCGGTGTCCTGGGTGGATTTCTATAATCACTGGCCGGTCTGTGGATATGTTCGGTGTCCTGGGTGGATTTCTATAATCACTGGCCGGTCTGTGGATTTGTTCGGTGTCCTGGGTGGATTTCTATAATCACTGGCCGGTCTGTGGATATGTTTGGTGTCCTGGGTGGGTTTCTATAATCACTGTCCGGTCTGTGGATTTGTTTGGTGTCCTGGGTGGATTTCTATAATCACTGTCCGGTCTGTGGATTTGTTTGGTGTCCTGGGTGGATTTCTATAATCACTGACCGGTCTGTGGATTTGTTTGGTGTCCTGGGTGGATTTCTATAATCACTGGCCGGTCTGTGGATTTGTTCAGTGTCCTGGGGTGGATTTCTATAATCACTGGCCGGTCTGTGGATTTGTTCAGTGTCCTGGGTGGATTTCTATAATCACTGTCCGGTCTGTGGATTTGTTCGGTGTCCTGGGTGGATTTCTATAATCACTGGCCGGTCTGTGGATATGTTTGGTGTCCTGGGTGGATTTCTATAATCACTGGCCGGTCTGTGGATTTGTTCGGTGTCCTGGGTGGATTTCTATAATCACTGGCTGGTCTGTGGATATGTTTGGTGTCCTGGGTGGATTTCTATAATCACTGGCCGGTCTGTGGATTTGTTTGGTGTCCTGGGTGGATTTCTATAATCACTGGCCGGTCTGTGGATTTGTTCGGTGTCCTGGGTGGATTTCTATAATCACTGTCCGGTCTGTGGATTTGTTCGGTGTCCTGGGTGGATTTCTATAATCACTGTCCGGTCTGTGGATTTGTTTGGTGTCCTGGGTGGGTTTCTATAATCACTGTCTGGTCTGTGGATTTGTTTGGTGTCCTGGGTGGATTTCTATCATCACTGTCCGGTCTGTGGATTTGTTTTGGTGTCCTGGGTGGATTTCTATAATCACTGGCCGGTCTGTGGATTTGTTCGGTGTCCTGGGTGGATTTCTATAATCACTGTCCGGTCTGTGGATTTGTTCGGTGTCCTGGGTGGGTTTCTATAATCACTGTCCGGTCTGTGGATTTGTTCGGTGTCCTGGGTGGATTTCTATAATCACTGGCCGGTCTGTGGATTTGTTCGGTGTCCTGGGTGGATTTCTATAATCACTGGCCGGTCTGTGGATTTGTTTGGTGTCCTGGGTGGATTTTTTATAATCACTGGCTGGTCAAGTAATTATTATAATCCAGTTAAGTGCACGTTTTTTTTTCTGCTTTGATCCTGTGAAAGTGCTTGGGATTGGTTCTTGCTCTACTGGTGCCCACTAGTGGCCACATACAATCCTTCTCATCTCTAGAACGTCTCCTGCACTGTGTATCTTGTTCACTAATAGCCGACTAACAAAGTGGTAAATAAAGGAGCAGGATTCCCTTATACAGGTGTTTTAATTACCTGCTGGTGTTTGGGGAAAATGTCTTTAGTTTATCACCGTATGATGCTACAACGTCCTATAACTGCAGTAAGTACCGCACTATTATGATGTCACCTGCTGTCCCATAGTTTCCAAGGACACATTAGTTCCACATGCTGCAGAAAGACCATGTACAGTGCAGCCCGGCAGTATGTAGGATATATATACACACACACAATCCAATTCATGTAAAGTGCAGCCCGGCAGTATGTAGGATATATATACACACACACAATCCAATTCATGTAAAGTGCAGCCCGGCAGTATGTAGGATGGATATACACACACACACAATCCAATCCATGTAAAGTGCAGCCCGGCAGTATGTAGGATGTATATACACACACACAATCCAATTCATGTAAAGTGCAGCCCGGCAGTATGTAGGATGTATATACACACACACAATCCAATTCATGTAAAGTGCAGCCCGGCAGTATGTAGGATGTATATACACACAATCCAATTCATGTAAAGTGCAGCCCGGCAGTATGTAGGATGTATATACACACACACACACAATCCAATTCATGTAAAGTGCAGCCCGGCAGTATGTAGGATGTATATACACACACACAATCCAATCCATGTAAAGTGCAGCCTGGCAGTATGTAGGATGTATATACACACACACACAATCCAATTCATGTAAAGTGCAGCCCGGCAGTATGTAGGATGTATATATACACACACACACAATCCAATTCATGTAACGTGCAGCCCGGCAGTATGTAGGATGTATATACACACACACACACAATCCAATTCATGTAAAGTGCAGCCTGGCAGTATGTAGGATGTATATACACACACACACAATCCAATTCATGTAAAGTGCAGCCTGGCAGTATGTAGGATGTATATACACACACACACACAATCCAATTCATGTAACGTGCAGCCCAGCAGTATGTAAGATGTATATATACACACACACACACACACTCCAATTCATGTAAAGTGCAGCCCGGCAGTATGTAGGATGTATATACACACACACACAATCCAATTCATGTAAAGTGCAGCCCGGCAGTATGTAGGATGTATATACACACACACAAAATCCAATTCATGTAAAGTGCAGCCCGGCAGTATGTAGGATGTATATACACACACACAATCCAATTCATGTAAAGTGCAGCCCGGCAGTATGTAGGATGTATATACACACAGACACAAACCAATTCATGTAAAGTGCAGCCCGGTAGTATGTAGGATGTATATACACACACACAGACACAATCCAATTCATGTAAAGTGCAGCCCGGCAGTATGTAGGATGTATATACACACACACACACAATCCAATTCATGTAAAGTGCAGCCTGGCAGTATGTAGGATGTATATACACACACACACAATCCAATTCATGTAAAGTGCAGCCCGGCAGTATGTAGGATGTATATACACACACACACACAATCCAATTCATGTAAAGTGCAGCCTGGCAATATGTAGGATGTATATACACACACACACACAATCCAATTCATGTAATGTGCAGCTTGGCAGTATGTAGGATGTACATACACACACACACAATCCAATTCATGTAATGTGCAGCCCGGCAGTATGTAGGATGTATATACACACACACAATTCAATTAATGTAAACGGAGTCATGGATTGTGGGTGTGTATATACATCCTACATACTGCCGGGCTGAACTTTACATGAATTGGATTGTGTGTGTGTGTATATACATCCTACATACTGCCAGGCTGCACTTTACATGAATTGGATTGTGTGTGTGTGTATATATACATCCTACATACTGCCTGGCTGCACTTTACATGAATTGGATTGTGTGTGTGTGTGTGTGTATATACATCCTACATACTGCCGGGCTGCACTTTACATGAATTGGATTGTGTGTGTGTGTGTGTATATACATCCTACATACTGCCGGGCTGCACTTTACATGAATTGGATTGTGTGTGTGTATATACATCCTACATACTGCCGGGCTGCACATTACATGAATTGGATTGTGTGTGTGTGTATATACATCCTACATACTGCCGGGCTGCACTTTACATGAATTGGATTGTGTGTGTGTGTATATACATCCTACATACTGCCGGGCTGCACTTTACATGAATTGGATTGTGTGTGTGTGTATATACATCCTACATACTGCCGGGCTGCACTTTACATGAATTGGATTGTGTGTGTATATATACATCCTACATACTGCCGGGCTGCACTTTACATGAATTGGATTGTGTGTGTATATATACATCCTACATACTGCCGGGCTGCACTTTACATGAATTGGATTGTGTGTGTGTGTATATACATCCTACATACTGCCGGGCTGCACTTTACATGAATTGGATTGTGTGTGTGTATACATCCTACATACTGCCAGGCTGCACTATACATGAATTGGATTGTGTGTGTGTATACATCCTACATACTGCCGGGCTGCACTTTACATGAATTGGATTGTGTGTGTGTATACATCCTACATACTGCCGGGCTGCACTTTACATGAATTGGATTGTGTGTGTGTGTATATACATCCTACATACTGCCAGGCTGCACGTTACATGAATTGGATTGTGTGTGTGTATATATACATCCTACATACTGCCGGGCTGCACTTTACATGAATTGGATTGTGTGTGTGTGTATATACATCCTACATACTGCCAGGCTGCACTTTACATGAATTGGATTGTGTGTGTGTGTATGTACATCCTACATACTGCCGGGCTGCACTTTACATGAATTGGATTGTGTGTGTGTGTATATACATCCTACATACTGCCGGGCTGCACTTTACATGAATTGGATTGTGTGTGTGTATATACATCCTACATACTGCCGGGCTGCACTTTACATGAATTGGATTGTGTGTGTGTGTATATACATCCTACATACTGCCGGGCTGCACTTTACATGAATTGGATTGTGTGTGTGTATATACATCCTACATACTGCCGGGCTGCACTTTACATGAATTGGATTGTGTGTGTATATATACATCCTACATACTGCCGGGCTGCACTTTACATGAATTGGATTGTGTGTGTATATATACATCCTACATACTGCCGGGCTGCACTTTACATGCTCTTTCTGCAGGATGTAAATCAAATATGTGTCCCTGGAAACATGGCCGATGTCGGCAATTGTGCTGTCCCTAATATGCTAATAGGACTATGATTTGCATACTGAACAGTGTGTAAATATCAGTATTCAGATCTGATGCTTTGAGGAAGGTTTCCCAGCACTGTACAGACAGACGTGCTCACTTATCCCAAGGGACACAGGGTTTTTTCTTTAAATGCCAGTCGGAAACTCAAAGCCAAGCGAGAGATTAGATCCCATGTTAGAAAAGCTAAAAACAACATGAAGATAAAATGAGTCATTTTCCATGATGAGACCCAGTGTTTGTGACGGGAAGGGGGTCTCCAAAATGTGAGGCTACAGAATAACTGTGTCTACTATCCAGATAAAGGCATTTACACACTGGTATATATAATATATTTATATATATATGGTTTCTATTCTGTTTAACTGAAATATTGCATGAAGTGTTGGCATTTTAAACAGAAGCTTTGAGTTAAAAAATATAAATAAAGCACCTTATTGAGGAATATTTTCTCTGTATAGCTCTATCAGGGAGTCATGGGCATCCGCAGAAATGTTTTCAGGGGGGGGGGGGGGGGGGCATAATTTTACCGTCATCCTTTCTGCGCCGCGCCTCTTTTTGACAAGTTATCATGAAGTGGAGGAGCTTTGTCATTATCAGTGAAGGCATGCAAAGGGTTAATAAACCCTGCACCAGATACAGATCCACAGCACCAGATATAAACCAACCACACTAGATATAGCCTCACTGCACCAGATATAAACCAACCACACTAGATATAGCCTCACTGCACCAAATATACATCCACGGCACCAGATATAAACCAACCACACTATATATAGCCTCACTGCACCAAATATAGATCCACAACACCAGATATAAACCAACCACACTAGATATAGCCTCACTGCACCAAATATAGATCCACAGCACCAGATATAAACCAACCACACTAGATATAGCCTCACTGCACCAGATATACATCCACAGCACCAGATATAAACCAACCACACTAGATATAGCCTCACTGCACCAGATACAGATCCACAGCACCATATATAAACCAACCACACTAGATATAGCCACTGCACCAAATATAGATCCACAGCACCAGATATAAACCAACCACACTAGATATAGCCTCACTGCACCAAATATAGATCCACAGCGCCAGATATAAACCAACCACACTAGATATAGCCTCACTGCACCAAATATAGATCCACAACACCAGATATAAACCAACCACACTAGATATAGCCTCACTGCACCAAATATAGATCCACAGCACCAGATATAAACCAACCACACTAGATATAACCTCACTGCACCAAATATAAACCAACCACACTAGATATAGCCTCACTGCACCAGATACAGATCCACAGCACCAGATATAAACCAACCACACTAGATATAGCCTCACAGCACCAAATATACATCCACAGCACCAGATATAAACCAACCATACTAGATATAGCCTCACTGCACCAGATATAGATCCACAGCACCAGATATAAACCAACCACACTAGATATAGCCTCACTGCACCAAATATAGATCCACAGCACCAGATATAAACCAACCACACTAGATATAGCCACTGCACCAAATATAGATCCACAGCACCAGATATAAACCAACCACACTAGATATAGCCTCACTGCACCAGATACAGATCCACAGCACCAGATATAAACCAACCACACTAGATATAGCCTCACTGCACCAAATATAGATCCACAGCACCAGATATAAACCAACCACACTAGATATAGCCTCACTGCACCAGATACAGATCCACAGCACCAGATATAAACCAACCACACTAGATATAGCCTCACTGCACCAAATATAGATCCACAGCACCAGATATAAACCAACCACACTAGATATAGCCTCACTGCACCAGATACAGATCTACAGCACCAGATATAAACCAACCACACTAGATATAGCCTCACTGCACCAAATATAGATCCACAGCACCAGATATAAACCAACCACACTAGATATAGCCTCACTGCACCAAATATAAACCAACCACACTAGATATAGCCTCACTGCACCAAATATAGATCCACAACACCAGATATAAACCAACCACACTAGATATAGCCTCACTGCACCAAATATAGATCCACAACACCAGATATAAACCAACCACACTAGATATAGCCACTGCACCAAATATAGACCCACAGCACCAGATATAAACCAACCACACTAGATATAGCCTCACTGCACCAAATATAGATCCACTGCACCAAATATAGATCCACTGCACCAGATATAAACCAACCACACTAGATATAGCCACTGCACCAAATATAGATCCACTGCACCAGATATAAACCAACCACACTAGATATAGCCTCACTGCACCAAATATAGACCCACAGCACCAGATATAAACCAACCACACTAGATATAGTCTCACTGCACCAGATATAAACCAACCACACTAGATATAGCCTCACTGCACCAAATATAGATCCACAGCACCAGATATAAACCAACCACACTAGATATAACCTCACTGCACCAGATATAAACCAACCACACTAGATATAGCCTCACTGCACCAAATATAGATCCACTGTGCCAGATATAAACCAACCACACTAGATATAACCTCACTGCACCAGATATAAACCAACCACACTAGATATAGCCTCACTGCACCAAATATAAACCAACCACACTAGATATAGCCTCACTGCACCAAATATAGATCCACAACACCAGATATTAACCAACCACACTATATATAGCCTCACTGCACCAAATATAGATCCACAGCACCAGATATAAACCAACCACACTAGATATAGCCTCACTGCACCAGATACAGATCCACAGCACCAGATATAAACCAACCACACTAGATATAGCCTCACTGCACCAGATACAGATCTACAGCACCAGATATAAACCAACCACACTAGATATAGCCTCACTGCACCAAATATAGATCCACAGCACCAGATATAAACCAACCACACTAGATATAGCCTCACTGCACCAAATATAAACCAACCACACTAGATATAGCCTCACTGCACCAAATATAGATCCACAACACCAGATATAAACCAACCACACTAGATATAGCCTCACTGCACCAAATATAGATCCACAACACCAGATATAAACCAACCACACTAGATATAGCCACTGCACCAAATATAGACCCACAGCACCAGATATAAACCAACCACACTAGATATAGCCTCACTGCACCAAATATAGATCCACTGCACCAAATATAGATCCACTGCACCAGATATAAACCAACCACACTAGATATAGCCACTGCACCAAATATAGATCCACTGCACCAAATATAGATCCACTGCACCAGATATAAACCAACCACACTAGATATAGCCACTGCACCAAATATAGATCCACTGCACCAGATATAAACCAACCACACTAGATATAGCCTCACTGCACCAAATATAGACCCACAGCACCAGATATAAACCAACCACACTAGATATAGTCTCACTGCACCAGATATAAACCAACCACACTAGATATAGCCTCACTGCACCAAATATAGATCCACTGTGCCAGATATAAACCAACCACACTATATATAGCCTCACTGCACCAGATATAAACCAACCACACTAGATATAGCCTCACTGCACCAAATATAGATCCACTGTGCCAGATATAAACCAACCACACTAGATATAACCTCACTGCACCAGATATAAACCAACCACACTAGATATAGCCTCACTGCACCAAATATAGATCCACTGTGCCAGATATAAACCAACCACACTAGATATAGTCTCACTGCACCAAATATAGATCCACTGTGCCAGATATAAACCAACCACACTAGATATAGCCTCACTGCACCAAATATAGATCCACAGCACCAGATATAAACCAACCACACTAGATATAGCCACTGCACCAAATATAGATCCACAACACCAGATATAAACCAACCACACTAGATATAACCTCACTGCACCAGATATATATCCACTGTGCCAGATATAGACCCACAACACCAGATATAAACCAACCATACTAGGTATAACCTCACTGCACCAAATATAGACCCACAACACCAGATATAGATCCACAACACCAGATATAAACCAACCACACTAGATATAACCTCACTGCACCAGATATAAACCAACCACACTAGATATAGCCTCACTGCACCAGATATACATCCACAGCACCAGATATAAACCAACCACACTAGATATAGCCTCACTGCACCAGATATAAACCAACCACACTAGATATAGTCTCACTGCACCAGATATAAACCAACCACACTAGATATAGCCTCACTGCACCAAATATAGATCCACAGCACCAGATATAAACCAACCACACTAGATATAGCCTCACTGCACCAAATATAGATCCACAGCACCAGATATAAACCAACCACATTAGATATAGCCTCACTGCACCAAATATAGAACCACAGCACCAGATATAAACCAACCACACTATATATAGCCTCACTGCACCAAATATAGATCGACTGTGCCAGATATAGACCCACAACACCAGATATAAACCAACCACACTAGATATAGCCTCACTGCACCAAATATAGAACCACAGCACCAGATATAAACCAAACACACTAGATATAGCCTCACTGCACCAGATATAAACCAACCACACTAGATATAGCCTCACTGCACCAGATATAAACCAACCACACTAGATATAGCCTCACTGCACCAGATATAGACCCACAGCACCAGATATAAACCAACCACACTAGATATAGCCTCACTGCACCAGATATAAACCAACCACACTAGATATAGCCTCACTGCACCAGATATAAACCAACCACACTAGATATAGCCTCACTGCACCAGATATAGACCCACAGCACCAGATATAAACCAACCACACTAGATATAGCCTCACTGCACCAGATATAAACCAACCACACTAGATATAGCCTCACTGCACCAGATATAAACCAACCACACTAGATATAGCCTCACTGCACCAGATATAAACCAACCACACTAGATATAGCCTCACTGCACCAGATATAGACCCACAGCACCAAATATAAACCAACCACACTAGATATAGCCTCACTGCACCAGATATAAACCAACCACACTAGATATAGCCTCACTGCACCAGATATAAACCAACCACACTAGATATAGCCTCACTGCACCATATATAAACCAACCACACTAGATATAGCCTCACTGCACCAGATACAGATCCACAGCACCAGATATAAACCAACCACACTAGATATAGCCACTGCACCAAATATAGATCCACAGCACCAGATATAAACCAACCACACTAGATATAGCCTCACTGCACCAGATACAGATCCACAGCACCAGATATAAACCAACCACACTAGATATAGCCTCACTGCACCAGATACAGATCCACAACACCAGATATAAACCAACCACACTAGATGTAGCCTCACTGCACCAAATATACATCCACGGCACCAGATATAAACCAACCACACTATATATAGCCTCACTGCACCAGATATAAACCAACCACACTAGATATAGCCTCACTGCACCAAATATAGATCCACAACACCAGATATAAACCAACCACACTAGATATAGCCTCACTGCACCAAATATAGATCCACTGTGCCAGATATAGACCCACAGCACCAGATATAAACCAACCACACTATATATAGCCTCACTGCACCAAATATAGATCCACAACACCAGATATAAACCAACCACACTAGATATAGCCTCACTGCACCAAATATAGATCCACTGTGCCAGACATAGACCCACAGCACCAGATATAAACCAACCACACTAGATATAGCCTCACTGCACCAAATATAGATCCACTGTGCCAGATATAGACCCACAGCACCAGATAAACCAACCACACTATATATAGCCTCACTGCACCAAATATAGATCCACTGTGCCAGATATAGATCCACTGTGCCAGATATAAACCAACCACACTAGATATAACCTCACTGCACCAAATATAGATCCACTGTGCCAGATATAGACCCACAGCACCAGATATAAACCAACCATACTAGGTATAACCTCACTGCACCAAATATAGATCCACTGTGCCAGATATAGACCCACAGCACCAGATATAAACCAACCACACTAGATATAACCTCACTGCACCAAATATAGATCCACAACACCAGATATAAACCCACAACACCAGATATAAACCAACCACACTAGATATAGCCTCACTGCACCAAATATAGATCCACTGTGCCAGATATAGACCCACAGCACCAGATATAAACCAACCACACTATATATAGCCTCACTGCACCAAATATAGATCCACTGTGCCAGATATAGACCCACAGCACCAGATATAAACCAACCATACTAGATATAACCTCACTGCACCAAATATAGATCCACTGTGCCAGATATAGACCCACAACACCAGATATAAACCAACCATACTAGGTATAACCTCACTGCACCAAATATAGATCCACTGTGCCAGATATAGACCCACAGCACCAGATATAAACCAACCACACTAGATATAACCTCACTGCACCAAATATAGATCCACTGTGCCAGATATAAACCCACAACACTAGATATAAACCAACCACACTAGATATAGCCTCACTGCACCAAATATAGATCCACTGTGCCAGATATAGACCCACAGCACCAGATATAAACCAACCACACTATATATAGCCTCACTGCACCAAATATAGATCCACAACACCAGACATAAACCAACCACACTATATATAGCCTCACTGCACCAAATATAGATCCACTGTGCCAGATATAGACCCACAGCACCAGATATAAACCAACCACACTAGATATAGCCTCACTGCACCAAATATAGATCCACAACACCAGATATAAACCAACCACACTAGATATAGCCTCACTGCACCAAATATAGATCCACTGTGCCAGATATAGACCCACAACACCAGATATAAACCAACCACACTAGATATAGCCTCACTGCACCAAATATAGATCCACAACACCAGATATAAACCAACCACACTATATATAGCCTCACTGCACCAGATATAGACGCACTGTGCCAGATATAAACCAACCACACTATATATAGCCTCACTGCACCAAATATAGATCCACAGCACCAGATATAAACCAACCATACTAGGTATAACCTCACTGCACCAAATATATATCCACTGTGCCAGATATAGACCCACAACACCAGATATAAACCAACCACACTAGATATAGCCTCACTGCACCAAATATAGATCCACTGTGCCAGATATAGACCCACAGCACCAGATATAAACCAACCACACTAGATATAGCCTCACTGCACCAAATATAGATCCACTGTGCCAGATATAGACCCACAGCACCAGATATAAACCAACCACACTAGATATAAACCAACCACACTAGATATAAACCAACCACACTAGATATAGCCTCACTGCACCAAATATAGATCCACAGCACCAGATATAAACCAACCACACTAGATATAGCCTCACTGCACCAAATATAGATCCACTGTGCCAGATATATACCCACAGCACCAGATATAAACCAACCACACTAGATATAACCTCACTGCACCAAATATAGATCCACTGTGCCAGATATAGACCCACAGCACCAGATATAAACCAACCACACTAGATATAGCCTCACTGCACCAAATATAGATCCACTGTGCCAGATATAGACCCACAGCACCAGATATAAACCAACCACACTAGATATAGCCTCACTGCACCAAATATAGATCCACAACACCAGATATAAACCAACCACACTATATATAGCCTCACTGCACCAAATATAGATCCACTGTGCCAGATATAGACCCACAGCACCAGATATAAACCAACCATACTAGGTATAACCTCACTGCACCAAATATATATCCACTGTGCCAGATATAGACCAACCACACTAGATATAAACCAACCACACTATATATAGCCTCACTGCACCAAATATAGATCCACTGTGCCAGATATAGACCCACAACACCAGATATAAACCAACCACACTATATATAGCCTCACTGCACCAAATATAGATCCACTGTGCCAGATATAGACCCACAGCACCAGATATAAACCAACCACACTATATATAGCCTCACTGCACCAAATATAGATCCACTGTGCCAGATATAGACCCACAGCACCAGATATAAACCAACCACACTATATATAACCTCACTGCACCAAATATAGATCCAGTGTGCCAGATATAGACCCACAACACCAGATATAAACCAACCATACTAGGTATAACCTCACTGCACCAAATATAGATCCACTGTGCCAGATATAGACCCACAACACCAGATATAAACCAACCACACTAGATATAGCCTCACTGCACCAAATATAGATCCACTGTGCCAAATATAGATCAACAGCACCAGATATAAACCAACCACACTATATATAGCCTCACTGCACCAAATATAGATCCACTGTGCCAGATATAGACCCACAACACCAGATATAAACCAACCACACTAGATATAGCCTCACTGCACCAAATATAGATCCACTGTGCCAGATATAGACCCACAACACCAGATATAAACCAACCATACTATATATAGCCTCACTGCACCAAATATATATCCACTGTGCCAGATATAGACCCACAGCACCAGATATAAACCAACCACACTAGATATAGCCTCACTGTGCCAGATATAGACCCACAGCACCAGATATAAACCAACCACACTAGATATAGTCTCACTGCACCAAATATAGATCCACTGTGCCAGATATAGACCCACAACACCAGATATAAACCAACCACACTAGATATAGCCTCACTGCACCAAATATAGATCCACTGTGCCAGATATAGACCCACAGCACCAGATATAAACCAACCACACTATATATAGCCTCACTGCACCAAATATAGACCCACAGCACCAGATATAAACCAACCACACTATATATAGCCTCACTGCACCAAATATATATCCACTGTGCCAGATATAAACCAACCACACTAGATATAGCCTCACTGCACCAAATATAGATCCACAGCACCAGATATAAACCAACCACACTAGATATAGTCTCACTGCACCAAATATAGATCCACAGCACCAGATATAAACCAACCACACTAGATATAGCCTCACTGCACCAAATATAGACCCACTGTGCCAGATATAGACCCACAACACCAGATATTAACCCACGGTACCAGCTAAAACCCATGACACAAGATATAAACCACAGCACCAGATAAATATCCAGAGCTCTAGCTGAAACTCCACAGCAACAGATAGAACAACATAGCAAAGATATAACCCCATAGCACCAGATCTTCCCCCTCCTTGGATCAACATTTGCATGCAAAGGGAGGGGGAGAGAGAGAAAGAACAGGGGGAGAGAGAGAGAGACAGAACGGGGGCAGAGAGAGAGAGAGACAGAACGGGGGGGGGGGGGGGGAGAGACAGAAGAGGGGGGGGGGGAGAGACAGAACAGAGGGGGGGGAGAGAGACAGAACAGAGGGGGGAGAGACAGAACAGAGGGGAGGGAGAGACACAACAGAGGGGGGGGAGAGAGACAGAACAGGGGGAGAGAGAGAGAGAGAGAGACAGAACAGGGGGGAGAGAGAGACAGAACAGGGGGAGGGGGGAGAGAGAGAGAGAGACAGAACAGGGGGAGAGAGAGACAGAACAGGGGGAGGGGGGAGAGAGAGACAGAACAGGGGGAGAGAGAGAGAGAGAGAGAGAGAGAGAGAGAGAAAAGAACAGGGGGAGAGAGAGAGAGACAGAACAGGGGAGAGAGAGAGAGAGAGACAGAACAGGGGGGGGGGGAGAGAGACAGAACAGAGGGGGGGGGGGGAGAGACAGAACAGAGGGGGGGGAGAGAGAGAGAGAGAGAGAGAGAGAGAGACAGAACAGGGGGGGGGAGAGAGACAGAACAGGGGGAGAGAGAGAGAGAGACAGAACAGGGGGGGGGGAGAGAGACAGAACAGAGGGGGGGGGGAGAGACAGAACAGAGGGGGGGGGGGGAGAGAGAGAGAGAGAGAGAGAGAGAGAGAAAGAACAGGGGGAGAGAGAGAGACAGAACAGGGGGAGAGAGAGAGAGAGACAGAACAGGGGGGGGGGGAGAGACAGAACAGAGGGGGGGGGGGGAGAGAGAGAGAGAGAGAGAGAGAGAGACAGAACAGGGGGGGGAGAGACAGAACAGAGGGGGGAGAGAGACAGAACAGAGGGAGAGAGAGAGAAAACAGGTATGGAGGAGTTAGAGAGAGACAGACATGGCAAGGAAGAGGAAAGGGACACATTCATACGGGGGGGGGGGTGAAAGATGGGGGGGACGCCACGGTGTAAGCCCGCACAGGGCGCCGGGACACTTAAGGCCAGCTCTGAACCCAACAGCACCAGACACAACACTATAGCACACAATATAACCCCTCAGCACCAGATACAACACTATAGCACACAATATAACCCCACAGCACCAGATACACTATAGCACACAATATAACCTCTCAGCACAACATACAACACTATAGCACACAATATAACCCCTCAGCACCATATACAACACTATAGCACACAATATAACCCCTCAGCACCAGATACAACACTATAGCACACAATATAACCCCTCAGCACCAGATACAACACTATAGCACACAATATAACCCCTCAGCACCAGATACAACACTATAGCACACAATATAACCCCACAGCACCAGATACAACACTATAGCACACAATATAACCCCTCAGCACCAGATACAACACTATAGCACACAATATAACCCCACAGCACCAGATACAACACTATAGCACACAATATAACCTCTCAGCACCAGATACAACACTATAGCACACAATATAACCCCTCAGCACCAGATACAACACTATAGCACACAATATAACCCCTCAGCACCAGATACAACACTATAGCACACAATATAACCCAACAGCACCAGATACAACACTATAGCACACAATATAACCCCACAGCTCCAGATACAACACTATAGCACACAATATAACCCCTCAGCACCATATACAACACTATAGCACACAATATAACCCCTCAGCACCATGTACAACACTATAGCACACAATATAACCCCACAGCTCCAGATACAACACTATAGCACACAATATAACTCCACAGCACCAGATACAACACTATAGCACACAATATAACCCCTCAGCACCAGATACAACACTATAGCACACAATATAACCCAACAGCACCAGATACAACACTATAGCACACAATATAACCCCACAGCTCCAGATACAACACTATAGCACACAATATAACCCCTCAGCACCATATACAACACTATAGCACACAATATAACCCCTCAGCACCATATACAACACTATAGCACACAATATAACCCAACAGCTCCAGATACAACACTATAGCACACAATATAACTCCACAGCACCAGATACAACACTATAGCACACAATATAACCCCTCAGCACCAGATACAACACTATAGCACACAATATAACCCAACAGCACCAGATACAACACTATAGCACACAATATAACCCCACAGCTCCAGATACAACACTATAGCACACAATATAACCCCTCAGCACCATATACAACACTATAGCACACAATATAACCCCTCAGCACCATATACAACACTATAGCACACAATATAACCCCACAGCTCCAGATACAACACTATAGCCCACAATATAACCCAACAGCACCAGATACAACACTATAGCACACAATATAACCCCACAGCTCCAGATACAACACTATAGCACACAATATAACCCCTCAGCACCATATACAACACTATAGCACACAATATAACCCCTCAGCACCATATACAACACTATAGCACACAATATAACCCCACAGCTCCAGATACAACACTATAGCACACAATATAACTCCACAGCACCAGATACAACACTATAGCACACAATATAACCCCTCAGCACCAGATACAACACTATAGCACACAATATAACCCAACAGCACCAGATACAACACTATAGCACACAATATAACCCCACAGCTCCAGATACAACACTATAGCACACAAT
The DNA here is from genome assembly GCA_036172795.1 of Pelodytes ibericus. Classification (NCBI taxonomy): domain Eukaryota; kingdom Metazoa; phylum Chordata; class Amphibia; order Anura; family Pelodytidae; genus Pelodytes; species Pelodytes ibericus. Next base: position 1,305,103 of record CM069858.1, on the reverse strand, counting down.
ATAACCCCTCAGCACCATATACAACACTATAGCACACAATATAACCCCTCAGCACCATATACAACACTATAGCACACAATATAACCCCACAGCTCCAGATACAACACTATAGCCCACAATATAACCCCTCAGCACCATATACAACACTATAGCACACAATATAACCCCACAGCTCCAGATACAAAACTATAGCCCACAATATAACCCAACAGCACCAGATACAACACTATAGCACACAATATAACCCCACAGCTCCAGATACAACACTATAGCACATAATATAACCCCACAGCACCAGATACAACACTATAGCACACAATATAACCCAACAGCACCATATACAACACTATAGCACACAATATAACCCAACAGCACCAGATACAACACTATAGCACACAATATAACCCAACAGCACCAGATACAACACTATAGCACACAATATAACCCCACAGCTCCAGATACAACACTATAGCACACCATATAACCCAACAGCACCAGATACAACACTATAGCACACAATATAACCTCTCAGCACCAGATACAACACTATAGCACACAATATACGCATACGGCAACAGATACAACACTATAGCACACAATATAACCTCTCAGCACCAGATACAACACTATAGCACACAATATACGCATACGGCAACAGATACAACACTATAGCACACAATATAACCCCACAGCACCAGATACAACACTATAGCACACAATATAACCCCACAGCTCCAGATACAACACTATAGCACACAATATAACCCCTCCGCACCAGATACAACACTATAGCACACAATATAACCCCTCAGCACCAGATACAACACTATAGCACACAATATAACCCCTCAGCACCAGATACAACACTATAGCACACAATATAACCCCTCAGCACCAGATACAACACTATAGCACACAATATAACCCCACAGCACCAGATACAACACTATAGCACACAATATAACCCCACAGCACCAGATACAACACTATAGCACACAATATAACCTCTCAGCACCAGATACAACACTATAGCACACAATATAACCCCTCAGCACCAGATACAACACTATAGCACACAATATAACCCCTCAGCACCAGATACAACACTATAGCACACAATATAACCCAACAGCACCAGATACAACACTATAGCACACAATATAACCCCACAGCTCCAGATACAACACTATAGCACACAATATAACCCCTCAGCACCAGATACAACACTATAGCACACAATATAACCCCTCAGCACCAGATACAACACTATAGCACACAATATAACCCCACAGCTCCAGATACAACACTATAGCACACAATATAACCCACAGCACCAGATACAACACTATAGCACACAATATAACCCCTCAGCACCAGATACAACACTATAGCACACAATATAACCCAACAGCACCAGATACAACACTATAGCACACAATATAACCCCTCAGCACCAGATACAACACTATAGCACACAATATAACCCACAGCACCAGATACAACACTATAGCACACAATATAATCCAGATACAACACTATAGCACACAATATAACACTATAGCACACAATATAACCCCACAGCACCAGATACAACACTATAGCACACAATATAACCCCTCAGCACCAGATACAACACTATAGCACACAATATAACCCCTCAGCACCAGATACAACACTATAGCACACAATATAACCCCACAGCACCAGATACAACACTATAGCACACAATATAACCCCACAGCACCAGATACAACACTATAGCACACAATATAACCCCTCAGCACCAGATACAACACTATAGCACACAATATAACCCCACAGCACCAGATACAACACTATAGCACACAATATAACCCAACAGCACCAGATACAACACTATAGCACACAATATAACCCCACAGCACCAGATACAACACTATAGCACACAATATAACCCCACAGCACCAGATACAACACTATAGCACACAATATAACCCCACAGCACCAGATACAACACTATAGCACACAATATAACCCCTCAGCACCAGATACAACACTATAGCACACAATATAACCCAACAGCACCAGATACAACACTATAGCACACAATATAACCCCACAGCACCAGATACAACACTATAGCACACAATATAACCCCTCAGCACCAGATACAACACTATAGCACAACACTATAGCACACAATATAACCCCTCAGCACCATATACAACACTATAGCACACAATATAACCCAAAAGCTCCAGATACAACACTATAGCCCACAATATAACCCAACAGCACCAGATACAACACTATAGCACACAATATAACCCCACAGCTCCAGATACAACACTATAGCACACAATATAACCCCTCAGCACCATATACAACACTATAGCACACAATATAACCCCTCAGCACCATATACAACACTATAGCACACAATATAACCCCACAGCTCCAGATACAACACTATAGCACACAATATAACTCCACAGCACCAGATACAACACTATAGCACACAATATAACCCAACAGCACCAGATACAACACTATAGCACACAATATAACCCAACAGCACCAGATACAACACTATAGCACACAATATAACCTCTCAGCACCAGATACAACACTATAGCACACAATATACGCATACGGCAACAGATACAACACTATAGCACACAATATAACCTCTCAGCACCAGATACAACACTATAGCACACAATATACGCATACGGCAACAGATACAACACTATAGCACACAATATAACCCCACAGCACCAGATACAACACTATAGCACACAATATAACCCCTCAGCACCAGATACAACACTATAGCACATAATATAACCCCTCAGCACCAGATACAACACTATAGCACACAATATAACCCAACAGCACCAGATACAACACTATAGCACACAATATAACCCCACAGCTCCAGATACAACACTATAGCACACAATATAACCCCTCAGCACCATATACAACACTATAGCACACAATATAACCCCTCAGCACCATATACAACACTATAGCACACAATATAACCCCACAGCTCCAGATACAACACTATAGCCCACAATATAACCCAACAGCACCAGATACAACACTATAGCACACAATATAACTCCACAGCTCCAGATACAACACTATAGCACACAATATAACCTCTCAGCACCAGATACAACACTATAGCACACAATATACGCATACGGCAACAGATACAACACTATAGCACACAATATAACCTCTCAGCACCAGATACAACACTATAGCACACAATATACGCATACGGCAACAGATACAACACTATAGCACACAATATAACCCCACAGCACCAGATACAACACTATAGCACACAATATAACCCCTCAGCACCAGATACAACACTATAGCACATAATATAACCCCTCAGCACCAGATACAACACTATAGCACACAATATAACCCAACAGCACCAGATACAACACTATAGCACACAATATAACCCCACAGCTCCAGATACAACACTATAGCACACAATATAACCCCTCAGCACCATATACAACACTATAGCACACAATATAACCCCTCAGCACCATATACAACACTATAGCACACAATATAACCCCACAGCTCCAGATACAACACTATAGCCCACAATATAACCCAACAGCACCAGATACAACACTATAGCACACAATATAACTCCACAGCTCCAGATACAACACTATAGCACACAATATAACCTCTCAGCACCAGATACAACACTATAGCACACAATATACGCATACGGCAACAGATACAACACTATAGCACACAATATAACCTCTCAGCACCAGATACAACACTATAGCACACAATATACGCATACGGCAACAGATACAACACTATAGCACACAATATAACCCCACAGCACCAGATACAACACTATAGCACACAATATAACCCCTCAGCACCAGATACAACACTATAGCACATAATATAACCCCTCAGCACCATATACAACACTATAGCACACAATATAACCCCACAGCTCCAGATACAACACTATAGCCCACAATATAACCCAACAGCACCAGACACAACACTATAGCACACAATATAACCCCACAGCACCAGATACAACACTATAGCACACAATATAACCCCTCAGCACCATATACAACACTATAGCACACAATATAACCCCACAGCTCCAGATACAACACTATAGCCCACAATATAACCCAACAGCACCAGACACAACACTATAGCACACAATATAACCCCACAGCACCAGATACAACACTATAGCACACAATATAACCCCTCAGCACCATATACAACACTATAGCACACAATATAACCCCTCAGCACCATATACAACACTATAGCACACAATATAACCCCACAGCTCCAGATACAACACTATAGCCCACAATATAACCCAACAGCACCAGACACAACACTATAGCACACAATATAACCCCACAGCACCAGACACAACACTATAGCACATAATATAACCCAACAGCACCATATACAACACTATAGCACACAATATAACCCCACAGCTCCAGATACAACACTATAGCACACAATATACCCCAACAGCACCAGATACAACACTATAGCACACAATATAACCCCACAGCACCAGATACAACACTATAGCACACAATATAACCCAACAGCTCCAGATACAACACTATAGCACACAATATAAACACAAAGCACCAGATACAACACTATAGCACACAATATAACCCCTCAGCACCATATACAACACTATAGCACACAATATAACCCCACAGCTCCAGATACAACACTATAGCACACAATATAACCCAACAGCACCATATACAACACTATAGCACACAATATAACCCCACAGCTCCAGATACAACACTATAGCACACAATATAACCCAACAGCACCATATACAACACTATAGCACACAATATAACCCCACAGCTCCAGATACAACACTATAGCCCACAATATAAACACAAAGCAACAGATACAACACTATAGCACACAATATAACCCCACAGCACCAGATACAACACTATAGCACACAATATAAACACAACAGCACCAGATACAACACTATAGCACACAATATAACCCCACAGCACCAGATACAACACTATAGCACACAATATAACCCAACAGCTCCAGATACAACACTATAGCACACAATATAAACACAAAGCACCAGATACAACACTATAGCACACAATATAACCCCTCAGCACCATATACAACACTATAGCACACAATATAACCCCACAGCTCCAGATACAACACTATAGCACACAATATAACTCCACAGCACCAGATACAACACTATAGCACACAATATAACCCCTCAGCACCAGATACAACACTATAGCACACAATATAACCCAACAGCACCAGATACAACACTATAGCACACAATATAACCCCACAGCTCCAGATACAACACTATAGCACACAATATAACCCCTCAGCACCATATACAACACTATAGCACACAATATAACCCCTCAGCACCATATACAACACTATAGCACACAATATAACCCCACAGCTCCAGATACAACACTATAGCACACAATATAACTCCACAGCACCAGATACAACACTATAGCACACAATATAACCCCTCAGCACCAGATACAACACTATAGCACACAATATAACCCAACAGCACCAGATACAACACTATAGCACACAATATAACCCCACAGCTCCAGATACAACACTATAGCACACAATATAACCCCTCAGCACCATATACAACACTATAGCACACAATATAACCCCTCAGCACCATATACAACACTATAGCACACAATATAACCCCACAGCTCCAGATACAACACTATAGCCCACAATATAACCCAACAGCACCAGATACAACACTATAGCACACAATATAACCCCACAGCTCCAGATACAACACTATAGCACACAATATAACCCCTCAGCACCATATACAACACTATAGCACACAATATAACCCCTCAGCACCATATACAACACTATAGCACACAATATAACCCCTCAGCACCATATACAACACTATAGCACACAATATAACCCCACAGCTCCAGATACAACACTATAGCACACAATATAACTCCACAGCACCAGATACAACACTATAGCACACAATATAACCCCTCAGCACCAGATACAACACTATAGCACACAATATAACCCAACAGCACCAGATACAACACTATAGCACACAATATAACCCCACAGCTCCAGATACAACACTATAGCACACAATATAACCCCTCAGCACCATATACAACACTATAGCACACAATATAACCCCTCAGCACCATATACAACACTATAGCACACAATATAACCCCACAGCTCCAGATACAACACTATAGCCCACAATATAACCCCTCAGCACCATATACAACACTATAGCACACAATATAACCCCACAGCTCCAGATACAACACTATAGCCCACAATATAACCCAACAGCACCAGATACAACACTATAGCACACAATATAACCCCACATCTCCAGATACAACACTATAGCACATAATATAACCCCACAGCACCAGATACAACACTATAGCACACAATATAACCCAACAGCACCATATACAACACTATAGCACACAATATAACCCAACAGCACCAGATACAACACTATAGCACACAATATAACCCAACAGCACCAGATACAACACTATAGCACACAATATAACCCCACAGCTCCAGATACAACACTATAGCACACCATATAACCCAACAGCACCAGATACAACACTATAGCACACAATATAACCTCTCAGCACCAGATACAACACTATAGCACACAATATACGCATACGGCAACAGATACAACACTATAGCACACAATATAACCTCTCAGCACCAGATACAACACTATAGCACACAATATACGCATACGGCAACAGATACAACACTATAGCACACAATATAACCCCACAGCACCAGATACAACACTATAGCACACAATATAACCCCACAGCTCCAGATACAACACTATAGCACACAATATAACCCCTCCGCACCAGATACAACACTATAGCACACAATATAACCCCTCAGCACCAGATACAACACTATAGCACACAATATAACCCCTCAGCACCAGATACAACACTATAGCACACAATATAACCCCTCAGCACCAGATACAACACTATAGCACACAATATAACCCCACAGCACCAGATACAACACTATAGCACACAATATAACCCCACAGCACCAGATACAACACTATAGCACACAATATAACCTCTCAGCACCAGATACAACACTATAGCACACAATATAACCCCTCAGCACCAGATACAACACTATAGCACACAATATAACCCCTCAGCACCAGATACAACACTATAGCACACAATATAACCCAACAGCACCAGATACAACACTATAGCACACAATATAACCCCACAGCTCCAGATACAACACTATAGCACACAATATAACCCCTCAGCACCATATACAACACTATAGCACACAATATAACCCCTCAGCACCATATACAACACTATAGCACACAATATAACCCCACAGCTCCAGATACAACACTATAGCACACAATATAACTCCACAGCACCAGATACAACACTATAGCACACAATATAACCCCTCAGCACCAGATACAACACTATAGCACACAATATAACCCAACAGCACCAGATACAACACTATAGCACACAATATAACCCCACAGCTCCAGATACAACACTATAGCACACAATATAACTCCACAGCACCAGATACAACACTATAGCACACAATATAACCCCTCAGCACCAGATACAACACTATAGCACACAATATAACCCAACAGCACCAGATACAACACTATAGCACACAATATAACCCCACAGCTCCAGATACAACACTATAGCACACAATATAACCCCTCAGCACCATATACAACACTATAGCACACAATATAACCCCTCAGCACCATATACAACACTATAGCACACAATATAACCCCTCAGCACCAGATACAACACTATAGCACACAATATAACCCAACAGCACCAGATACAACACTATAGCACACAATATAACCCCACAGCTCCAGATACAACACTATAGCACACAATATAACCCCTCAGCACCATATACAACACTATAGCACACAATATAACCCCTCAGCACCATATACAACACTATAGCACACAATATAACCCCACAGCTCCAGATACAACACTATAGCACACAATATAACTCCACAGCACCAGATACAACACTATAGCACACAATATAACCCCTCAGCACCAGATACAACACTATAGCACACAATATAACCCAACAGCACCAGATACAACACTATAGCACACAATATAACCCCACAGCTCCAGATACAACACTATAGCACACAATATAACCCCTCAGCACCATATACAACACTATAGCACACAATATAACCCCTCAGCACCATATACAACACTATAGCACACAATATAACCCAAAAGCTCCAGATACAACACTATAGCCCACAATATAACCCAACAGCACCAGATACAACACTATAGCACACAATATAACCCCACAGCTCCAGATACAACACTATAGCACACAATATAACCCCTCAGCACCATATACAACACTATAGCACACAATATAACCCCTCAGCACCATATACAACACTATAGCACACAATATAACCCCACAGCTCCAGATACAACACTATAGCACACAATATAACTCCACAGCACCAGATACAACACTATAGCACACAATATAACCCAACAGCACCAGATACAACACTATAGCACACAATATAACCCAACAGCACCAGATACAACACTATAGCACACAATATAACCTCTCAGCACCAGATACAACACTATAGCACACAATATACGCATACGGCAACAGATACAACACTATAGCACACAATATAACCTCTCAGCACCAGATACAACACTATAGCACACAATATACGCATACGGCAACAGATACAACACTATAGCACACAATATAACCCCACAGCACCAGATACAACACTATAGCACACAATATAACCCCTCAGCACCAGATACAACACTATAGCACATAATATAACCCCTCAGCACCAGATACAACACTATAGCACACAATATAACCCAACAGCACCAGATACAACACTATAGCACACAATATAACCCCACAGCTCCAGATACAACACTATAGCACACAATATAACCCCTCAGCACCATATACAACACTATAGCACACAATATAACCCCTCAGCACCATATACAACACTATAGCACACAATATAACCCCACAGCTCCAGATACAACACTATAGCCCACAATATAACCCAACAGCACCAGATACAACACTATAGCACACAATATAACTCCACAGCTCCAGATACAACACTATAGCACACAATATAACCTCTCAGCACCAGATACAACACTATAGCACACAATATACGCATACGGCAACAGATACAACACTATAGCACACAATATAACCTCTCAGCACCAGATACAACACTATAGCACACAATATACGCATACGGCAACAGATACAACACTATAGCACACAATATAACCCCACAGCACCAGATACAACACTATAGCACACAATATAACCCCTCAGCACCAGATACAACACTATAGCACATAATATAACCCCTCAGCACCAGATACAACACTATAGCACACAATATAACCCAACAGCACCAGATACAACACTATAGCACACAATATAACCCCACAGCTCCAGATACAACACTATAGCACACAATATAACCCCTCAGCACCATATACAACACTATAGCACACAATATAACCCCTCAGCACCATATACAACACTATAGCACACAATATAACCCCACAGCTCCAGATACAACACTATAGCCCACAATATAACCCAACAGCACCAGATACAACACTATAGCACACAATATAACTCCACAGCTCCAGATACAACACTATAGCACACAATATAACCTCTCAGCACCAGATACAACACTATAGCACACAATATACGCATACGGCAACAGATACAACACTATAGCACACAATATAACCTCTCAGCACCAGATACAACACTATAGCACACAATATACGCATACGGCAACAGATACAACACTATAGCACACAATATAACCCCACAGCACCAGATACAACACTATAGCACACAATATAACCCCTCAGCACCAGATACAACACTATAGCACATAATATAACCCCTCAGCACCATATACAACACTATAGCACACAATATAACCCCACAGCTCCAGATACAACACTATAGCCCACAATATAACCCAACAGCACCAGACACAACACTATAGCACACAATATAACCCCACAGCACCAGATACAACACTATAGCACACAATATAACCCCTCAGCACCATATACAACACTATAGCACACAATATAACCCCACAGCTCCAGATACAACACTATAGCCCACAATATAACCCAACAGCACCAGACACAACACTATAGCACACAATATAACCCCACAGCACCAGATACAACACTATAGCACACAATATAACCCCTCAGCACCATATACAACACTATAGCACACAATATAACCCCTCAGCACCATATACAACACTATAGCACACAATATAACCCCACAGCTCCAGATACAACACTATAGCCCACAATATAACCCAACAGCACCAGACACAACACTATAGCACACAATATAACCCCACAGCACCAGACACAACACTATAGCACATAATATAACCCAACAGCACCATATACAACACTATAGCACACAATATAACCCCACAGCTCCAGATACAACACTATAGCACACAATATAACCCAACAGCACCAGATACAACACTATAGCACACAATATAACCCCACAGCACCAGATACAACACTATAGCACACAATATAACCCAACAGCTCCAGATACAACACTATAGCACACAATATAAACACAAAGCACCAGATACAACACTATAGCACACAATATAACCCCTCAGCACCATATACAACACTATAGCACACAATATAACCCCACAGCTCCAGATACAACACTATAGCACACAATATAACCCAACAGCACCATATACAACACTATAGCACACAATATAACCCCACAGCTCCAGATACAACACTATAGCACACAATATAACCCAACAGCACCATATACAACACTATAGCACACAATATAACCCCACAGCTCCAGATACAACACTATAGCCCACAATATAAACACAAAGCAACAGATACAACACTATAGCACACAATATAACCCCACAGCACCAGATACAACACTATAGCACACAATATAAACACAACAGCACCAGATACAACACTATAGCACACAATATAACCCCACAGCACCAGATACAACACTATAGCACACAATATAACCCAACAGCTCCAGATACAACACTATAGCACACAATATAAACACAAAGCACCAGATACAACACTATAGCACACAATATAACCCCTCAGCACCATATACAACACTATAGCACACAATATAACCCCACAGCTCCAGATACAACACTATAGCACACAATATAACCCAACAGCACCATATACAACACTATAGCACACAATATAACCCCACAGCTCCAGATACAACACTATAGCACACAATATAACCCAACAGCACCATATACAACACTATAGCACACAATATAACCCCACAGCTCCAGATACAACACTATAGCCCACAATATAAACACAAAGCAACAGATACAACACTATAGCACACAATATAACCCCACAGCTCCAGATACAACACTATAGCCCACAATATAACCCCACAGCACCAGATACAACACTATAGCACACAATATAACCCCACAGCACCAGATACAACACTATAGCACACAATATAAACACAAAGCAATAGATTCACTAAACACCCAAATTCCTAAATCCATGACATTTCTTTATCTCTTTCCCCCTTTTTTTTATGTTTTATTCCTCCATGTTTGCCATCTCTTTCCCCGTCATTTTATGTGTTTTATTCCTCCGTCAGTGACCTCTTTTTATCCTCCATTATCTTTTCTGCCCCATGTCATCCCATTTTGTTTGCAATCTGCTCCAATCAATCACCTCTTTTCATCCTCCATTATCTTTTCTGCCCCATGTCATCCCATTTTGTTTGCAATCTGCCTCCATCCATCACTTCATTTTATCCTCTATTATATTTTCTGCCCCATCCATTTGTCACCATGTTGATGTGAGCAGAGCCTGATCAGAGGAGCTGCTCAGACTGGACAAATGGAGACCTCAGGGGAATGGGAGGGACCTCCCTGGATTGACCCCACTCTGCCATGTACCTTAAAGCTATTATAAGCTCTTCCTACCTGTTACAGAGGCTCAGCTATGGTCTCTGAGTATCTTCCCCTGCAGGCTCTCTTCTGTCAGCCATGCGGCCACATGGAGGGGCTATAACTTCATATCCCCGGGCACCCCTGTCATTGGCTCTCCATGCAGCATGACTGACAGCTGCAGAGACCTGCACCAATGTGGATGGGAGACCAGTATTACAGCAAGCTGAGTTGCAGAGAGCAACAGCTTTGGGTGCCACCTCCTACCCCAGCAACTGGTGTGCAGTCCCCTAGGGACAACTAGAGGCTGCACACTGAGTAAAAATAATAATAATACAAAAACAAAATGTAAAATAAATAAATAAAATAGATATTTTTTTAAAGGGGAATTGCAAAAATCCGGGGGGGGGGGGGGGGGGGCAAGCGCCCCCCCTTGCAGGGAGTGGATATTTTGTTTAAAAACCTTTGCTCCAAATAGATCTATTGGGGTGGACATGTTGTTTAGAATCTTTGCTCTGTATAGCTCTATCAGGGGGCAGACATGTTGTTTAGAATCTTTGCTCTGTATAGCTCGATCAGGGGTGGACATGGTGTTTAGAATCTTTGCTATGTATAGCTCTATCAGGGGGCGAACATGTTTAGAATATTTGCTCTGTATAGCTCTATCAGGGAGAGGACATATTGTTTATATTCTTCCGTGTAGCTCTATCAGGGGGTGGACATGTTTAGAATCTTTCGTGTAGCTCTATCAGAGGGCGGACATGTTGTTTAGAAGCTATGCTCTGTATAGCTGCCCCCTGATAGAGCTATACAGAGCAAAGAGGGCTCAATACGACTGTATACATTACAAAGACAAAGTGTTTAGAGCATTGATAGCTAAACTTGGCACTGCATATGTTTGGGAACTATATATTCCATGATGCTCACTCATAAGGCTGGCAAGAGCATCTTGTAGTTCTCAAACATCTGCAGTGCCAAGGTAAGCCATCACTGCTCTAGAGTAATGTGTAACTACAAGGGTGCCCACTGGGGGAACACAATTATATCACTTATGCCCCAAGTGAACTAAATAATTAAGTGCAAATCACATGTAAAGCCTGTCGTGCTTCAAAAAAATGTGCCATTTCCTCTCCGTTCACGAAATAATATAGGAGCCGCTTCCACGTCCTTCCTGGGACATTTGTTCCCCTTTATATAAATGTTTTGCTTTAATGCCGTCTCTTCCTGGCCTGGGTCAGTGTGATAGTGCCAGAGTTCCCAGTCTGATTATATTAGCTGTATCTAGAAAGTGACTGTGGACGGCTTCCAGATCTGCCTTACTGGTGAAATGATTCCAATAAAACCTCGGCTTCTGCTTTTCCAAGTGGGAAACAGCCCTGAACACTTTGATTTATAATATTTTGTCCAAACATGAACATAGAGTAACATTATCCCGACCGTTTTCCCACCGTCAAAACTGTGTTGTGTTTGGCAAGGTTCCTCCCTGCAGGAGAAGCCATAGATCTCTTTATTTGGAGAGTTAGCTGAAGAGTAACATATGCTTTGCCTGTGTGATCACATTCCTACATCTCAGTTTCTCCCAGTTTCTAGGCATTTGTTCTGCCAGCCGCAGATGTCATTCTCTTAATCTTATTATCACTTTATTAATACGTTTATTCCCAACATAAAGGACCCACTCTGCCTGCAGCATGGGAGGTTACTCTGTGGCTGTATCCCAGTAACTCCCATCACACTAAGGCAGATGTTTCACATATTTTATTATCAGTCACATTCGCCTTCCTCCCTTTATACAATGTTTATACCTCTCTAGCTGATCTGTGATCCTCATTAACCTGAAATATAGAGAAGATTTGCAAAGATAATATTAATCAGACATCTTAAAACCCAACATTTACCCCGAGTCCTGGATGCTGTGGACCCCTCGGGTTTAAAGTGCTGTGCAGGGATATGAGGGAGTATTTGGGGGGTATCTCGCACTCTGGAGAGCACCTCACTTGACATTATGACATCAACTTGCAGCCTGAAGGTAGTTTATTTGCATATCAAGTGAAAAAGTGATGTCATAAGTAGGAGACTCAACAGACACATTTAAATGCAATTCTGCTAACAATGTATATATTATTCATTCCTTACAATCACAGTATAAACAGTGTTTGGGTGATACAGTCACAGTATAAGCAGTGTTTGGGTGATACAATCACAGTATAAACAGTGTTTGGGTGATACAGTCACAGTATAAGCAGTGTTTGGGTGATACAGTCACAGTATAAGCAGTGTGTAGGTGATACAGTCACAGTATAAGCAGTGTTTGGGTGATACAGTCACAGTATAAGCAGTGTTTAGGTGACACAGTCACAGTATAAGCAGTGTTTGGGTGACACAGTCACAGTATAAGCGGTGTTTGGGTGACACAGTCACAGTATAAGCAGTGTTTGGGTGATACAGTCACAGTATAAGCAGTGTTTGGGTGATACAGTCACAGTATAAGCAGTGTTTGGGTGATACAGTCACAGTATAAGCAGTGTTTAGGTGATACAGTCACAGTATAAGCAGTGTTTGGGTGATACAGTCACAGTATAAGCAGTGTTTGGGTGATACAGTCACAGTATAAGCAGTGTTTAGATGATACAGTCACAGTATAAGCAGTGTTTGGGTGATACAGTCACAGTATAAGCAGTGTTTGGGTGATACAGTCACAGTATAAGCAGTGTTTGGGTGACACAGTCACAGTATAAGCAGTGTTTGGGTGACACAGTCACAGTATAAGCAGTGTTTGGGTGACACAGTCACAGTATAAGTAGTGTTTGGGTGACACAGTCACAGTATAAGCAGTGTTTAGGTGATACAGTCACAGTATAAGCAGTGTTTGGGTGATACAGTCACAGTATAAGCAGTGTTTGGGTGATACAGTCACAGTATAAGCAGTGTGTGGGTGATACAGTCACAGTATGAGCAGTGTTTAGGTGATACGGTCACAGTGTAAGCAGTGTTTAGGTGATACAGTCACAGTATAAGCAGTGTTTGGGTGATACAGTCACAGTATAAGCAGTGTTTGGGTGATACAGTCACAGTATAAGCAGTGTTTAGGTGATACAGTCACAGTATAAGCAGTGTTTAGGTGATACAGTCACAGTATAAGCAGTGTTTAGGTGATACAGTCACAGTATAAGCAGTGTTTGGGTGATCCAGTCACAGTATAAGCAGTGTTTAGGTGATACAGTCACAGTATAAGCAGTGTTTGGGTGATACAGTCACAGTATAAGCAGTGTTTGGGTGATACAGTCCCAGTATAAGCAGTGTTTGGGTGATACAGTCACAGTATAAGCAGTGTTTAGGTGATACAGTCACAGTATAAGCAGTGTTTGGGTGATACAGTCACAGTATAAGCAGTGTTTGGGTGATACAGTCACAGTATAAGCAGTGTTTGGGTGATACAGTCACAGTATAAGCAGTGTTTGGGTGATAGTCACTGTATAAGCAGTGTTTGGGTGATACAGTCACAGTATAAGCAGTGTTTGGGTGATACAGTCACAGTATAAGCAGTGTTTGGGTGATACAGTCACAGTATAAGCAGTGTGTGGGTGATACAGTCACAGTATAAGCAGTGTTTGGGTGATACAGTCACAGTATAAGCAGTGTTTGGGTGATACAGTCACAGTATAAGCAGTGTGTGGGTGATACAGTCACAGTATAAGCAGTGTGTGGGTGATACAGTCACAGTATGAGCAGTGTTTGGGTGATATAGTCACAGTATAAGCAGTGTTTAGGTGATACAGTCACAGTATAAGCAGTGTGTGGGTGATACAGTCACAGTATAAGCAGTGTGTGGGTGATACAGTCACAGTATAAGCAGTGTGTGGGTGATACAGTCACAGTATGAGCAGTGTTTGGGTGATACAGTCACAGTATAAGCAGTGTTTAGGTGATACAGTCACAGTATAAGCAGTGTGTGGGTGATACAGTCACAGTATGAGCAGTGTTTGGGTGATATAGTCACAGTATAAGCAGTGTTTAGGTGATACAGTCACAGTATAAGCAGTGTGTGGGTGATACAGTCACAGTATGAGCAGTGTTTGGGTGATATAGTCACAGTATAAGCAGTGTTTAGGTGATACAGTCACAGTATAAGCAGTGTTTGGGTGATACAGTCACAGTATAAGCAGTGTTTAGGTGATACAGTCACAGTATAAGCAGTGTGTGGGTGATACAGTCACAGTATGAGCAGTGTTAAGGTGATACAGTCACAGTATAAGCAGTGTTTGGGTGATACAGTCACAGTATAAGCAGTGTTTGGGTGATACAGTCACAGTATAAGCAGTGTTTGGGTGATACAGTCACAGTATAAGCAGTGTTTGGGTGATACAGTCACAGTATAAGCAGTGTTTAGGTGATACAGTCACAGTGTTTGAGTGACAAGTCTCTTGGTACCGAGCACTGGCTTGAACGAGCTAATTGGAGCACATTCTGGCTGCCTCTTAGTAAAGATCTAACATAATGATTGACTGAAGCTTTCACACTCTCTTCAAAGGTAATGAATTGATAGAAAGTTTATACCAGCACTGGCGTTTGTGTTACACATGTACAGTATGAATACTGCCACCCTGTGGTCAGAGGCTGGTAATGCATCAGGAGCTGGGATAGAGAATGCACAAGATACAAACTCCCATGGGGCACAGGCATGTTATTTTTAGGGCCAGTTTAAAGTCACCTGCTGATTTTCCACTTTCTTGTACTACAAGTGTAGCATTCGATGGCTTATTCTGACCCAACCTGGAAAATGCCCCACACACATCATCTCCCATCCCAAGCAGGGCCAGCACGGGGGCTTGGCAAATTTTGAGTGTGCCCCCCGGGATCTATAGATACATAGGATTAATCAATCAGAACCACTTCCACTAGACAAATAACTAATCACTGAGAATTTCTGGATGCGATCTGGACAGGGCTTTCATCTTATTATAAGTTCATGACCACCCCAATAGGGCTCTGGCCTTAATCCGTGCCCCCCACAGGCCAGCGTTAACCCTGCAACATTCCCCATCTTGTGAACATGCAAAGAGGGCCACTCAAATAAGACTTTATTTCTAATATTTTATTGCAAAAAATTCCACCAATGTCTGATAGAAATCACATCATAAAAATAACTACAACATAATTAGTCAGTAAACAAGATCGTAAGAAATGGAGAAAAGGTCTAATTAGTAAATAGCAAGGGATCCAGTGGAGAGGTGTGAAGTGCTTGAGGAATAGTGGAGGGCAAACAATCCCGCAGTGAGCGGCTAAGTGCGGTCTCTGGATTACTGGCTGGAATCTCAGGAAGATCTAACTCCTGAAATAAAAGCATTCTAAATATATAATCAAATCTCCTGCACCTTTACTTTCAGCTCCAGACCATCTATTTTCCAGAATTTTTCTGTTAAAAAAAAAACATTAATGAAAACAATCTCTCCAACTAGATTTGATTATATCCACTGTGCAGCTTTATCACAAGTAATGTGAGAACTGGGAATAGAACTATCTAGACCCCTCAAAGGGACTAAAAATCTATGTTATATCCACATTACATTCTTCTGGCAAACTATAGTCTACATATAAGAAATTATTTCTAGCGATATTTACAATGATTCTCAAGCTGCTGCTAATTATAATTATAATAAAAAAGGACAAAATGTGAATTGTACAGTTACATTTCCAGAATATAAAAATATATTACAAATCTGCAGTATGTACAGCGAAGACTCAACCGCTGGAAAAACAAATAAACTGTGCAGAGAATATCGTTTACTCGGATAGAATATACTCTGGTGCATGATAAATGTAATTTTCTAGATGAAATCAAAATAGTGATTTTCTTTTACATCTATAAAAAAGCATTGAATCTTTTTATTCACATAATATTCCAATTTATACTGGAGCTGGTGCCATTACATCACCAGGAGTCTCATTACCTCAGAATGGACATTTCACTTAGACGGTTATAAATTTAACCCTATCTGCCCTGATTGATCTCAATTTGGGGAACTGGATGATCACTGGGGTCCTTTACATGTGGGATGCAGGAGGCTCATCCAATTAACTGGGCGTCTAAGGTTTCTGGACATTCGACTGGATGATAAACTACTGCAGACAATGAGCTAAAGGTGAGAATACAAGCAACGCATTTAACAATTCCACTAATTTGCCAGAAGGTCAGTCTCTTAAATTCGATGCGTGGGGGTTACATGTAAGCGCAGGAAGCGTACAAAACATCAACCACAGCAGGCGTTTACAGCATTCACAGAATGTTCACAAGAAGTATAAATAGCGAAACACTGTTAGAGGCAGACACCAACCGCGGAACGCGTCAGTCACAAGTGATCCAACACTGCAGACTGCCCTCTACACCGCCTCTCCATCATTTCTGCCTTGTGTACGGCACCGGTCTGTGAAGAGAAACAACATCAGAACATTACAAGCGAGAGGTGTTTGCTTTGCGTCTGATCAATGTGATCAGAAGTTAGCAAGAAATCCAGGCACTTTACAGGAGATGGTCCAGATCCAGTAACATCTGTACCACATGTTTAATCATCATTTCCACCCACTGTCGCCCTCCCATCCATAAAAACAAACAAACTAATGGACCCTCAGTAGCACAGAGAGGCTACCCCCCACTCCAGTGCTGCTAATTTAGAGTCCGCCCCCCTCCAGTGCCGCCTAACACAGAGTCCGCCCCCCCAGCGCCGCCTAACACAGAGTCCGCCCCCCCAGCGCCGCCTAACACAGAGTCCGCCCCCCCAGCGCCGCCTAACACAGAGTCCGCCCCCCCAGCGCCGCCTAACACAGAGTCCGCCCCCCCAGCGCCGCCTAACACAGAGTCCGCCCCCCCAGCGCCGCCTAACACAGAGTCCGCCCCCCCAGCGCCGCCTAACACAGAGTCCGCCCCCCCAGCGCCGCCTAACACAGAGTCCGCCCCCCCAGCGCCGCCTAACACAGAGTCCGCCCCCCTCCAGTGCCGCCTAACACAGTCCGCCCCCCCAGTGCCGCCTAACACAGAGTCCGCCCCCCCAGCGCCGCCTAACACAGAGTCCGCCCCCCCAGCGCCGCCTAACACAGAGTCCGCCCCCCTCCAGTGCCGCCTAACACAGAGTCCGCCCCCCCAGTGCCGCCTAACACACAGAGTCCGCCCCCCCAGCGCCGCCTAACACAGAGTCCGCCCCCCCAGCGCCGCCTAACACAGTCCGCCCCCCCAGCGCCGCCTAACACAGAGTCCGCCCCCCCAGCGCCGCCTAACACAGTCCGCCCCCCCAGCGCCGCCTAACACAGAGTCCGCCCCCCCAGCGCCGCCTAACACAGAGTCCGCCCCCCCAGCGCCGCCTAACACAAAGTCCGCCCCCCAGCGCCGCCTAACACAAAGTCCGCCCCCCCCGCGCCGCCTAACACAAAGTCCGCCCCCCCAGCGCCGCCTAACACAGAGTCCGCCCCCCCAGCGCCGCCTAACACAGAGTCCGCCCCCCCCAGCGCCGCCTAACACAGAGTCCGCCCCCCCAGCGCCGCCTAACACAAAGTCCGCCCCCCAGCGCCGCCTAACACAGAGTCCGCCCCCCCAGCGCCGCCTAACACAGAGTCCGCCCCCCTCCAGTGCCGCCTAACACAAAGTCCGCCCCCCAGTGCCGCCTAACACAGAGTCCGCCCCCCCAGCGCCGCCTAACACAGAGTCCGCCCCCCCAGCGCCGCCTAAGTGGGCTATATTGACTGTACTGATGAAAATATTTATTGTATATAAAATGCTCATACAAACCAGCTGCCGACGTGATCAGAGGGTCTCGGTCAGGGGGCTCCGCTGGGCGTCATCCTTTTACTAGAATCTCTGTCCAGCACAAAAAACATCAAACAGCACTTTAGAAAGAAAAAAAAGTATAGAATGGTTTATGGAGTGATGATCCAGGATAGAGGGCGCTACCTGTAAATATTGGGGTCGAGCAGTAACGCCGTGTCTTTCGGCAGTTTAGATAAATGAACAACCTTCGTTTTTAGCTGGTGTCGTTCATTCTCGTTCACCCAGACGTCTGGGAGTCTGAAAGAGAGAGACTGAATCAGAACAGCCCAGAAACCAAGTCGGGATTCCCCCTCCACACGCGCACAGAGGCGGGACTTCCTCCGCCCTCCACACGCGCACAGAGGCGGGACTTCCTCCGCCCTCCACACGCGCACAGAGGCGGGACTTCCTCCGCCCTCCACACGCGCACAGAGGCGGGACTTCCTCCGCCCTCCACACGCGCACAGAGGCGGGACGCGCAGCTTCTCTCTCCAACAGAGCCAGGACAGGCCACACAGCACAGTCTGATTATCTAGAGATAATGCACAAGATATGGGTAACATACATGTCCTCTGGAGTCCAGTGCAGCAAGAGTTTGATTTTTCCTGTGTCCTCTTTTCGTTTTGCGATGACCTACAAAAAAATCACACAATTTACAAAATGTGTAACACACACCGGGCAGGGGCGAGGAGACAGACGCACTGGGGTGGGCAAGGATTTTATATAACAATAAATCATCTGTACCTCTTGAATATAGAGTAATTATATATATATATATATATATATATATATATATATATATATATATATATATATATATATATATATATAGTATTGTATATAGAGCTCTATATGGCTGTACCTCTTCCCTGGCTCCTGAGTATTTTATATAGAGCTCTATATGGCTGTACCTCTTCCCTGGCTCCTGAGTATTGTATATAGAGCTCTATATGGCTGTACCTCTTCCCTGGCTCCCGAGTATTGTATATAGAGCTCTATATGGCTGTACCTCTTCCCTGGCTCCTGAGTATTTTATATAGAGCTCTATATGGCAGTACCTCTTCCCTGGCTCTTGAGTATTGTATATAGAGCTCTATATGGCTGTACCTCTTCCCTGGCTCCCGAGTATTGTATATAGAGCTCTATATGCCTGTACCTCTTCCCTGGCTCCTGAGTATTTTATATAGCGGTCTATGCCTGTACTTCTTCCCTGGCTCCTGAGTATTGTATAGAGCTCTATATGACTGTACCTCTTCCCTGGCTCCCGAATATTGTATATAGAGCTCTATATGCCTGTACCTCTTCCCTGGCTCCTGAGTATTTTATATAGAGCTCTATATGGCTGTACTTCTTCCCTGGCTCCTGAGTATTGTATATAGAGATCTATGGCTGCACCTCTTCCCTGGCTCCTGAGTATTTTATATAGCGGTCTATGCCTGTACTTCTTCCCTGGCTCCTGAGTATTGTATATAGAGCTCTTTAAGCCTGTACCTCTTCCCTGGCTCCTGAGTATTGTATATAGAGATCTATATGCCTGTACCTCTTCCCTGGCTCCTGAGTATTTTATATAGAGCTCTTTGTTTTTGTTTTTTAAAACAGGTGCCAGGGTCTCTACTCACCGTGCTGTGGAAGACTACACTGTGCCCATTTCCCAAGCTTTCGATTTGAGCGGACAGATTGAAGCAGATGGCGCGGTGTCTTATGGCGTCCAGTGTCTGCGCGTCAAAAAAGTCATGTGGTCTGGCTGGAAAGCAATACATACGGCAAAAACAGAGAAACAAATGAGCACAGGTTGCATCTGCTTTAATCTGAATTAACATAACTATTATCAGGTCAATCCCAGCGAGTGCTTTAAATCAAGGCTGGATCGGGAAATGTTAGTGACTATGTAACACCCAGGTATCCACGCGTGGCCTGGGAACCAATGATAAACTCACATTTTTGTAGAGAATCTGTATTAGCCTCCGTCAGAACGAGTGAGATTCTGTCGTCAACAATTAGAGCCAAATGTTTACAGAGACACTAGGCCTACCCAGCACTAAAGACCCTCGTGTAATAATCCCATTCACAGAGAGGGGATTCATTTGCTCTCACGGAAACTTTATAAGCAGCGCAATTAGTGACAGAAATAAAGGAATGAAAGAGAAACTTACTGGGAATAATACATCTCTCTCCAAATACACTACATGCATTACAAGTATATTACTAGACAGACGTCACAGGCTCTGAATATCCAGGAAACATGAAGCTCTGTATAACTGAAAGATTATATCAAGTGCAGGCATATTATATAGAGATGCTTTAATGAAAGAATTCAAATAAATGACCTTATTGAGCCCTCTTTCCTCTGTATAGCTCTATCAGGAGGCGGACATGTTGTTTGGAATCTTTGCTCCGTATAGCTCTATCAGGGGGCGGACATGTTGTTTAGAATCTTTGCTCTCTATAGTTCTATCAGGGGGCGGACATGTTGTTTAGAATCTTTGCTCTCTATAGCTCTATCAAGGGCGGACATGTTGTTTAGAATCTTTGCTCTGTATAGCTCTATCAGGGGGCGGACATGTTGTTTAGAATCTTTGCTCTGTATAGCTCTATCAGGGGGCGGACATGTTGTTTAGAATCTTTGCTCTGTATAGTTCTATCAGGAAGCGGACATGTTGTTTAGAATCTTTGCTCTGTATAGTTCTATCAGGAGGCGGACATGTTGTTTAGAATCTTTGCTCTGTATAGCTCTATCAGGGGGCGGACATGTTGTTTAGAATCTTTGCTCTGTATAGCTCTATCAGGAAGCGGACATGTTGTTTAGAATCTTTGCTCTGTATAGCTCTATCAGGGGGCGGACATGTTGTTTAGAATCTTTGCTCTGTATAGCTCTATCAGGAAGCGGACATGTTGTTTAGAATCTTTGCTCTGTATAGCTCTATCAGGAGGCGGACGTGTAAAATTCCTTGATACAGTCTTTCAATTGCTGACAGTTCTAGATATTCAGAGCCTGTGTCGGGGTTTATTACATAAGAGCAATTCATGGGCAAAGTTCGAAGAAATGGAATATTCCATTGGTTTCCATGGTGATTGCCCAGAACATGTCTGTCGCCAATAGATTGCCATTTGGAGTCAAGAAGGAATTATTTCCCCGAGAGCAGAATTGGAAATAGCTGAAAAGGGTTTAAACTTGATGGACGCAAGTCTTTTCTCAACGTAAATTACTATAACTATGAACGCAGGAAAATGTGATATAGTGAAAGCATTGCTTAATGTTAATAAGATCCATAATGTCACCGTAAAAGGGACAGTAATGCTAGCCAGTGACCCCCCCCCCCCCCCGTATAAAGTAACGAGGGTACAATCCACCTGAAGAGGAGAAAAGACAGGACATGTATTGAGAGAGGCGGAGGAAGCTCGTTAAATGAATGGATATGCTGGATCCACAGTACAGGCAGTGACAGAGAGCTGTGCATTAATACGCCCCTTATTAACTGAACACAGGGGCTCAGCACCCACTGGTCATGCAGGACAGACGCATTATCTACCTTTAAGTTGAATCGTAGCAGCAGAATATTGGGAGGATCCGAGTGATGCTGTCAGAGATCAGAGAGAGAGAGAACATCAACTTAATACACATGGGTCCAACAGCCGCTCAGGCAGACCGCCCAATCCCCCCCCCCTGCTCAGCCTCGCGCAGGCAGAACGCCGCCCCCCCCCAGCCAGAACGCGGCACCCCCCCCCCCAGCCAGAACGCGGCACCCCCCCCCCCAGCCAGAACGCGGCACCCCCCCCCACTCAGCCTCGCGCAGGCAGAACGCCGCCCCCCCCCAGCCAGAACGCGGCACCCCCCCCCCCAGCCAGAACGCGGCACCCCCCCCCCCCCCAGCCAGAACGCGGCACCCCCCCCCACTCAGCCTCGCGCAGGCAGAACGCCGCCCCCCCCCAGCCAGAACGCGGCACCCCCCCCCAGCCAGAACGCGGCACCCCCCCCCCCAGCCAGAACGCGGCACCCCCCCCCACTCAGCCTCGCGCAGGCAGAACGCCGCCCCCCCCCAGCCAGAACGCGGCACCCCCCCCCCCCAGCCAGAACGCGGCACCCCCCCCCCCCCAGCCAGAACGCGGCACCCCCCCCACTCAGCCTCGCGCAGGCAGAACGCCGCCCCCCCCCAGCCAGAACGCGGCACCCCCCCCCCCACTCAGCCTCGCGCAGGCAGAATGCGGCACCCCCCCCCCCCCCAGCCAGAACGCGGCACCCCCCCCACTCAGCCTCGCGCAGGCAGAACGCGGCACCCCCCCCCCAGCCAGAACGCGGCACCCCCCCCCCCCCACTCAGCCTCGCGCAGGCAGAATGCGGCACCCCCCCCCCCCAGCCAGAACGCGGCCCAACCACCCGCCACTCAGCCTCGCGCAGGCAGATCCAACCCCATCAGCCAATCGACTTAATTACGTATGCTGCCCGCTAGCTCTGGGAAAGGTTGGCCGGAGAGCGGTACTTACACAGAGATCGCTTCCTCTTGTTTTTCAGCTTCCGTCTCTTGCTAAGTCCGGCTTTTGAAGGAGACTCCTCTTTAGATTTGGGATGAGAGGATACCTTGGAGGAGTTCTGCTGGCTGAAGTGCGTGGGAACGTGCCGCGCCAATCCTCCTTGGGAAGCGAAACTAGCGTTGCAGCCACCGACAACACACTAAAAACAACAGTACAAACCGTCTGACCCGAAACATATAACATTATCTTAACAGAGACCTGGGCTTCTCTGAATTCAGGCAGAAGGGGTTCTAACAAATCCGTTAGATGCCTTTAGAAGCGGCCTGATAGTTTGTTAATGAGCCGGAGCATAGAGGGCTAAGTATCTTAGTATAGACATTAATATTTATTTAGTGCTTGTTGATCCAGGGAGACATCTGATTGTCATTTGGAGTCAAGAAGGATTTATTTCACCACTGAAAGCAGAATTGGAAATAACTGAAGGGGTTTTACTTTCTTCTTGATCAACAGCGGTAACATGGGATAGGAAAAGGGTTCAACTTGAAGAACGCAAGACTTTTTTCAACCTGAACTATGTTACCATGTATTATATGTTTATGATGGCATTCCTCAATTCCTTTACAGTGTCAGCCTTTACTGCTTCCGCTGGAAGGTTATTCCAGGTATCTACTACTCTTTACAGTGTCAGCCTTTACTGCTTCCGCTGGAAGGTTATTCCAGGTATCTACTACTCTTTACAGTGTCATCCTTTACTGCTTCCGCTGGAAGGTTATTCCAGGTATCTACTACTCCTTACAGTGTCAGCCTTTACTGCTTCCGCTGGAAGGTTATTCCAGGTATCTACTACTCTTTACAGTGTCAGACTTTACTGCTTCCGCTGGAAGGTTATTCCAGGTATCTACTACTCCTTACAGTGTCAGCCTTTACTGCTTCCGCTGGAAGGTTATTCCAGGTATCGACTACTCTTTACAGTGTCATCCTTTACTGCTTCTGCTGGAAGGTTATTCCAGGTATCTACTACTCTTTACAGTGTCGGCCATTACTGCTTCCACTGGAAGGTTATTCCAGGTATCTACTACTCTTTACAGTGTCGGCCATTACTGCTTCCACTGGAAGGTTATTCCAGGTATCTACTACTCTTTACAGTGTCAGCCTTTACTGCTTCCGCTGCGAGGTTATTCCACGTATCTACTACTCTTTACAGTGTCGGCCATTACTGCTTCCCCTGGAAGGTTATTCCAGGTATCTACTACTCTTTACAGTGTCGGCCTTTAATGCTTCAGCTGGGAGGTTATTCCAGGTATCTACTACTCTTTACAGTGTCGGCCATTACTGCTTCCACTGGAAGGTTATTCCAGGTATCTACTACTCTTTACAGTGTCAGCCTTTACTGCTTCCACTGGAAGGTTATTCCAGGTATCTACTACTCTTTACAGTGTCAGCCTTTACTGCTTCCGCTGGAAGGTTATTCCAGGTATCTACTACTCTTTACAGTGTCAGCCAATACTGCTTCCACTGGAAGGTTATTCCAGGTATCTACTACTCTTTACAGTGTCAGCCTTTACTGCTTCCGCTGCGAGGTTATTCCACGTATCTACTACTCTTTACTTACAACTTCACTACAAATAATACATTTCTTCCAGAATTTGCTACTCATGTGGAGGGAGAGGCAGGGGGAAGTGGCAGGGGGAAGTGGCAGGGGGAAGTGGCAGGGGGAAGTGGCAGGGGGAAGTGGCAGGGGGAAGTGGCAGGGGGAAGTGGCAGGGGGAAGTGGCAGGGGGAAGTGGCAGGGGGAAGTGGCAGGGGGAAGTGGCAGGGGGAAGTGGCAGGGGGAAGAGAAGGAACGCCCTTATTAAATCTCAGCTGCCTCCGTTACCTTGAATGGTTTGTCGCCGCTGTGGGTCAGCATGTGTCTCTGCAGCCAGCTCTGGCTGGTGGACGGAGTGTTATACACTTTACATCCTTTCCAGAAACAGACAAACACCTAGAAAACACATGGACGAAACATCAGCAGGAGACACAGCCCAGCTGATAACCGCTTACCCCACCCCCAGGAATGAGAGACAGCCCAGCTGAGAACTGCTTACCCCACCCCCAGGAATGAGACACAGCCCAGCTGATAACCGCTTACCCCACCCCCAGGAATGAGACACAGCCCAGCTGAGAACTGCTTACCACACCCCCAGGAATGAGACACAGCCCAGCTGAGAACCGCTTACCACACCCCCAGGAATGAGACACAGCCCAGCTGAGAACCGCTTACCACACCCCCAGGAATGAGACACAGCCCAGCTGATAACTGCTTACCCCTGCTTACCCCACCCAGAGGAATGAGACACAGCCCAGCTGAGAACTGCTTACCCCACCCCCAGGAACTGAGAAATGCTTACCACACCCAGAGGAATGAGACACAGCCCAGCTGAGAACCGCTTACCCCCCCCCCCCCCAGGAATGAGACACAGCCCAGCTGAGAACCGCTTACCCCCCCCCCCCCCGGAATGAGACACAGCCCAGCTGATAACTGCTTACCCCACCCCCAGGAACTGAGAAATGCTTACCACACCCAGAGGAATGAGACACAGCCCAGCTGATAACTGCTTACCCCTGCTTACCCCACCCAGAGGAATGAGACACAGCCCAGCTGAGAACTGCTTACCCCACCCCCAGGAATGAGACACAGCCCAGCTGATAACCGCTTACCCCACCCCCAGGAATGAGACACAGCCCAGCTGAGAACCGCTTACCCCCCCCCCAGGAATGAGACACAGCCCAGCTGAGAACCGCTTACCCCCCCCCCCCCAGGAATGAGACACAGCCCAGCTGAGAACCGCTTACCCCCCCCCCCCCCAGGAATGAGACACAGCCCAGCTGAGAACCGCTTACCCCCCCCCCCCCCGGAATGAGACACAGCCCAGCTGATAACTGCTTACCCCACCCCCAGGAACTGAGAAATGCTTACCACACCCAGAGGAATGAGACACAACCCAGCTGAGAACCGCTTACCACCCCCCCCCCCCAGGAATGAGACACAGCCCAGATGAGAACCGCTTACCATACCCCCAGGAATGAGACACAGCCCAGCTGATAACCGCTTACCCCACCTCCAGGAATGAGACACAGCCCAGCTGATAACCGTTTACCCCACCCCCAGGAATGAGACACAGCCCAGCTGATAACCGCTTACTCCCCCCCAGGAATGAGACACAGCCCAGCTGATAACTGCTTACCCCACCCCCAGGAATGAGACACAGCCCAGCTGATAACCGCTTACCCCACCTCCAGGAATGAGACACAGCCCAGCTGATAACCGCTTACCCCACCTCCAGGAATAAGACACAGCCCAGCTGATAACCGCTTACCCCACCTCCAGGAATAAGACACAGCCCAGCTGATAACCGCTTACTCCCCCCCAGGAATGAGACACAGCCCAGCTGATAACCGCTTACCCCACCTCCAGGAATGAGACACAGCCCAGCTGATAACCACTTACCCCACACCCAGGAAGGGAAAACCGCCCTGGTGATAACTGCTTACCCCGCCACGCTGGCCGTCCACGTGGATGGAGCGGATGTGCTCGGCAAGGTCAGGGCTGGAGGAGAAACAGGTCTGACACTCGTCCCAACAGCAGGTGTAGGACACGCTTTTACTGGAGGAGGCAGGCAGGCCAAGTCCGTTCATCATGGCCGGAGTGGAGCGCCCACTGGAGATGGTGCTGTCAACGTCCATCAAGGTACTGCTGATACTGCAAGAGACAAAAAGCCATTATAGCTCAGACTGGATGTAGTCACCTCCTGCAGCAAGATTCTCCCCCTGATAGAGCTATACAGAGCAAAGATTCTAAGCAACATGTCCGCCCCCTGATAGAGCTATACAGAGCAAAGATGCTAACCAACATGTCTGCCCCCTGATAGAGCTATACAGAGCAAAGATGCTAACCAACATGTCTGCCCCCTGATAGAGCTATACAGAGCAAAGATTCTAAACAACATGTCCACCCCTGATAGAGCTATACAGAGCAAAGATTCTAAACATGTCCGCCCCTGATAGAGCTATACAGAGCAAAGATTCTAAACAACGTGTCCGCCTCCTGATAGAGCTATACAGAGAATATATTCTAACCAACATGTCCGCCCCTGATAGAGCTATACAGAGCAAAGATTCTAAACATGTCCGCTAATGAAAGAGCTATACAGAGCAAAGATTCTAAACAAAATGTCTTCCCCCTGATAGAGCTATACAGAGCAAAGATTCTAAACAAGATGTCCTCCCCCTGATAGAGCTATACAGAGCAAATATTCTTACCAACATATCCGCCCCGATAGAGCAATACAGAGAAAATATTCTAAACATGTCCGCTAATGAAAGAGCTATACAGAGCAAAGATTCTAAACAAAATGTCTGCCCCCTGATAGAGCTATACAGAGCAAATATTCTAAACAACATGTCCTCCCCAGGATAGAGATATACAGAGCAAAGATTGTAACCAACATGTCTGCCCCTGATAGAGCTATACAGAGCAAATATTCTACACAACGTGTCCCCCTCCTGATAGAGCTATACAGAGCAAAGATTCCAAACAACATGTCTGCCCCCTGATAGAGCTATACAAAAATCTATTAACTAATCACAGAAGGGATCCCTTAGAATCAAGCCTTCTGTGCACATATGATCAGTCTACATACTGTGAGGCAGCCACAAGGGTAGAATACAATCCACGAGATGGACAATAACACACCGGGGGATAATGGAGACCCCGTCAATGTACAATTTTGAAAGTGTTAAAGAGACTATCATGGCCAGTTCATCTTCTGACCAGGAAGTATTGGGGCCGAGGCGTTTGTTCACAGATCTCTATTATTAAATAGTACCAAGCTTTACTAGATCATTAACTAGATCCCTTGTGTCGTGGCATGCAAGAACACAAATCTGTATCTGCACTAAGAGAGAGAGAGACTGACAGATCCTGATTAGGTGAGAAGTGCACACTGATAGTGTCCGCTTCATATTCTGCAAGATATAGGTGGGGTTTACTTTACTAAAACAGAGGCAAATCTAGTAGTAAAGCAACCGTTAAACATATTCTTTACTGTCATTTTAAGAGAGCCAGGAACCACACTGTCTGTTGCATCAGGTTTTCATGATTCCCACCTGGCCAATTAGTAATTCCATGATAACATTATGTTAAAATAACAAACATCGTCCCTTAACGTAAGATGCGCGTGTACACGGACCCCCCCCCCAAACAAAAGACGCACACGCATTAGTCTCTGGCCTTATCTTATATCTAGGATAGCCTTATAACCTATCCCATGCATGGTTAAACTCCTTCACTGTATTAACCTCTACCACTTCTACTGGAAGACTATTCCATACATCCACTACCCTCTCAGTAAAGTAATACTTTCATTAGTCCCTGACCTTATCTTATATCTAGGATAGCCTTATACCTATCCCATGCATGCTTAAACTCCTTCACTGTATTAACCTCTACCACTTCTACTGGAAGACTATTCCATACATCCACTACCCTCTCAGTAATGTAATACTTTCATTAGTCCCTGGCTTTATCTCATATCTAGGATAGCCTTATACCTATCCCATGCATGCTTAAACTCCATCACTGTATTACCCTCTACCACTTCTGCTGGAAGACTATTCCATACATCCACTACCCTCTCAGTAATGTAATACTTTCATTAGTCCCTGGCCTTATCTTATATCTAGGATAGCCTTATACCTATCCCATGCATGCTTAAACTCCTTCACTGTATTATCCTCAACCACTTCTACTGGAAGGCTATTCCATACATCCACTACCCTCTCAGTAAAGTAATACTTTCATTAGTCCCTGGCCTTATCTTATATCTAGGATAGCCTTATACCTATCCCATGCATGCTTAAACTCCTTCACTGTATTAACCTCTACCACTTCTGCTGGCAGACTATTCCATACATCCACTACCCTCTCAGTAAAGTAATACTTCCTGATATTACATTTAAATCGTTGCCCCTCTAATTTCAGACTATGTGCTCTAGTTGTGGTAGTTTTTCTTCATATAAATATACTCTCCTCCGTTACTGTGTTGGTTCCCTTTATGTATTTAAATGTTTCTATCATATCCCCCCTGTTACGTCTTTCCTCCAAGCTATACATGTTAAGATGCTTTAACCTTTCCTGGTAAGTTTTATCCTTCAACCCATGAACCAGTTTAGTAGCCCTTCTCTGAACTCTCTCCAAAGTATCAATATCCTACTGCGTACAATACTCCAAGTGAGATCTCACCAGTGCTCTGTACAATATTCCAAGTGAGGTCTCACCAGTGCTCTGTACAATACTCCAAGTGAGGTCTCACCAGTGCAATGTACAATACTCCAAGTGAGGTCTCACCAGTGCTCTGTACAATACTCCAAGTGAGGTCTCACCAGCGCTCTGTACAATACTCCAAGTGAGGTCCCACCAGCGCTCTGTACAATACTCCAAGTGAGGTCCCACCAGCGCTCTGTACAATACTCCAAGTGAGGTCTCACCAGCGCTGTGCACAATACTCCAAGTGAGGTCTCACCAGCGCTCTGTACAATACTCCAAGTGAGGTCTCACCAGTGCTCTGTATAATACAAGTGAGGTCTCACCAGCGCTCTGTACAATACTCCAAGTGAGGTCTCACCAGCGCTCTGTACAATACTCCAAGTGAGGTCTCACCAGCGCTCTGTACAATACTCCAAGTGAGGTCTCACCAGCGCTCTGTACAATACTCCGAGTGAGGCCTCACCAGCGCTCTGTACAATACTCCGAGTGAGGTCTCACCAGCGCTCTGTACAATACTCCAAGTGAGGTCTCACCAGTGCTCTGTACAACACTCCAAGTGAGGTCTCACCAGTGCTCTGTACAACACTCCAAGTGAGGTCTCACCAGTGCTCTGTACAATACTCCAAGTGAGGCCTCACCAGCGCTCTGTACAATACTCCAAGTGAGGTCTCACCAGCGCGTTGTACAATACTCCAAGTGAGGTCTCACCAGCGCTCTGTACAATACTCCAAGTTAGGTCTCACCAGCGCTCTGTACAATACTCCAAGTGAGGTCTCACCAGCGCTCTGTACAATACTCCGAGTGAGGCCTCACCAGCGCTCTGTACAATACTCCGAGTGAGGTCTCACCAGCGCTCTGTACAATACTCCAAGTGAGGTCTCACCAGCGCTCTGTACAATACTCCAAGTGAGGTCTCACCAGCGCTCTGTACAATACTCCAAGTGAGGTCTCACCAGCGCTCTGTACAATACTCCAAGTGAGGTCTCACCAGCACTCTGTATAGTGGAATGAGCACTTGCCTCTTTCTATCGCTAATACCTCTCCCTATACAACCAAGCATTCTGCTAATACAGGGCTCGACAAACCCCGGGCGCCAGGTCGCCATGGCGACCTGGAAATGGACCTGGCGCCCGGGTGCCGTTGCCCTAATGTTCCCCTTGCCGCTGCCATCCGTCTTTTGCAGCGCGAGGGGACAGACAGCAAGCTCCGCCCCCTCGCGCAACACGTGTGTTAGTGTTCAGCCGAAAGAGCCATGAGGATCGGCTGCGGCACGAATGTTCCCCCTCCCCAGCAATGAGGTAAGGCAGCAGGGAGGGGAAACATTTGTGCCGCAGCCGATCTTCATGGCTCTTTCGGCTAAGTGCTGGGTTGTCAAGAGACGACACCCAGCACTCAGAAGTTATGAAGGAAAAAAAAAACTTATATGTTTGAGATGTATATGTGAAGTGGGGGGGGGGGGGGGGGGGAGGAGATGTATATGTGAAGGGGAGACGTATATATGTGAAGTGTGGGGGGGGAGGTGTATATGTGAAGGGGAGGTATATATATGTGTGAGTGGGGGAGGTGTATATGTGAAGGGGGGAGGGATGTATATGTGAAGGGGGGGTATATATGTGTGAAGTGTGGGGGGGGAGGTGTATATGTGACGGGGGGAGGGATGTATATGTGAAGGGGAGGTATATATATGTGAAGTGTGGGGGGAGGTGTATATGTGAAGGGGGGAGGGATGTATATGTGAAGGGGGGGTATATATGTGTGAAGTGTGGGGGGAGGTGTATATGTGAAGTGTGTGGGGAGGTGTATATGTGAAGGGGGGGTATATATGTGTGAAGTGTGGGGGGAGGTGTATATGTGAAGGGGGGGTATATATGTGTGAAGTGTGGGGGGAGGTGTATATGTGAAGGGGGGAGGGATGTATATGTGTGGGGGGAGGTGTATATGTGAAGGGGGGAGGGATGTATATGTGTGGGGGGAGGTGTGTATGTGTGAAGTGTGGGGGGAGCTGTATATGTGAAGTGTTTGTGTGTGTGTATATGTGAAGTGGGTTGGTGTGTGTGTGTGTATATGTGAAGTGGGTTGGTGTGTGTGTGTGTGTATATGTGAAGTGGGTTGGTGTGTGTGTGTGTGTATATGTGAAGTGGGTTGGTGTGTGTGTGTGTGTATATGTGAAGTGGGTTGGTGTGTGTGTGTGTGTATATGTGAAGTGGGTTGGTGTGTGTGTGTGTGTGTATATGTGAAGTGGGTTGGTGTGTGTGTGTGTGTATATGTGAAGTGGGTTGGTGTGTGTGTGTGTGTATATGTGAAGTGGGTTGGTGTGTGTGTATATGTGAAGTGGGTTGGTGTGTGTGTATGTGTATATATGTGAAGTGGGTTGGTGTGTGGGGTGTATATGTGAAGTGGGTTGGTGTGTGTGTATGTGTATATATGTGAAGTGGGTTGGTGTGTGGGGTGTATATGTGAAGTGGGTTGGTGTGTGGGGTGTATATGTGACGTGGGTTGGTGTGTGTGTGTTTATGAATTGCGTGTATGTTTGCGTGATTGTCTGGCTCCTAAAAATGTTTGCTGGCTCCTAGAATAAAATTAAATTTGTCAAGCCCTGTGCTAATACCTCTCCCTATACAACCAAGCATTCTGCTAATACCTCTCCCTATACAACCAAGCATTCTGCTAATACCTCTCCCTATACAACCAAGCATTCTGCCAATACCTCTCCCTATACAACCAAGCATTCTGCTAATACCTCTCCCTACACAACCAAGCATTCTGCTAATACCTCTCCCTATACAACCAAGCATTCTGCCAATACCTCTCCCTATACAACCAAGCATTCTGCCAATACCTCTCCCTATACAACCAAGCATTCTGCTAATACCTCTCCCTACACAACCAAGCATTCTGCTAATACCTCTCCCTACACAACCAAGCATTCTGCTAATACCTCTCCCTATGCAACCAAGCATTCTGCTAATATCTCTCCCTATACAACCAAGCATTCTGCTAATACCTCTCCCTATGCAACCAAGCATTCTGCTAATATCTCTCCCTATACAACCAAGCATTCTGCTAATACCTCTCCCTATACAACCAAGCATTCTGCTAATACCTCTCCCTACACAACCAAGCATTCTGCTAATACCTCTCCCTATACAACCAAGCATTCTGCCAATACCTCTCCCTATACAACCAAGCATTCTGCCAATACCTCTCCCTATACAACCAAGCATTCTGCTAATACCTCTCCCTACACAACCAAGCATTCTGCTAATACCTCTCCCTACACAACCAAGCATTCTGCTAATACCTCTCCCTATGCAACCAAGCATTCTGCTAATATCTCTCCCTATACAACCAAGCATTCTGCTAATACCTCTCCCTATACAACCAAGCATTCTGCTAATACCTCCCTATGCAACCAAGCATTCTGCTAATACCTCTCCCTATACAACCAAGCATTCTGCTAGCATTTCCTGCTGCTCTATTGCATTGCCTACCTACCTTCAAGTCCTCTGAAATTATTACTCCTAAATCCCTTTCCTCAGATGTTGAGATTAGGACTGTACCAAATAGTCTATATTCTGCTTTTGGGTTTTTACGTCCAAGGTGTATAATCTTGCACTTGTCCACATTAAATGTTAGTCACCCAGCGCAAGACGCGCGCTGACACGCACCAATCCAAACATAAGGTGCGCCAAAGTGAGGACAAATATTGGATAAAGCAGCAGACACATGGCCTGGAAGAGATAGATATTTACACAGCAGATGGTCTGCATCTAACATGCAAACTGACCAGCAGTTACCACGCGGAGGAGGGGGTGAGGTCCATACACTATACAAAATCCAACACAATCCAGGTACCTTGAACGGGAAGGGTTTAATGTCATGACGTATAAATGGCCAGAATAAATAAAGCATGGCTCTAACTCCTGATCTATAAACACAGACCATTTATAAAGCTGAACTGAGGAGCTGACAATCCACTTGACATTTCAGCATCGCAGGAATAGAGCTCCCACCTGAGCTCTCCGATCTCCCCCGGGGTAAGCCGGTAATATCTTGGAGCAGATACCATCAGAGCTTCACAGTCCATACCAACTTCAGTGTGCACCCCCCCCGAGACCCTGTATCTGTCCTCGCAGTCTTTGTTCCTACAACCTGTACTCACAGACCATGCCCAAACCCATACAGCCCCCCTGACCCGGGGACATGTGCTATTAGTCTGTTCCCACACGCCACACCCCCATGTGGCCCCCGTATCTGTCCTCGCAAGCCACGCACCCATGTGGCCCCTGTCCTCACGGTCAGCGCCCTGTGTGGCCCCTGCACCGTTCCTTGCAGTACCCACCCCCTGTACCTGTTCTCACGAGCCCAGCCTCTGTGTGGCCCCTGTATCTCTCCTAGGAGTCCCTGTATCTCTCCTAGGGGTCCCTGCTCGCGTACCTCTCCAAAGTCCCCACCCTGTGTGGCTCCTGTACCTGTGTGGCCCCCGTACCGGTCGTCGCAGTCCCCGCCCCCGTGTGGCCCCTGTACCTGTCGTCGCAGTCCCCGCCCCTGTGTGGCCCCTGTACCTGTCCTCGCACCCGTGTGGCCCCTGTACCTGTCCTTGCAGTCCCCGCCCCCGTGTGGCCCCTGTACCTGTCCTCGCAGTCCCCGCCCCCGTGTGGCCCCTGTACCTGTCCTCGCAGTCCCCGCCCCCGTGTGGCACCTGTACCTGTCCTCGCAGTCCCCGCCCCCGTGTGGCACCTGTACCTGTCCTCGCAGTCCCCGTCCCCGTGTGGCGCCTGTCCTCGGAGACCCCCGCCCCCCGTGTGTCCCCCGTACATGTCCTCGCAATACCCGCACCCTGTATCTCTCCTAGGGGTCCCACGTGTGGCCCTGTCCTCGGAGTCACCGCCCCTGTGTGGCCCCTGTACCTGTCCTCGCAGTCCCCGCCCCATTGTGGCCCCTGTCCTCGGAGTCCCCGACCCCGTGTGGCCACTGTCCTCGGAGTCCCCGCCCCCGTGTGGCCCCCGTACATGACCTCGCAGTAACCGCCCATTGTGGCCCCTGTCATCGGAGTCCCCGCCCCCGTGTGGCCCCTGTCCTCGGAGTCCCCGCCCCCGTGTGGTCCCTGTACCTGTCCTCGCAGTCCCCACCCCATTGTGGCACTGTCCACGGAGTCCCCGCCCTCGTGTGGCCCCTGTCCCCGGAGTCACCGCCCCCGTGTGGCCCCCGTACCTGTCCTCGCCCCATTGTGGCCCCTGTCCACGGAGTCCCCGACCCCTGTACCTGTCCTCGGAGTCTCCGCCCCCGTGTGGCCCCTGTACCTGTCCTCGCAGTCCCCGCCCCCGTGTGGCCCCTGTACCTGTCCTCGGAGTCTCCGCCCCCGTGTGGCCCCTGTACCTGTCCTCAAAGTCTCCGCCCCCGTGTGGCCCCTGTACCTGTCCTCGGAGTCTCCGCCCCCGTGTGGCCCCTGTACCTGTCCTCGGAGTCTCCGCCCCCGTGTGGCCCCCGTACCTGTCCTCGCAGTTCCCGCCCCATTGTAGCCCCTGTCCTCGCAGTCCCCGCCCCCGTGTGGCCCCCGTACCTGTCCTCGCAGTTCCCGCCCCATTGTAGCCCCTGTCCTCGCAGTCCCCGCCCCCGTGTGGCCCCAGTACCTGTCCTCGCAGTCCCCGCCCCAGTATGGCCCCCGTACATGTCCTCGGAGTCTCCGCCCCCGTGTGGCCCCTGTACCATTCCTCGGAGTCTCCGCCCCCTGTACCTGTCCTCGCAGTCCCCGCCCCCGGGTGGCCCCCGTACCTGTCCTCGCAGTCCCCGCCCCATTGTAGCCCCTGTCCTCGCAGTCCACGCCCCCGTGTGGCACCTGTACCTGTCCTCGGAGTCCCCGCCCCCGTGTGGCCCCCGTACATGTCCTCGCAGTCCCCGCCCCCGTGTGGCCCCTGTACCTGTCCTCACAGTCTCCGCCCCCGTGTGGCCCCTGTACCTGTCCTCGGAGTCCCCGCCCCCGTGTGGCCCCTGTACCTGTCCTCACAGTCTCCGCCCCCGTGTGGCCCCCGTACCTGTCCTCGGAGTCTCCGCCCCCGTGTGGCCCCTGTACCTGTCCTCGCAGTCTCCGCCCCCGTGTGGCCCCTGTACCTGTCCTCGGAGTCCCCGCCCCCGTGTGGCCCCTGTACCTGTCCTCGGAGTCCATGCGGCTCAGTGGCTCCCCCTCCAGGCCGCTCTTGCTGCCGCTGCAGTATCCGTCGTCGGTGGCGGTGCTGCTGCCGGACGGGATCCCGCCGCTCTCTGAGTCTCCGCCGCTGCTCTCCCCGTCCTCATCCTCCATCTCCGGGGGCGAATCAGGGCGGGGAGTCTCGGACATGGGGGGCTCGGAGCTTGCAGCGGCCATGACTAGACTGAGAGAGACGAGGGGCGGGGCTAGAAGTGCGCAGTGTATGACGGGTAACGACGAGCCGGAGGGGCGGGGCTAGAAGTGCGCAGTGTATGACGGGTAACGATGAGCCAGAGGGGCGGGGCTAGAAGTGCGCAGTGTATGACGGGTAACGATGAGCCAGAGGGGCGGGGCTAGAAGTGCGCAGTGTATGACGGGTAACGACGAGCCGGAGGGGCGGGGCTAGAAGTGCGCAGTGTATGACGGGTAACGATGAGCCGGAGGGGCGGGGCTAGAAGTGCGCAGTGTATGACGGGTAACGATGAGCCGGAGGGGCGGGGCTAGAAGTGCGCAGTGTATGACGGGAAACAATGAGCCACAGTAATCCTTCCATTAGTCCCTGGCCTTATCTTATATCTAGGATAGCCTTATACCTATCCCATGCATGCTTAAACTCCTTCACTGTATTAACCTCTACCACTTCTACTGGAAGACTATTCCATACATCCACTACCCTCTCAGTAAAGTAATACTTTCATTAGTCCCTGGCATTATCTTATATCTAGGATAGCCTTATACCTATCCCATGCATGCTTAAACTCCTTCACTGTATTAACCTCTACCACTTCTACTGGAAGACTATTCCATACATCCACTACCCTCTCAGTAAAGTAATACTTTCATTAGTCCCTGGCATTATCTTATATCTAGGATAGCCTTATACCTATCCCATGCATGCTTAAACTCCTTCACTGTATTAACCTCTACCACTTCTACTGGAAGACTATTCCATACATCCACTACCCTCTCAGTAAAGTAATACTTTCATTAGTCCCTGGCATTATCTTATATCTAGGATAGCCTTATACCTATCCCATGCATGCTTAAACTCCTTCACTGTATTAACCTCTACCACTTCTACTGGAAGACTATTCCATACATCCACTACCCTCTCAGTAATGTAATACTTTCATTAGTCCCTGACCTTATCTTATATCTAGGATAGCCTTATACCTATCCCACACATGCTTAAACTCCTTCACTGTATTAACCTCTACCACTTCTACTGGGAGACTATTCCATACATCCACTACCCTCTCAGTAATGTAATACTTTCATTAGTCCCTGGCCTTATCTTATATCTAGGATAGCCTTATACCTATCCCACGCATGCTTAAACTCCTTCACTGTATTAACCTCTACCACTTCTACTGGAAGACTATTCCATACATCCACTACCCTCTCAGTAATGTAATACTTTCATTAGTCCCTGACCTTATCTTATATCTAGGATAGCCTTATACCTATCCCATGCATGCTTAAACTCCTTCACTGTATTAACCTCTACCACTTCTACTGGAAGACTATTCCATACTTCCACTACCCTCTCAGTAATGTAATACTTTCATTAGTCCCTGGCCTTATCTTATATCTTGGATAGCCTTATACCTATCCCATGCATGCTTAAACTCCTTCACTGTATTAACCTCTACCACTTCTACTGGAAGACTATTCCATACATCCACTACCCTCTCAGTAATGTAATACTTTCATTAGTCCCTGGCCTTATCTTATATCTAGGATAGCCTTATACCTATCCCATGCATGCTTAAACTCCTTCACTGTATTAACCTCTACCACTTCTACTGGAAGACTATTCCATACATCCACTACCCTCTCAGTAAAGTAATACTTTCATTAGTCCCTGGCCTTATCTTATATCTAGGATAGCCTTATACCTATCCCATGCATGCTTAAACTCCTTCACTGTATTAACCTCTACCACTTCTACTGGAAGACTATTCCATACATCCACTACCCTCTCAGTAATGTAATACTTTCATTAGTCCCTGGCCTTATCTTATATCTAGGATAGCCTTATACCTATCCCATGCATGCTTAAACTCCTTCACTGTATTAACCTCTACCACTTCTAATGGAAGACTATTCCATACATCCACTACCCTCTCAGTAATGTAATACTTTCATTAGTCCCTGACCTTATCTTATATCTAGGATAGCCTTATACCTATCCCATGCATGCTTAAACTCCTTCACTGTATTAACCTCTACCACTTCTACTGGAAGACTATTCCATACATCCACTACCCTCTCAGTAATGTAATACTTTCATTAGTCCCTGACCTTATCTTATATCTAGGATAGCCTTATACCTATCCCATGCATGCTTAAACTCCCTCACTGTATTAACCTCTACCACTTCTACTGGAAGACTATTCCATGCATCCACTACCCTCTCAGTAAAGTAATACTTTCATTAGTCCCTGGCCTTATCTTATATCTAGGATAGCCTTATACCTATCCCATGCATGCTTAAACTCCTTCACTGTATTAACCTCTACCACTTCTACTGGAAGGCTATTCCATACATCCACTACCCTCTCAGTATTGTAATACTTTCATTAGTCCCTGACCTTATCTTACATCTAGGATAGCCTTATACCTATCCCATGCATGCTTAAACTCCTTCACTGTATTAACCTCTACCACTTCTACTGGAAGGCTATTCCATACATCCACTACCCTCTCAGTATTGTAATACTTTCATTAGTCCCTGACCTTATCTTATATCTAGGATAGCCTTATACCTATCCCACGCATGCTTAAACTCCTTCACTGTATTAACCTCTACCACTTCTACTGGAAGACTATTCCATACATCCACTACCCTCTCAGTAATGTAATACTTTCATTAGTCCCTGGCCTTATCTTATATCTAGGATAGCCTTATACCTATCCCATGCATGCTTAAACTCCTTCACTGTATTAACCTCTACCACTTCTACTGGAAGACTATTCCATGCATCCACTACCCTCTCAGTAATGTAATACTTTCATTAGTCCCTGACCTTATCTTATATCTAGGATAGCCTTATACCTATCCCATGCATGCTTAAACTCCTTCACTGTATTACCCTCTACCACTTCTACTGGAAGACTATTCCATGCACCCACTACCCTCTCAGTAATGTAATACTTTCATTAGTCCCTGGCCTTATCTTATATCTAGGATAGCCTTATACCTATCCCATGCATGCTTAAACTCCTTCACTGTATTAACCTCTACCACTTCTACTGGAAGACTATTCCATGCATCCACTACCCTCTCAGTAAAGTAATACTATCATTAGTCCCTGGCCTTATCTTATATCTAGGATAGCCTTATACCTATCCCATGCATGCTTAAACTCCTTCACTGTATTAACCTCTACCACTTGTACTGGAAGACTATTCCATACATCCACTACCCTCTCAGTAAAGTAATACTTTCATTAGTCCCTGGCCTTATCTTATATCTAGGATAGCCTTATACCTATCCCATGCATGCTTAAACTCCTTCACTGTATTAACCTCTACCACTTCTACTGGAAGACTATTCCATGCATCCACTACCCTCTCAGTAATGTAATCCTTTCATTAGTCCCTGGCCTTATCTTATATCTAGGATAGCCTTATACCTATCCCATGCATGCTTAAACTCCTTCACTGTATTAACCTCTACCACTTCTACTGGAAGACTATTCCATGCATCCACTACCCTCTCAGTAATGTAATACTTTCATTAGTCCCTGACCTTATCTTATATCTAGGATAGCCTTATACCTATCCCATGCATGCTTAAACTCCTTCACTGTATTAACCTCTACCACTTCTACTGGAAGACTATTCAATGCATCCACTACCCTCTCAGTAAAGTAATACTTTAATTAGTCCCTGGCCTTATCTTATATCTAGGATAGCCTTATACCTATCCCATGCATGCTTAAACTCCTTCACTGTATTAACCTCTACCACTTCTACTGGAAGACTATTCCATACATCCACTACCCTCTCAGTAAAGTAATACTTTCATTAGTCCCTGACCTTATCTTATATCTAGGATAGCCTTATACCTATCCCATGCATGCTTAAACTCCTTCACTGTATTAACCTCTACCACTTCTACTGGAAGACTATTCCATACATCCACTACCCTCTCAGTAATGTAATACTATCATTAGTCCCTGGC
This sequence comes from Pelodytes ibericus, assembly GCA_036172795.1. Taxonomy (NCBI): domain Eukaryota; kingdom Metazoa; phylum Chordata; class Amphibia; order Anura; family Pelodytidae; genus Pelodytes; species Pelodytes ibericus. The sequence continues at coordinate 1,263,929 of CM069858.1, read as the reverse complement.
CTTATCTTATATCTAGGATAGCCTTATACCTATCCCATGCATGCTTAAACTCCTTCACTGTATTAACCTCTACCACTTCTACTGGAAGACTATTCCATGTATCCACTACCCTCTCAGTAATGTAATACTTTCATTAGTCCCTGGCCTTATCTTATATCTAGGATAGCCTTATACCTATCCCATGCATGCTTAAACTCCTTCACTGTATTAACCTCTACCACTTCTACTGGAAGACTATTCCATGCATCCACTACCCTCTCAGTAATGTAATACTTTCATTAGTCCCTGACCTTATCTTATATCTAGGACAGCCTTATACCTATCCCATGCATGCTTAAACTCCTTCACTGTATTAACCTCTACCACTTCTACTGGAAGACTATTCCATACATCCACTACCCTCTCAGTAATGTAATACTTTCATTAGTCCCTGGCCTTATCTTATATCTAGGATAGCCTTATACCTATCCCACGCATGCTTAAACTCCTTCACTGTATTAACCTCTACCACTTCTACTGGAAGACTATTCCATGCATCCACTACCCTCTCAGTAATGTAATACTTTCATTAGTCCCTGACCTTATCTTATATCTAGGATAGCCTTATACCTATCACATGCATGCTTAAACTCCATCACTGTATTAACCTCTACCACTTCTACTGGAAGACTATTCCATGTATCCACTACCCTCTCAGTAATGTAATACTTTCATTAGTCCCTGGCCTTATCTTATATCTAGGATAGCCTTATACCTATCCCATGCATGCTTAAACTCCTTCACTGTATTAACCTCTACCACTTCTACTGGAAGACTATTCCATACATCCACTACCCTCTCAGTAATGTAATACTTTCATTAGTCCCTGGCCTTATCTTATATCTAGGATAGCCTTATACCTATCCCACGCATGCTTAAACTCCTTCACTGTATTAACCTCTACCACTTCTACTGGAAGACTATTCCATGCATCCACTACCCTCTCAGTAATGTAATACTTTCATTAGTCCCTGACCTTATCTTATATCTAGGATAGCCTTATATCTATCACATGCATGCTTAAACTCCATCACTGTATTAACCTCTACCACTTCTACTGGAAGACTATTCCATGTATCCACTACCCTCTCAGTAATGTAATACTTTCATTAGTCCCTGACCTTATCTTATATCTAGGATAGCCTTATTCCTATCCCATGCATGCTTAAACTCCTTCACTATATTAACCTCTACCACTTCTACTGGAAGACTATTGCATACATCCACTACCCTCTCAGTAAAGTAATACTTTCATTAGTCCCTGACCTTATCTTATATCTAGGATAGCCTTATACCTATCCCATGCATGCTTAAACTCCTTCACTGTATTAACCTCTACCACTTCTACTGGAAGACTATTCCATACATCCACTACCCTCTCAGTAATGTAATACTATCATTAGTCCCTGGCCTTATCTTATATCTAGGATAGCCTTATACCTATCCCATGCATGCTTAAACTCCTTCACTGTATTAACCTCTACCACTTCTACTGGAAGACTATTCCATGTATCCACTACCCTCTCAGTAATGTAATACTTTCATTAGTCCCTGGCCTTATCTTATATCTAGGACAGCCTTATACCTATCCCATGCATGCTTAAACTCCTTCACTGTATTAACCTCTACCACTTCTACTGGAAGACTATTCCATACATCCACTACCCTCTCAGTAATGTAATACTTTCATTAGTCCCTGGCCTTATCTTATATCTAGGATAGCCTTATACCTATCCCACGCATGCTTAAACTCCTTCACTGTATTAACCTCTACCACTTCTACTGGAAGACTATTCCATGCATCCACTACCCTCTCAGTAATGTAATACTTTCATTAGTCCCTGACCTTATCTTATATCTAGGATAGCCTTATACCTATCACATGCATGCTTAAACTCCATCACTGTATTAACCTCTACCACTTCTACTGGAAGACTATTCCATGTATCCACTACCCTCTCAGTAATGTAATACTTTCATTAGTCCCTGGCCTTATCTTATATCTAGGATAGCCTTATACCTATCCCATGCATGCTTAAACTCCTTCACTGTATTAACCTCTACCACTTCTACTGGAAGACTATTCCATACATCCACTACCCTCTCAGTAATGTAATACTTTCATTAGTCCCTGGCCTTATCTTATATCTAGGATAGCCTTATACCTATCCCACGCATGCTTAAACTCCTTCACTGTATTAACCTCTACCACTTCCACTGGAAGACTATTCCATGCATCCACTACCCTCTCAGTAATGTAATACTTTCATTAGTCCCTGACCTTATCTTATATCTAGGATAGCCTTATACCTATCACATGCATGCTTAAACTCCATCACTGTATTAACCTCTACCACTTCTACTGGAAGACTATTCCATGTATCCACTACCCTCTCAGTAATGTAATACTTTCATTAGTCCCTGACCTTATCTTATATCTAGGATAGCCTTATTCCTATCCCATGCATGCTTAAACTCCTTCACTGTATTAACCTCTACCACTTCTACTGGAAGACTATTCCATGCATCCACTACCCTCTCAGTAATGTAATACTTTCATTAGTCCCTGGCCTTATCTTATATCTAGGATAGCCTTATACCTTTCCCATGCATGCTTAAACTCCTTCACTATATTAACCTCTACCACTTCTACTGGAAGACTATTGCATGCATCCACTACCCTCTCAGTAATGTAATACTTTCATTAGTCCCTGGCCTTATCTTATATCTAGGATAGCCTTATACCTATCCCATGCATGCTTAAACTCCTTCACTGTATTAACCTCTACCACTTCTACTGGAAGACTATTCCATACATCCACTACCCTCTCAGTAATGTAATACTTTCATTAGTCCCTGACCTTATCTTATATCTAGGATAGCCTTATACCTATCACATGCATGCTTAAACTCCATCACTGTATTAACCTCTACCACTTCTACTGGAAGACTATTCCATGTATCCACTACCCTCTCAGTAATGTAATACTTTCATTAGTCCCTGACCTTATCTTATATCTAGGATAGCCTTATTCCTATCCCATGCATGCTTAAACTCCTTCACTATATTAACCTCCACCACTTCTACTGGAAGACTATTGCATGCATCCACTACCCTCTCAGTAATGTAATACTTTCATTAGTCCCTGGCCTTATCTTATATCTAGGATAGCCTTATACCTATCCCATGCATGCTTAAACTCCTTCACTGTATTAACCTCTACCACTTCTACTGGAAGGCTATTCCATACATCCACTACCCTCTCAGTAAAGTAATACTTTCATTAGTCCCTGGCCTTATCTTATATCTAGGATAGCCTTATACCTATCCCATGCATGCTTAAACTCCTTCACTGTATTAACCACTACCACTTCTACTGGAAGACTATTCCATACATCCACTACCCTTTCAGTAATGTAATACTTTCATTAGTCCCTGGCCTTATCTTATATCTAGGATAGCCTTATACCTATCCCATGCATGCTTAAACTCCATCACTGTATTAACCTCTACCACTTCTACTGGAAGACTATTCCATACATCCACTACCCTCTCAGTAATGTAATACTTTCATTAGTCCCTGGCCTTATCTTATATCTAGGATAGCCTTATACCTATCCCATGCATGCTTAAACTCCTTCACTGTATTAACCTCTACCACTTCTACTGGAAGACTATTCCATACATCCACTACCCTCTCAGTAATGTAATACTTTCATTAGTCCCTGGCCTTATCTTATATCCAGGATAGCCTTATACCTATCCCATGCATGCTTAAACTCCATCACTGTATTAACCTCTACCACTTCTACTGGAAGACTATTCCATGTATCCACTACCCTCTCAGTAATGTAATACTTTCATTAGTCCCTGACCTTATCTTATATCTAGGATAGCCTTATACCTATCCCATGCATGCTTAAACTCCTTCACTGTATTAACCTCTACCACTTCTACTGGAAGACTATTCCATGCATCCACTACCCTCTCAGTAATGTAATACTTTCATTAGTCCCTGGCCTTATCTTATATCTAGGATAGCCTTATACCTATCCCATGCATGCTTAAACTCCTTCACTGTATTAACCTCTACCACTTCTACTGGAAGACTATTCCATGCATCCACTACCCTCTCAGTAATGTAATACTTTCATTAGTCCCTGACCTTATCTTATATCTAGGATAGCCTTATACCTATCCCATGCATGCTTAAACTCCTTCACTGTATTAACCTCTACCACTTCTACTGGAAGACTATTCCATACATCCACTACCCTCTCAGTAATGTAATACTTTCATTAGTCCCTGGCCTTATCTTATATCTAGGATAGCCTTATACCTATCCCACGCATGCTTAAACGCCTTCACTGTATTAACCTCTACCACTTCTACTGGAAGACTATTCCATACATCCACTACCCTCTCAGCAATGTAATACTTTCATTAGTCCCTGGCCTTATCTTATATCTAGGATAGCCTTATACCTATCCCATGCATGCTTAAACTCCTTCACTGTATTAACCTCTACCACTTCTACTGGAAGACTATTCCATATATCCACTACCCTCTCAGTAATGTAATACTTTCATTAGTCCCTGGCCTTATCTTATATCTAGTATTGCCTTATACCTATACCATGCATGCTTAAACTCCCTCACTGTATTAACCTCTACCACTTCTACTGGAAGACTATTCCATGCATCCACTACTCTCTCAGTAAAGTAATACTTTCATTAGACCCTGGCCTTATCTTATATCTAGGATAGCCTTATACCTATCCCATGCATGCTTAAACTCCTTCACTGTATTAACCTCTACCACTTCTACTGGAAGACTATTCCATGCATCCACTACCCTCTCAGTAAAGTAATACTTTCATTAGTACCTGACCTTATCTTATATCTAGGATAGCCTTATACCTATCCCACGCATGCTTAAACTCCTTCACTGTATTAACCTCTACCACTTCTACTGGAAGACTATTCCATACATCCACTACCCTCTCAGTAATGTAATACTTTCATTAGTCCCTGGCCTTATCTTATATCTAGGATAGCCTTATACCTATCCCATGCATGCTTACACTCCTTCACTGTATTAACCTCTACCACTTCTACTGGAAGACTATTCCATGCATCCACTACCCTCTCAGTAATGTAATACTTTCATTAGTCCCTGGCCTTATCTTATATCTAGGATAGCCTTATACCTATCCCATGCATGCTTACACTCCTTCACTGTATTAACCTCTACCACTTCTACTGGAAGACTATTCCATACATCCACTACCCTCTCAGTAAAGTAATACTTTCATTAGTCCCTGGCCTTATCTTATATCTAGGATAGCCTTATACCTATCCCATGCATGCTTAAACTCCTTCACTGTATTAACCTCTACCACTTCTACTGGAAGACTATTCCATACATCCACTACCCTCTCAGTAATGTAATACTTTCATTAGGCCCTGGCCTTATCTTATATCTAGGATAGCCTTATACCTATCCCATGCATGCTTAAACTCCTTCACTGTATTAACCTCTACCACTTCTACTGGAAGACTATTCCATACATCCACTACCCTCTCAGCAATGTAATACTTTCATTAGTCCCTGGCCTTATCTTATATCTAGGATAGCCTTATACCTATCCCATGCATGCTTAAACTCCCTCACTGTATTAACCTCTACCACTTCTACTGGAAGACTATTCCATGCATCCACTACCCTCTCAGTAAAGTAATACTTTCATTAGACCCTGGCCTTATCTTATATCTAGGATAGCCTTATACCTATCCCATGCATGCTTAAACTCCTTCACTGTATTGACCTCTACCACTTCTACTGGAAGACTATTCCATGCATCCACTACCCTCTCAGTAAAGTAATACTTTCATTAGTACCTGACCTTATCTTATATCTAGGATAGCCTTATACCTATCCCATGCATGCTTAAACTCCTTCACTGTATTAACCTCTACCACTTCTACTGGAAGACTATTCCATGCATCCACTACCCTCTCAGTAATGTAATCCTTTCATTAGTCCCTGGCCTTATCTTATATCTAGGATAGCCTTATACCTATCCCATGCATGCTTAAACTCCTTCACTGTATTAACCTCTACCACTTCTACTGGAAGACTATTCCATACATCCACTACCCTCTCAGTAATGTAATACTTTCATTAGTCCCTGGCCTTATCTTATATCTAGGATAGCCTTATACCTATCCCATGCATGCTTAAACTCCTTCACTGTATTAACCTCTACCACTTCTACTGGAAGACTATTCCATACATCCACTACCCTCTCAGTAATGTAATACTTTCATTAGTCCCTGGCCTTATCTTATATCTAGGATAGCCTTATACCTATCCCATGCATGCTTAAACTCCTTCACTGTATTAACCTCTACCACTTCTACTGGAAGACTATTCCATACATCCACTACCCTCTCAGTAATGTAATACTTTCATTAGTCCCTGGCCTTATCTTATATCTAGGATAGCCTTATACCTATCCCATGCATGGTTAAACTCCTTCACTGTATTACCCTCTACCACTTCTACTGGGAGACTATTCCATACATCCACTACCCTCTCAGTAATGTAATACTTTCATTAGTCCCTGGCCTTATCTTATATCTAGGATAGCCTTATACCTATCCTATGCATGCTTAAACTCCTTCACTGTATTAACCTCTACCACTTCTACTGGAAGACTATTCCATACATCCACTACCCTCTCAGTAATGTAATACTTTCATTAGTCCCTGGCCTTATCTTATATCTAGGATAGCCTTATACCTATCCCATGCATGCTTAAACTCCTTCACTGTATTACCCTCTACCACTTCTACTGGGAGACTATTCCATACATCCACTACCCTCTCAGTAATGTAATACTTTCATTAGTCCCTGGCCTTATCTTATATCTAGGATAGCCTTATACCTATCCCATGCATGCTTAAACTCCTTCACTGTATTAACCTCTACCACTTCTACTGGAAGACTATTCCATGCATCCACTACCCTCTCAGTAAAGTAATACTTTCATTAGTACCTGACCTTATCTTATATCTAGGATAGCCTTATACCTATCCCACGCATGCTTAAACTCCTTCACTGTATTAACCTCTACCACTTCTACTGGAAGACTATTCCATACATCCACTACCCTCTCAGTAATGTAATACTTTCATTAGTCCCTGGCCTTATCTTATATCTAGGATAGCCTTATACCTATCCCATGCATGCTTACACTCCTTCACTGTATTAACCTCTACCACTTCTACTGGAAGACTATTCCATGCATCCACTACCCTCTCAGTAATGTAATACTTTCATTAGTCCCTGGCCTTATCTTATATCTAGGATAGCCTTATACCTATCCCATGCATGCTTACACTCCTTCACTGTATTAACCTCTACCACTTCTACTGGAAGACTATTCCATACATCCACTACCCTCTCAGTAAAGTAATACTTTCATTAGTCCCTGGCCTTATCTTATATCTAGGATAGCCTTATACCTATCCCACGCATGCTTAAACTCCATCACTGTATTAACCTCTACCACTTCTACTGGAAGACTATTCCATACATCCACTACCCTCTCAGCAATGTAATACTTTCATTAGTCCCTGGCCTTATCTTATATCTAGGATAGCCTTATACCTATCCCATGCATGCTTAAACTCCCTCACTGTATTAACCTCTACCACTTCTACTGGAAGACTATTCCATGCATCCACTACCCTCTCAGTAAAGTAATACTTTCATTAGACCCTGGCCTTATCTTATATCTAGGATAGCCTTATACCTATCCCATGCATGCTTAAACTCCTTCACTGTATTGACCTCTACCACTTCTACTGGAAGACTATTCCATGCATCCACTACCCTCTCAGTAAAGTAATACTTTCATTAGTACCTGACCTTATCTTATATCTAGGATAGCCTTATACCTATCCCATGCATGCTTAAACTCCTTCACTGTATTAACCTCTACCACTTCTACTGGAAGACTATTCCATGCATCCACTACCCTCTCAGTAATGTAATCCTTTCATTAGTCCCTGGCCTTATCTTATATCTAGGATAGCCTTATACCTATCCCATGCATGCTTAAACTCCTTCACTGTATTAACCTCTACCACTTCTACTGGAAGACTATTCCATACATCCACTACCCTCTCAGTAATGTAATACTTTCATTAGTCCCTGGCCTTATCTTATATCTAGGATAGCCTTATACCTATCCCATGCATGCTTAAACTCCTTCACTGTATTAACCTCTACCACTTCTACTGGAAGACTATTCCATACATCCACTACCCTCTCAGTAATGTAATACTTTCATTAGTCCCTGGCCTTATCTTATATCTAGGATAGCCTTATACCTATCCCATGCATGCTTAAACTCCTTCACTGTATTAACCTCTACCACTTCTACTGGAAGACTATTCCATACATCCACTACCCTCTCAGTAATGTAATACTTTCATTAGTCCCTGGCCTTATCTTATATCTAGGATAGCCTTATACCTATCCCATGCATGGTTAAACTCCTTCACTGTATTACCCTCTACCACTTCTACTGGGAGACTATTCCATACATCCACTACCCTCTCAGTAATGTAATACTTTCATTAGTCCCTGGCCTTATCTTATATCTAGGATAGCCTTATACCTATCCTATGCATGCTTAAACTCCTTCACTGTATTAACCTCTACCACTTCTACTGGAAGACTATTCCATACATCCACTACCCTCTCAGTAATGTAATACTTTCATTAGTCCCTGGCCTTATCTTATATCTAGGATAGCCTTATACCTATCCCATGCATGCTTAAACTCCTTCACTGTATTACCCTCTACCACTTCTACTGGGAGACTATTCCATACATCCACTACCCTCTCAGTAATGTAATACTTTCATTAGTCCCTGGCCTTATCTTATATCTAGGATAGCCTTATACCTGTCCCACGCATGCTTAAACTCCCTCACTGTATTAACCTCTACCACTTCTACTGGAAGACTATTCCATACATCCACTACCCTCTCAGTAATGTAATACTTTCATTAGTCCCTGGCCTTATCTTATATCTAGGATAGCCTTATACCTGTCCCACGCATGCTTAAACTCCACTGTATTAACCTCTACCACTTCTACTGGAAGACTATTCCATACATCCACTACCCTCTCAGTAAAGTAATACTTTCATTAGTCCCTGGCCTTATCTTATATCTAGGATAGCCTTATACCTATCCCATGCATGCTTAAACTCCTTCACTGTATTAACCTCTACCACTTCTACTGGAAGACTATTCCATACATCCACTACCCTCTCAGCAATGTAATACTTTCATTAGTCCCTGGCCTTATCTTATATCTAGGATAGCCTTATACCTATCCCATGCATGCTTAAACTCCTTCACTGTATTAACCTCTACCACTTCTACTGGAAGACTATTCCATACATCCACTACCCTCTCAGTAATGTAATACTTTCATTAGTCCCTGGCCTTATCTTATATCTAGGATAGCCTTATACCTATCCCATGCATGCTTAAACTCCTTCACTGTATTAACCTCTACCACTTCTACTGGAAGACTATTCCATACATCCACTACCCTCTCAGTAATGTAATACTTTCATTAGTCCCTGGCCTTATCTTATATCTAGGATAGCCTTATACCTATCCCATGCATGCTTAAACTCCTTCACTGTATTAACCTCTACCACTTCTACTGGAAGACTATTCCATACATACACTACCCTCTCAGTAATGTAATACTTTCATTAGTCCCTGACCTTATCTTATATCTAGAATAGCCTTATACCTATCCCATGCATGCTTAAATTCCTTCACTGTATTAACCTCTACCACTTCTACTGGAAGACTATTCCATACATCCACTACCCTCTCAGTAATGTAATACTATCATTAGTCCATGGCCTTATCTTATATCTAGGATAGCCTTATACCTATCCCACGCATGCTTAAACTCCTTCACTGTATTAACCTCTACCACTTCTACTGAAAGACTATTCCATGCATCCACTACCCTCTCAGTAATGTAATACTCTCATTTATCCCTGACCTTATCTTATATCTAGGATAGCCTTATACCTATCCCATGCATGCTTAAATTCCTTCACTGTATTAACCTCTACCTCTTCTACTGGAAGACTATTCCATACATCCACTACCCTCTCAGTAATGTAATACTTTCATTAGTCCCTGGCCTTATCTTATATTTAGGATAGCCTTATACCTATCCCATGCATGCTTAAACTCCTTCACTGTATTAACCTCTACCACTTCTACTGGAAGACTATTCCATACATCCACTACCCTCTCGGTAATGTAATACTTTCATTAGTCCCTGGCATTATCTTATATCTAGGATAGCCTTATACCTATCCCACGCATGCTTAAACTCCTTCACTGTATTAACCTCTACCACTTCTGCTGGAAGACTATTCCATGCATCCACCAACCTGTGCAGTGTGTCACAGTAAGGCGCAGTGTGTGTGAGTGTGTCACAGTAAGGCGCAGTGTGTGTGAGTGTGTCACAGTAAGGCGCAGTGTGTGTGCGTCACTGTAAGGCGCAGTGTGTGTGCGTCACAGTAAGGCGCAGTGTGTGTCACAGTAAGGCGCAGCGTGTCACAGTAATGCGCAGTGTGTGTGTGTGTCACAGTAATGCGCAGTGTGTGTGTGTGTGTCACAGTAATGCGCAGTGTGTGTGTGTGTCACAGTAAGGCGCAGTGTGTGCGTGTCACAGTAAGGCGCAGTGTGTGTGCGTCACTGTAAGGCGCAGCGTGTCACAGTAATGCGCAGCGTGTCACAGTAATGCGCAGCGTGTCACAGTAATGCGCAGCGTGTCACAGTAATGCGCAGCGTGTCACAGTAAGGCGCAGTGTGTGTGTGTCACAGTAAGGCGCAGTGTGTGTGTGTGTCACAGTAAGGCGCAGTGTGTGTGAGTGTCACAGTAAGGCGCAGTGTGTGCGTGTCACAGTAAGGTGCAGTGTGTGTGAGTGTGTCACAGTAAGGCACAGTGTGTGTGTGTCACAGTAAGGTGCAGTGTGTGTGCGTCACTGTAAGGCGCAGTGTGTGTGCGTCACTGTAAGGCGCAGTGTGTGTGTGTCACTGTAAGGCGCAGTGTGTGTGTGTGTCACAGTAAGGCGCAGTGTGTGTGAGTGTGTCACAGTAAGGCGCAGTGTGCGTGTGTCACAGTAAGGCGCAGTGTGTGTGCGTCACTGTAAGGCGCAGTGTGTGTGCGTCACAGTAAGGCGCAGTGTGTGTGTGTCACTGTAAGGCGCAGTGTGTGTGTGTCACAGTAAGGCGCAGTGTGTGTGAGTGTGTCACAGTAAGGCGCAGTGTGTGTGCGTCACAGTAAGGCGCAGTGTGTGTGCGTCACAGTAAGGCGCAGTGTGTGTGCGTCACTGTAAGGCGCAGTGTGTGTGCGTCACAGTAAGGCGCAGTGTGTGTCACAGTAAGGCGCAGTGTGTGTCACAGTAAGGCGCAGCGTGTCACAGTAATGCGCAGTGTGTGTGTGTGTCACAGTAATGCGCAGTGTGTGTGTGTGTCACAGTAATGCGCAGTGTGTGTGTGTGTGTGTGTGTGTCACAGTAAGGCGCAGTGTGTGTGCGTCACTGTAAGGCGCAGCGTGTCACAGTAATGCGCAGCGTGTCACAGTAATGCGCAGCGTGTCACAGTAATGCGCAGCGTGTCACAGTAATGCGCAGCGTGTGTGTGTCACAGTAATGCGCAGTGTGTGTGTGAGTGTCACAGTAAGGCGCAGTGTGTGCGTGTCACAGTAAGGCGCAGTGTGTGTGAGTGTGTCACAGTAAGGCACAGTGTGTGTGCGTCACTGTAAGGCGCAGTGTGTGTGCGTCACTGTAAGGCGCAGTGTGTGTGTGTCACTGTAAGGCGCAGTGTGTGTGTGTGTCACAGTAAGGCGCAGTGTGTGTGTGTGTCACAGTAAGGCGCAGTGTGTGTGTGTGTCACAGTAAGGCGCAGTGTGTGTGAGTGTGTCACAGTAAGGCGCAGTGTGTGTGCGTCACTGTAAGGCGCAGTGTGTGTGCGTCACAGTAAGGCGCAGTGTGTGTGTGTCACTGTAAGGCGCAGTGTGTGTGTCACTGTAAGGCGCAGTGTGTGTGTGTCACTGTAAGGCGCAGTGTGTGTGAGTGTGTCACAGTAAGGCGCAGTGTGTGTGCGTCACAGTAAGGCGCAGTGTGTGTGCGTCACAGTAAGGCGCAGTGTGTGTGCGTCACTGTAAGGCGCAGTGTGTGTGCGTCACAGTAAGGCGCAGTGTGTGTGCGTCACAGTAAGGCGCAGTGTGTGTGCGTCACTGTAAGGCGCAGTGTGTGTGCGTCACAGTAAGGCGCAGTGTGTGTGCGTCACAGTAAGGCGCAGTGTGTGTGCGTCACAGTAAGGCGCAGTGTGTGTGCGTCACAGTAAGGCGCAGTGTGTGTCACAGTAAGGCGCAGTGTGTGTGCGTCACAGTAAGGCGCAGTGTGTGTGCGTCACAGTAAGGCGCAGTGTGTGTGCGTCACAGTAAGGCGCAGTGTGTGTGCGTCACAGTAAGGCGCAGTGTGTGTGCGTCACAGTAAGGCGCAGTGTGTGTGCGTCACAGTAAGGCGCAGTGTGTGTGTGTGTCACAGTAAGGCGCAGTGTGTGTGGGTCACTGTAAGGCGCAGTGTGTGTGCGCGTCACTGTAAGGCGCAGTGTGTGTGCGCGTCACAGTAAGGCGCAGTGTGTGTGCGCGTCACAGTAAGGCGCAGTGTGTGTGCGTCACAGTAAGGCGCAGTGTGTGTGCGTCACAGTAAGGCGCAGTGTGTGTGCGTCACAGTAAGGCGCAGTGTGTGTGCGTCACAGTAAGGCGCAGTGTGTGTGCGTCACAGTAAGGCGCAGTGTGTGTGCGTCACAGTAAGGCGCAGTGTGTGTGCGTCACAGTAAGGCGCAGTGTGTGTGCGTCACAGTAAGGCGCAGTGTGTGTGCGTCACAGTAAGGCGCAGTGTGTGTGCGTCACAGTAAGGCGCAGTGTGTGTGCGTCACAGTAAGGCGCAGTGTGTGGGCGTCACAGTAAGGCGCAGTGTGTGGGCGTCACAGTAAGGCGCAGTGTGTGGGCGTCACAGTAAGGCGCAGTGTGTGCGCGTCACAGTAAGGCGCAGTGTGTGCGCGTCACAGTAAGGCGCAGTGTGTGCGTCACAGTAAGGCGCAGTGTGTGTGCGTCACAGTAAGGCGCAGTGTGTGTGCGTGTGTCACAGTAAGGCGCAGTGTGTGTGCGTCACTGTAAGGCGCAGTGTGTGTGCGTCACTGTAAGGCGCAGTGTGTGTGCGTCACTGTAAGGCGCAGTGTGTGTGCGTCACTGTAAGGCGCAGTGTGTGTGCGTCACAGTAAGGCGCAGTGTGTGTGAGTGTGTCACAGTAAGGCGCAGTGTGTGTCACAGTAAGGCGCAGTGTGTGTGCGTCACAGTAAGGCGCAGTGTGTGTGAGTGTGTCACAGTAAGGCGCAGTGTGCGTCACTGTAAGGCGCAGTGTGTGTGCGTCACAGTAAGGCGCAGTGTGTGTGCGTCACAGTAAGGCGCAGTGTGTGTCACAGTAAGGCGCAGTGTGCGTCACTGTAAGGCGCAGTGTGCGTCACTGTAAGGCGCAGTGTGCGTCACTGTAAGGCGCAGTGTGTGTGCGTCACAGTAAGGCGCAGTGTGTGTGCGTCACAGTAAGGCGCAGTGTGTGTGTGTCACAGTAAGGCGCAGTGTGTGTGTGTCACAGTAAGGCGCAGTGTGTGTGAGTGTGTCACAGTAAGGCGCAGTGTGCGTCACAGTAAGGCGCAGTGTGTGTGCGTCACAGTAAGGCGCAGTGTGTGTGAGTGTGTCACAGTAAGGCGCAGTGTGTGTCACAGTAAGGCGCAGTGTGCGTCACTGTAAGGCGCAGTGTGTGCGCGTCACAGTAAGGCGCGTCACAGTAAGGCGCAGTGTGTGTCACAGTAAGGCGCAGTGTGTGTCACAGTAAGGCGCAGTGTGTGTCACAGTAAGGCGCAGTGTGTGTCACAGTAAGGCGCAGTGTGTGTGCGTCACTGTAAGGCGCAGTGTGTGTGCGTCACTGTAAGGCGCAGTGTGTGTGAGTGTGTCACAGTAAGGCGCAGTGTGTGTGAGTGTGTCACAGTAAGGCGCAGTGTGTGTGTGTCACAGTAAGGCGCAGTGTGTGTGCGTCACAGTAAGGCGCAGTGTGTGTGTGTCACAGTAATGCGCAGTGTGTGTGTGTGTCACAGTAAGGCGCAGTGTGTGTGTCACAGTAAGGCGCAGTGTGTGTGAGTGTGTCACAGTAAGGCGCAGTGTGTGTGCGTCACAGTAAGGCGCAGTTGTGTGTGTGTCACAGTAAGGCGCAGTGTGTGTCACAGTAAGGCGCAGTGTGTGTCACAGTAAGGCGCAGTGTGTGTGAGTGTGTCACAGTGTTATACATTATTAAAAAATATAAAGCAAAGATTTAAACAAGATCACGTTTATTTGGCATGTTATAAAAGGAATGGGATATGAACATGTGATAAAGTCTCCTGTCTGCAGCCTGTACAATACACCTAATTACAGCTGTACATCGTACCATCGTTACTCACTTATTGCTGTACAAACCCTGCCTGGAAGAATTTCATAGACTTTTCAACTCTCTAGTCTTTAAAGAAAAGGAACAAATATATTCTCTGAGCTGCGGCAGTAAAATAATATAATAAAATGGCCCTTATTAAATAGAAATATATAGATTTGTACATATCAAGTGTAAAATAATATACTGTAGTGTTTACAGGGGGTGGGGGGGCTGGTCGCACAGTCAGGGGATTATGTGATCTCCGCAAACAAATTCAGATTTTGGCTCTTCATGTGCAAGAAAAACATAGCAGCAAGCAGACTCCATGTGGAAACAACACGGGTTAAACACGCCTTCTCTGACACGTTGTGGCCTCGGAGATTCCAGGCATGGACTGCAAATAGAGACAAAACCACAAATTACAGCAACATGAAGCATTATCCACACGTCAAGCACACGCAATGTCCATTACAGTAACATCAACATGAAGCTTTATCCACACGTCAAGCACAAGCAATGTCCATTACAGTTACATCAACACGTCAAGCACACGCAATGTCCATTACAGTAACATCAACATGAAGCTTTATCCACACGTCAAGCACACGCAATGTCCATTACAGTTTACTAACATGAAGCTTTATCCACACGTCAAGCACACGCAATGTCCATTACAGTTACATCAACATGAAGCTTCATAAACACACCAAGCACATGCAATGTCCATTACAGTTACATCAGCACAAAGCTTCATAAACACGTCAAGCACATGCAATGTCCATTACAGTTACATCAACTTGAAGCTTTATCCACACGTCAAGCACACGAAATGTCCATTACAGTAACATCAACATGAAGCTTTATCCACACGTCAAGCACACGCAATGTCCATCACAGTAACATCAGCACAAAGCTTCATAAACACATCAAGCACACGTGATGTATTATAGTAATCAGACGCCCCGGGTCAGTCACCTGGGGGTTAAACCAGTTATTACCAGACGCCCCGGGTCAGATATCCTGGGGGTTAAACCAGTTATTACCAGACGCCCCGGGTCAGATATCCTGGGGGTTAAACCAGTTATTACCAGACGCCCCGGGTCAGATGTCCTGGGGGTTAAACCAGTTATTACCAAACGCCCCTGTGTCAGATATCCTGGGGGTTAAACCAGTTATTACCAGACGCCCCGGGTCAGATATCCTGGGGGTTAAACCAGTTATTACCAGACGCCCGGGTCAGATATCCTGGGGGTTAAACCAGTTATTACCAGACGCCCCGGGTCAGATATCCTGGGGGTTAAACCAGTTTTTACCAGACGCCCCGGGTCAGATATCCTGGGGGTTAAACCAGTTATTACCAGACGCCCCGGGTCAGATATCCTGGGGGTTAAACCAGTTATTACCAGACGCCCCGGGTCAGATATCCTGGGGGTTAAACCAGTTATTACCAGACGCCCCGGGTCAGATATCCTGGGGGTTAAACCAGTTATTACCAGACGCCCCGGGTCAGATATCCTGGGGGTTAAACCAGTTATAACCAGACGCCCCGGGTCAGATATCATGGGGGTTAAACCAGTTTTTACCAGACGCCCGGGTCAGATATCCTGGGGGTTAAACCAGTTATTACCAGACGCCCCGGGTCAGATATCCTGGGGGTTAAACCAGTTATTACCAGACGCCCCGGGTCAGATATCCTGGGGGTTAAACCAGTTATTACCAGACGCCCCGGGTCAGATATCCTGGGGGTTAAACCAGTTATTACCAGACGCCCCGGGTCAGATATCCTGGGGGTTAAACCAGTTATTACCAGACGCCCGGGTCAGATATCCTGGGGGTTAAACCAGTTATTACCAGACGCCCCGGGTCAGATATCCTGGGGGTTAAACCAGTTATTACCAGACGCCCCGGGTCAGATATCCTGGGGGTTAAACCAGTTATTACCAGACGCCCCGGGTCAGATATCTTGGGGGTTAAACCAGTTATTACCAGACGCCCGGGTCAGATATCCTTGGCGTTAAACCAGTTATTACCAGACGCCCCGGGTCAGATATCCTGGGGGTTAAACCAGTTATTACCAGACGCCCCGGGTCAGATATCCTGGGGGTTAAACCAGTTATTACCAGACGCCCCGGGTCAGATATCCTGGGGGTTAAACCAGTTATTACCAGACGCCCCGGGTCAGATATCCTGGGGGTTAAACCAGTTATTACCAGACGCCCCGGGTCAGATATCCTGGGGGTTAAACCAGTCATTATCAGGGCAGGGTAATTAACCTGTGCACTGCCAGTTTACATAAACATGTTTCATTGCATGTGGGGAGTATACTCACTTGCTAGTCACACGCACATGAAGTGAGTACCCTCTGTGAGCGGAGCCTGTGGCGTGCCTAATGTGGGGGGATCCGGGAGAGAAGACAGGTCACCTGCTGAAACAGACACACAAAGTCATTTAATCCTTGGCTTCTCGCCAGACGCACGGCGTGTTACAGGTGGTTAAACTCACGCATGTGATGTTCAGAATGGTTATAGATTTATTAAATCAGACAGAATTCCCACGTTTAATAATAAAGTCCCAGATTATTCCATATATTAAATCCATTCAATGCAAAACACTGGATTCACTGATCTATTCCCCCTCTGCTCAGAACTTCCAGCGGGATTTGCCACGTACCGTCTAGAGATCCGTGCCTTCTTAAGTCATAGGAAAAGAGGATACCCCCTCGCTCCAGTTCCATTGCGGACCCTCGACTTCGGTTGATCTCAGGTTTGTGGTTTGTGACATGCACACTTCCAAAAAGAAAAACCCACATAAGACATTAACTGACTGCCCTGATCAGAGCCACTTCCATTATATTATATAGGCGGGGTAATAACCCCCCTTCCGTTATATATCACAGGGAGGGGAGCAGGATATTAACCCCACTTCCGTTATATATCACAGGGGGGGGCAGGATATTAACCCCACTTCCGTTATATATCACAGGGGGGGGCAGGATATTAACCCCACTTCCGTTATATATCACAGGGAGGGGGGCAGGATATTAACCCCACTTCCGTTATATATCACAGGGAGGGGGGCAGGATATTAACCCCACTTCCGTTATATATCACAGGGGGGGGCAGGATATTAACCCCACTTCCGTTATATATCACAGGGAGGGGAGCAGGATATTAACCCCACTTCCGTTATATATCACAGGGGGGGGCAGGATATTAACCCCACTTCCGTTATATATCACAGGGGGGGGCAGGATATTAACCCCACTTCCGTTATATATCACAGGGAGGGGGGTAGGATATTAACCCCACTTCCGTTATATATCACAGGGAGGGGGGCAGGATATTAACCCCACTTCCGTTATATATCACAGGGAGGGGGGTAGGATATTAACCCCACTTCCGTTATATATCACAGGGAGGGGGGCAGGATATTAACCCCCCTTCCGTTATATATCACAGGGAGGGGGGCAGGATATTAACCCCCCTTCCGGTATATATCACGGGGGGGGGGGGGGGGCAGGATATTAACCCCCCTTCCGTTATATATCACGGGGGGGGGGGGGGGGGCAGGATATTAACCCCCCTTCCGTTATATATCACGGGGGGGCAGGATATTAACCCCACTTCCGTTATATATCACAGGGAGGGGGGCAGGATATTAACCCCACTTCCGTTATATATCACAGGGAGGGGGGCAGGATATTAACCCCCCTTCCCTTATATATCACAGGGAGGGGGGCAGGATATTAACCCCACTTCCGTTATATATCACAGGGAGGGGGGCAGGATATTAACCCCACTTCCGTTATATATCACAGGGAGGGGGGCAGGATATTAACCCCACTTCCGTTATATATCACAGGGGGGGGCAGGATATTAACCCCACTTCCGTTATATATCACAGGGGGGGGCAGGATATTAACCCCACTTCCGTTATATATCACAGGGAGGGGGGTAGGATATTAACCCCACTTCCGTTATATATCACAGGGAGGGGGGCAGGATATTAACCCCACTTCCGTTATATATCACAGGGAGGGGGGTAGGATATTAACCCCACTTCCGTTATATATCACAGGGAGGGGGGCAGGATATTAACCCCCCTTCCGTTATATATCACAGGGAGGGGGGCAGGATATTAACCCCCCTTCCGGTATATATCACGGGGGGGGGGGGGGGCAGGATATTAACCCCCCTTCCGTTATATATCACGGGGGGGGGGGGGGGGCAGGATATTAACCCCCCTTCCGTTATATATCACGGGGGGGCAGGATATTAACCCCACTTCCGTTATATATCACAGGGAGGGGGGCAGGATATTAACCCCACTTCCGTTATATATCACAGGGAGGGGGGCAGGATATTAACCCCCCTTCCCTTATATATCACAGGGAGGGGGGCAGGATATTAACCCCACTTCCGTTATATATCACAGGGAGGGGGGCAGGATATTAACCCCACTTCCGTTATATATCACAGGGAGGGGGGCAGGATATTAACCCCACTTCCGTTATATATCACAGGGGGGTGGGGGGGCAGGATATTAACCCCACTTCCGTTATATATCACAGGGAGGGGGGCAGGATATTAACCCCACTTCCGTTATATATCACAGGGAGGGGGGCAGGATATTAACCCCACTTCCGTTATATATCACAGGGAGGGGGGCAGGATATTAACCCCCCTTCCGTTATATATCACAGGGAGGGGGGCAGGATATTAACCCCCCTTCCGTTATATATCACGGGGGGGGGGGCAGGATATTAACCCCACTTCCGTTATATATCACAGGGGAGTGGGGGGGGCAGGATATTAACCCCACTTCCGTTATATATCACAGGGGGGGGCAGGATATTAACCCCACTTCCGTTATATATCACAGGGGGGGGCAGGATATTAACCCCACTTCCGTTATATATCACGGGGGGGGGGGGGGGGGCAGGATATTAACCCCACTTCCGTTATATATCACGGGGGGGGGGGGGGGGGGGCAGGATATTAACCCCCCTTCCGTTATATATCACGGGGGGGGGGGGGGGGGGGCAGGATATTAACCCCCCTTCCCTTATATATCACAGGGAGGGGGGCAGGATATTAACCCCCCTTCCGTTATATATCACAGGGAGGGGGGCAGGATATTAACCCCCCTTCCGGTATATATCACGGGGGGGGGGGGGGGCAGGATATTAACCCCCCTTCCGTTATATATCACGGGGGGGGGGGGGGGGCAGGATATTAACCCCCCTTCCGTTATATATCACGGGGGGGCAGGATATTAACCCCACTTCCGTTATATATCACAGGGAGGGGGGCAGGATATTAACCCCACTTCCGTTATATATCACAGGGAGGGGGGCAGGATATTAACCCCCCTTCCCTTATATATCACAGGGAGGGGGGCAGGATATTAACCCCACTTCCGTTATATATCACAGGGAGGGGGGCAGGATATTAACCCCACTTCCGTTATATATCACAGGGAGGGGGGCAGGATATTAACCCCACTTCCGTTATATATCACAGGGGGGGGCAGGATATTAACCCCACTTCCGTTATATATCACAGGGGGGGGCAGGATATTAACCCCACTTCCGTTATATATCACAGGGAGGGGGGTAGGATATTAACCCCACTTCCGTTATATATCACAGGGAGGGGGGCAGGATATTAACCCCACTTCCGTTATATATCACAGGGAGGGGGGTAGGATATTAACCCCACTTCCGTTATATATCACAGGGAGGGGGGCAGGATATTAACCCCCCTTCCGTTATATATCACAGGGAGGGGGGCAGGATTTAAACCCCCTTCCGGTATATATCACGGGGGGGGGGGGGGGGGCAGGATATTAACCCCCCTTCCGTTATATATCACGGGGGGGGGGGGCAGGATATTAACCCCCCTTCCGTTATATATCACGGGGGGGCAGGATATTAACCCCACTACCGTTATATATCACAGGGAGGGGGGCAGGATATTAACCCCACTTCCGTTATATATCACAGGGAGGGGGGCAGGATATTAACCCCCCTTCCCTTATATATCACAGGGAGGGGGGCAGGATATTAACCCCACTTCCGTTATATATCACAGGGAGGGGGGCAGGATATTAACCCCACTTCCGTTATATATCACAGGGAGGGGGGCAGGATATTAACCCCACTTCCGTTATATATCACAGGGGGGTGGGGGGGCAGGATATTAACCCCACTTCCGTTATATATCACAGGGAGGGGGGCAGGATATTAACCCCACTTCCGTTATATATCACAGGGAGGGGGGCAGGATATTAACCCCACTTCCGTTATATATCACAGGGAGGGGGGCAGGATATTAACCCCCCTTCCGTTATATATCACAGGGAGGGGGGCAGGATATTAACCCCCCTTCCGTTATATATCACGGGGGGGGGGGGCAGGATATTAACCCCACTTCCGTTATATATCACAGGGGAGTGGGGGGGGCAGGATATTAACCCCACTTCCGTTATATATCACAGGGGGGGGCAGGATATTAACCCCACTTCCGTTATATATCACAGGGGGGGGCAGGATATTAACCCCACTTCCGTTATATATCACGGGGGGGGGGGGGGGGGGGCAGGATATTAACCCCACTTCCGTTATATATCACGGGGGGGGGCAGGATATTAACCCCCCTTCCGTTATATATCACGGGGGGGGGGGGGGGGGGCAGGATATTAACCCCCCTTCCCTTATATATCACAGGGAGGGGGGCAGGATATTAACCCCACTTCCGTTATATATCACAGGGAGGGGAGCAGGATATTAACCCCACTTCCGTTATATATCACAGGGGGGGGCAGGATATTAACCCCACTTCCGTTATATATCACAGGGGGGGGCAGGATATTAACCCCACTTCCGTTATATATCACAGGGAGGGGGGCAGGATATTAACCCCACTTCAGTTATATATCACAGGGAGGGGGGTAGGATATTAACCCCACTTCCGTTATATATCACAGGGAGGGGGGCAGGATATTAACCCCCCTTCCGTTATATATCACAGGGAGGGGGGCAGGATATTAACCCCACTTCCGTTATATATCACAGGGAGGGGGGCAGGATATTAACCCCACTTCCGTTATATATCACAGGGAGGGGGGCAGGATATTAACCCCCCTTCCGTTATATATCACAGGGAGGGGGGCAGGATATTAACCCCCCTTCCGTTATATATCACGGGGGGGGGGGGGCAGGATATTAACCCCACTTCCGTTATATATCACAGGGGGGGGCAGGATATTAACCCCACTTCCGTTATATATCACAGGGGGGGGCAGGATATTAACCCCACTTCCGTTATATATCACAGGGGGGGGCAGGATATTAACCCCACTTCCGTTATATATCACGGGGGGGGGGGGGGGGGCAGGATATTAACCCCACTTCCGTTATATATCACGGGGGGGGGGGGGGGGGCAGGATATTAACCCCCCTTCCGTTATATATCACGGGGGGGGGGGGGGGGGGGCAGGATATTAACCCCCCTTCCGTTATATATCACGGGGGGGGGGCAGGATATTAACCCCACTTCCGTTATATATCACAGGGGAGTTGGGGGGGCAGGATATTAACCC
Organism: Pelodytes ibericus; assembly: GCA_036172795.1. NCBI lineage: Eukaryota > Metazoa > Chordata > Amphibia > Anura > Pelodytidae > Pelodytes > Pelodytes ibericus. Next base: position 1,241,694 of record CM069858.1, on the reverse strand, counting down.
CACTTCCGTTATATATCACAGGGGGGGGCAGGATATTAACCCCACTTCCGTTATATATCACAGGGGGGGGCAGGATATTAACCCCACTTCCGTTATATATCACGGGGGGGGGGGGGGGCAGGATATTAACCCCCCTTCCGTTATATATCACGGGGGGGGGGGGGGGGGGCAGGATATTAACCCCCCTTCCGTTATATATCACAGGGTGGGGGGCAGGATATTAACCCCACTTCCGTTATATATCACGGGGGGGGGGGGGCAGGATATTAACCCCCCTTCCCTTATATATCACAGGGAGGGGGGCAGGATATTAACCCCACTTCCGTTATATATCACAGGGGGGGGCAGGATATTAACCCCACTTCCGTTATATATCACAGGGGGGGGCAGGATATTAACCCCACTTCCGTTATATATCACAGGGAGGGGGGCAGGATATTAACCCCACTTCCGTTATATATCACAGGGGGGGGCAGGATATTAACCCCACTTCCGTTATATATCACAGGGGGGGGCAGGATATTAACCCCACTTCCGTTATATATCACAGGGAGGGGAGCAGGATATTAACCCCACTTCCGTTATATATCACAGGGGGGGGCAGGATATTAACCCCACTTCCGTTATATATCACAGGGAGGGGAGCAGGATATTAACCCCACTTCCGTTATATATCACAGGGGGGGGCAGGATATTAACCCCCCTTCCGTTATATATCACAGGGTGGGGGGCAGGATATTAACCCCACTTCCGTTATATATCACAGGGAGGGGAGCAGGATATTAACCCCACTTCCGTTATATATCACAGGGAGGGGAGCAGGATATTAACCCCACTTCCGTTATATATCACAGGGAGGGGAGCAGGATATTAACCCCACTTCCGTTATATATCACAGGGGGGGGCAGGATATTAACCCCCCTTCCGTTATATATCACAGGGTGGGGGGCAGGATATTAACCCCACTTCCGTTATATATCACAGGGTGGGGGGCAGGATATTAACCCCACTTCCGTTATATATCACAGGGTGGGGGGCAGGATATTAACCCCACTTCCGTTATATATCACAGGGGGGGGCAGGATATTAACCCCACTTCCGTTATATATCACAGGGGGGGGCAGGATATTAACCCCACTTCCGTTATATATCACAGGGAGGGGGGCAGGATATTAACCCCACTTCCGTTATATATCACAGGGGGGGGCAGGATATTAACCCCCCTTCCGTTATATATCACAGGGAGGGGGGCAGGATATTAACCCCACTTCCGTTATATATCACAGGGAGGGGGCAGGATATTAACCCCACTTCCGGTATATATCACGGGGGGGGGGGGGGCAGGATATTAACCCCACTTCCGTTATATATCACAGGGAGGGGGGCAGGATATTAACCCCACTTCCGTTATATATCACAGGGGGGGGCAGGATATTAACCCCACTTCCGTTATATATCACAGGGAGGGGCAGGATATTAACCCCACTTCCGTTATATATCACAGGGAGGGGGGCAGGATATTAACCCCACTTCCGTTATATATCACAGGGAGGGGGGCAGGATATTAACCCCCCTTCCGTTATATATCACGGGGGGGGGGCAGGATATTAACCCCACTTCCGTTATATATCACAGGGGGGGGGGTAGGATATTAACCCCACTTCCGTTATATATCACGGGGGGAGGGGGGCAGGATATTAACCCCACTTCCGTTATATATCACAGGGGGGGGCAGGATATTAACCCCACTTCCGTTATATATCACAGGGAGGGGGGCAGGATATTAACCCCACTTCCGTTATATATCACAGGGGGGGGCAGGATATTAACCCCACTTCCGTTATATATAACCCCACGTACGTTGTATTATAAGGGGACCACATTTTATGTGGCAGATGAAGGAATTAATTTCCCCAGAATCTGACACCTACCTGCTTCCTCCAAATGTCTGTCCAGCCTCGTCGGAGTCCGTCTGTCTGAAGATATTCTCCATGTTCTCTTCTTTGGCTTCAGATAACGATACAATAGACGACTCCTCCTTTGCCGAGAACTGTGACCATGAGAATGTATAAAGTCTAAAACACCACACGGTTCTAATGCACTACATATCCCAGAAAGATCCTGAGGGGGCAGTGCTCTGCTTACCTCCTCCTTGTCGCTGGTGTCCTCTACACTGGCCGCCTCCTTTAGTCGCATTATTTCTTGCGCAGGGGATTCTCGCCGCTCGTCATCGCGCACTGCGTTCTCAATATCTTGAATGTTATTAAATAATTTATCTTCCCTCTTTCGAACCTGCAAAGGAACATTTTACCTTCAATGAACGGTTAGATAAACCTGCTCCCCGGAAACACAAGGAATATTCACGGAAACACACAAAATATCCCGGGACAGACTCGCTCCCCGGAAACGCACGAAATATCCTGGGACAGACTCGCTCCCCGGAAACACACGAAATATCCCGAGACAGACACGCTCCCCGGAAACGCACGAAATATCCCGGGACAGACACGCTCCCCGGAAACACAAGGAATATTCACGGAAACACACAAAATATCCTGGGACAGACTCGCTCCCCGGAAACACACGAAATATCCCGAGACAGACACGCTCCCCGGAAACGCACGAAATATCCCGGGACAGACTCGCTCCCCGGAAACACACGAAATATCCCGGGACAGACTCGCTCCCCGGAAACACACGAAATATCCCGGGACAGACTCGCTCCCCGGAAACACACGAAATATCCCGGGACAGACTCGCTCCCCGGAAACACACGAAATATCCCGGGACAGACTCGCTCCCCGGAAACACACAAAATATCCTGGGACAGACTCGCTCCCTGGAAACACACGTAATATCCCCGGAAACACATGACATATCCCGGGACAGACTCGCTCCCCGGAAACACACGTAATATCCCCGGAAACACACGAAATATCCCCGGAAACACACGAAATATCCCGGGACAGACTCGCTCCCCGGAAACACACGAAATATCCCGGGACAGACTCGCTCCCCGGAAACACACGAAATATCCCGGGACAGACTCGCTCCCCGGAAACACACGTAATATCCCCGGAAACACACGAAATATCCCGGGACAGACTCGCTCCCCGGAAACACACGTAATATCCCCGGAAACACACGAACTATCCCGGGACAGACTCGCTCCCCGGAAACACACGTAATATCCCCGGAAACACACGAAATATCCCGGGACAGACTCGCTCCCCGGAAACACACGAAATATCCCGGGACAGACCCGCTCCCCAGAAAAACACGGAATATCCTGGGTCAGACTCACTCCCCGGAAACACACGGAATATCCCCAGAAAAACACGGAATATCCTGGGTCAGACTCGCTCCCCGGACACACACGGAATATCCCGGGACAGACCCGCTCCCCGGAAACACACAATATCCGGGACAATATCACCAGAAACATACAGAGTATTCGCGGGACGGACTCGCTCCCTGGAAACACGCGGAATATCCCGAGACAGACACGCTCCCCGGAATCACACGGAATATCCCGGGACAGACTCGCTCCCCGGAAACACACAGAATATCCCCGGAAACACACGGAATATCCCGAGACAGACTCGCTCCCCCCGGAAACACACAGAATATCCCCGGAAACACACGGAATATTCCTGGGACAGACTCGCTCCACGGAAACACGCGGAATATCCCGAGACAGACACGCTCCCCGGAAACACACAGAATATCCCGGGACAGACTCGCTCCCCGGAAACACACAGAATATCCCCGGAATCACACGGAATATCCCGGGACAGACTCGCTCCCCGGAAACACACAGAATATCCCCGGAAACACACGAAATATCCCGGGGCAGACTCACTCCCCGGAAACACACGTAATATCCCCAGAAACACATGACATATCCCGGGACAGACTCGCTCCCCGGAAACACACGGAATATCCCCGGAAACACACGGAATATCCCGGGACAGACTCGCTCCACGGAGACACGCGGAATATCACCAGAAACACACAGAGTATTCCCGGGACGGACTCGCTCCCTGGAAACACGCGGAATATCCCGAGACAGACACGCTCCCCGGAATCACACGGAATATCCCGGGACAGACTCGCTCCCCGGAAACACACAGAATATCCCCGGAATCACACGGAATATCCCGGGACAGACTCGCTCCCCGGAAACACGCGGAATATCCCCGGAATCACACGGAATATCCCGAGACAGACTCGCTCCCTGGAAACACAGAATATCCCGGGACAGACTCGCTCCCCGGAAACACACACTCGCTCCCCGGAATCACACGGAATATCCCTGGGACAGACTCGCTCCACGGAAACACGCGGAATATCCCCAGAAACACACAGAGTATTCCCGGGACAGACTCGCTCCACGGAAACACGCGGAATATCCCCAGAAACACACAGAGTATTCCCGGGACGGACTCGCTCCCCGGAAACACGCGGAATATCCCCGGGACGGACTCGCTCCCCGGAATCACACGGAATATCCCAGGACAGACTCGCTACCCGGAAACACATGGAATAGCTAGCCAGTGAGGGGGAATGAGCTGCAGCATTTTACCTGCGAGACCTTCAGCGAGTTCTCCTGGGAAAAGGGGGGGATTTGGGTAGGGGATTGCTCTGAGCCCCCCAGGAAATTGAGCCCCCTTTTCTTCTCTTTGAGGCAGGCTTGCTGGTGTCGTCTCATTCTCTCCAGCTGTTCCTCCAGGGTCATCCGGGGTCTGACGCTGTCGGCTATACAGAGATGCTCCATAGCGCTCCGGGGCCTCTCCTGACAGGAAATGAGAAATCATACAGGTCTGGGGAGCGGGACGGGACCACCGGCAGGTCTGGGGAGCGGCACGGGACCACCGGCAGGTCTGGGGAGCGGCACGGGACCACCGGCAGGTCTGGGGAGCGGGACGGGACCACCGGCAGGTCTGGGGAGCGGGACGGGACCACCGGCAGGTCTGGGGAGCGGGACGGGACCACCGGCAGGTCTGGGGAGCGGGACGGGACCACCGGCAGGTCTGGGGAGCGGGACGGGACCACCGGCAGGTCTGGGGAGCGGGACGGGACCACCGGCAGGTCTGGGGAGCGGGACGGGACCACCGGCAGGTCTGGGGAGCGGGACGGGACCACCGGCAGGTCTGAGGAGCGGGACGGGACCACCGGCAGGTCTGGGGAGAGGGACGGGACCACCGGCAGGTCTGGGGAGCGGGACGGGACCACCGGCAGGTCTGGGGAGCGGGACGGGACCACCGGCAGGTCTGGGGAGCGGGACGGGACCACCGGCAGGTCTGGGGAGCGGCACAAGTCAGTTCACCGATTGGTATTAATATATAGAAATTACCGATTTTGACTCCAGCTTCTTGTTCTTTCTTAAGGTGACATATGATGCAATGGTCATGGATTCGAGAGGAGGGGACTTGGTACGGGGAGGAACGACACCCACAGGGAAATGGGAACCTAAAATATTTTAAAAAATTAAAAATCGTACAAAATTGCTGACTACCCACTGCCATTCCCTCCCCCACCTCAATATTAGCCCGCTCCCCTCCCCCGCCTCACTACTAAGCCCGCTCCCCTCCCCCGCCTCACTACTAAGCCCGCTCCCCTCCCCCGCCTCACTACTAAGCCCGCTCCCCTCCCCCGCCTCACTACTAGCCTGCTCCCCCTCCCCGCCTCACTACTAGCCCGCTCCCCTCCCGCGCCTCACTACTAGCCCGCTCCCCTCCCCCGCCTCACTACTAAGCCCGCTCCCCTCCCCGCCTCAATATTAGCCCGCTCCCCTCCCGCGCCTCACTACCTGACGCATGCACGCTTCACTAGCCACCGCCCACTGAAATGTTCCTGTTGATTGACCCTGGGTGGTAGTAAGTGCAATGTGCAGATACCAACCTTTGCCTACTGTCTCTATATCGAGGGAGGGGTCGGCCCGTTCCTCACCATTCGACTCGTCCACTTCGGCTACGGTGGTCAGCTCCGGCTCACTCTTATACAGACGGTAATCAGGACCCTGTAAAACAGCAACAAATCTGAAACCTTACACAAAAGGGACAACATAGAGCTGCGGCCACTGGGAGATGATGCACTACATCCACCGCGTCCAATCCCTGCCCAGGGAATGGAAAATTATTACTGGCATTTTAACTATCAGATGTGAAGATCAGAATGGGTGTGTAATGGCACAGGATGAGTGAAAGTGTGTGGGGGTGATGGGGGAGGTGTTGGGGGAGGTGTGTGGGGGTGATGTGTGGGGGTGGTGTGTGGGGGTGGTGTGTGGGGGTGATGTGTGGGGGTGATGTGTGGGGGTGATGTGTGGGGGTGATGTGTGGGGGTGGTGTGTGGGGGTGGTGTGTGGGGGTGATGTGTGGGGGTGGTGTGTGGGGGTGATGTGTGGGGGAGGTGTGTGGGGGTGATGGGGGAGGCCCCCGGTGAAGAAATGGATTGATTTTTTTTTTTAAATGATGTCTGTAATTCAGGTCACAGCATCTGGACAGACCCCGAATTTAGCAGTTTAGCGCTCAGTGAATTTCGCAAGCTCTGATGACACTGTGGGGGCTATTCACTAAAAGGTTGAGCTATACATTGTGTAGGGACAAACCTGGAGCGCTTGCTTAGTGGGGGAAAATAACTGTGTTTGTCCCTGCACAATGTATAGCTAAACCTTTTAGGGAAAGGCCTAGCTGTGTTCAGGGACCAGATATTTTGATTTGATCGTCCTGATACAGAGAAACCCAAACATGAGCTAATGATAAGACGCATGGTAGAGGGTGGTCCAGCCTTGATGAGGATGAGATGGGATGAGAATTGTGGCCCTTCAGCCGCTTACACAGTAGGATCCATTTCTGGGATAGAACTGGTGTGTGGTCTTCTCATCAGGAAGGTGCACGGGACCCCGGCTCTGACAGAACGAGCTGCTGCTGTCACTGGGTGAGGGGGGGATTGAGGGCGGCTGTTCTGAATAGGACCGAGGGAGCGGAGGACGTGGTGGTACTAATTCTTTCCCCTGGAGATTGCAGAATAGTGACCCTTACTCACACGCGCACCCTAACACACGTGTACAGCGACCCTACTCACACCCTTACTCACGTGTACAGCGACCTTACTCACACCCTAACTCACGCGTACAGTGACCTTACTCACACCCTAACTCACGCGTACAGCGACCTTACTCACACCCAAAATCACGCGTACAGCGACCTTACTCACACCCAAAATCACGTGTACAACAACCTTACTCACACGTACAGCGACCTTACTCACACCCTAACTCACACGTACAGCGACCTTACTCACACCCTAACTCACGTGTACAGCGACCTTGCTCACATGCGCACCCTAACACACGTGTACAGTGACCTTACTCACACCCTAACTCACGCGTACAGCGACCTTACTCACACCCTAACTCACGTGTACAGCGACCTTGCTCACATGCGCACCCTAACACACGTGTACAGTGACCTTACTCACACCCTCACGCGTACAGCGACCTTACTCACACGCGCACCCTAACACACGTGTACAGCGACCTTACTCGCATGAGCACCCAACACACGTGTACAGCGACCTTACTCACATGCGCACCCTAACACACGTGTACAGTGACCTTACTCACACCCTAACACACGTGTACAGTGACCTTACTCACACGCATACAGTGACCTTACTCACACCCTAACTCACGCATACAGCGACCTTACTCACACCCTAACTCACGCGTGCAGCGACCTTACTCACACCCTAACTCACGCGTACAGCGACCTTACTCACGTGTACAGCGACCCTCACTCACGTGTACATTGACCTTACTCACACGAGCACCCTAAGTCACGTGTACAGTGACCTTACTCACACGCATACAGCGACCTTACTCACACCCTAACTCACGCGTGCAGCGACCTTACTCATCCCCTAACTCACGCGTGCAGCGACCCTCACTCACGTGTACATTGACCTTACTCACACGAGCACCCTAAGTCACGTGTACAGTGACCTTACTCACACGCATACAGCGACCTTACTCACACCCTAACTCACGCATACAGCGACCTTACTCACACCCTAACTCACGCATACAGCGACCTTACTCACACCCTAACTCACGCATACAGCGACCTTACTCATCCCCTAACTCACGCATACAGCGACCTTACTCACACCCTAACTCACGAGTGCAGCGACCTTACTCATACCCTAACTCACGCATACAGTGACCCTCACTCACGTGTACATTGACCTTACTCACACGAGCACCCTAAGTCACGTGTACAGCGACCCTCACTCACGTGTACATTGACCGTACTCACACGAGCACCCTAAGTCACGTGTACAGTGACCCTCACTCACACTTACAAACTGTCAGCCCTGCCACATGTCTGCGTGGTGAAAGGCGAGCAGCTGGTCTCAGCATCAGTTCTGCTGATTATTCATATGGCAGAGAGATTATATATTCTAGGGTCTTACCTCACTCCAGCTCTTCCCACAGGAAAACAGACTCCCATCCGAATTACCTGTCAGGATTCAAACAGACAGGATACAATCTCCTGCCACACAGAATAAGCCCCCCTGTGACATCACACAGGGCAGAACCTCCAACCCTCCCCCAGCTGGTGACATCACACTGGGCAGAACCTCCAACCCTCCCCCAGCTGGTGACATCACACAGGGCAGAACCTCCAACCCTCCCCCAGCTGGTGACATCCCACAGGGCAGATCTCCCACCGGCAGCTGGTGACATCCCACAGGGCAGACCACCCATCCCCACTGGTGGCAGACCACCCATCCCCACTGGTGGCAGACCACCCATCCCCACTGGTGACATCCCACAGGGCAGACCACCCATCCCCACTGGTGACATCCCACAGGGCAGACCACCCATCCCCACTGGTGGCAGACCACCCATCCCCACTGGTGACATCCCACAGGGCAGACCACCCATCCCCACTGGTGACATCCCACAGGGCAGACCACCCATCCCCACTGGTGGCAGACCACCCATCCCCACTGGTGGCATCCCACAGGGCAGACCCCCCATCCTCACTGTCTCTTTGTTGCTTGTGTTTGCTCAGACCCTCCATGACATCCTGGATTCTCCAGATCTCTTTTTGCATTTGTGCTCGTTGTATACCGGCTGATTCAGTCTGGAAAACACACACCGCTTATTATAGACATTAACCTTGGGGCAAAGTGCTAAAAGTGGAGCAATCAGCAGAAACATTTGATTGGTTTCCATGGTGATGGCTTCCCTTTTAGAGGGGGGGGGGGGCTAGGCCGCTGAGGGGCTCGGGAGGGGGGCTAGAGCGCTGAGGGGCTCGGGAGGGGGGCTAGAGCGCTGAGGGGCTTGGGAGGGGGGCTAGAGCGCTGAGGGGCTCGGGAGGGGGGCTAGAGCGCTGAGGGGCTCGGGAGGGGGGCTAGAGCGCTGAGGTTCTCGGGAGGGGGGCTAGAGCGCTGAGGTTCTCGGGAGGGGGGCTAGAGCGCTGAGGTTCTCGGGAGGGGGGCTAGAGCGTTGAGGGGCTCGGGAGGGGGGCTAGAGCGCTGAGGTGCTCGGGAGGGGGGCTAGAGCGCTGAGGTTCTCGGGAGGGGGGCTAGAGCGCTGAGGGGCTCGGGATATACACAAACCTGCACCTCCCCCAGACGGTCGAGTTGATCTCGCATTTGGTTTCTGGCTGTTGTCACTTCTCGTTCTAAGTGGTCATACTCTCTCCACAATCTCTCCAACTCCTGCAGACAAGATTACCTGTCATCTAAGCACATTTCATAAAAAGCCAATACGCAGGATGATGTTGGGAAGATCCCAGATTACAGACATGCGGAGGATGAATGTGACATTAACAAGAGGAAAGGACTTACAGCCATGGCACGTGACACCTCCCGGCATGTACTAAGGAGGCCATTCTGCAGTTCATCCCGCTGTAATACCACATTCTGCATGGCTGACGAATCCACTGCATTCATTTCAATCTCCTGGCTGGCTGATAGCAGGGCTTGTTCTAAAGTGTACTAGAGGTGGACAAAGAAAAGGCATGGTACAAATCTGCAGCAAGGTAAATCTGTATAATCCGTGTCTCACAGGACAGTCACAATCAGTATACTGATACATTATCTGCAGGAAGGTAAATCTGTATAATCCATGTCTAACAGGACAGTCACAATCAGTATACTGATACATTATCTGCAGGAAGGTAAATCTGTATAATCCATGTCTCACAGGACAGTCACAATCAGTATACTGATACATTATCTGCAGGAAGGTAAATCTGTATAATCCGTGTCTCACAGGACAGTCACAATCAGTATACTGATACATTATCTGCAGGAAGGTAAATCTGTATAATCCATGTCTCACAGGACACTCACAATCAGTATACTGATACATTATCTGCAGGAAGGTAAATCTGTATAATCCATGTCTCACAGGACAGTCACAATCAGTATACTGATACATTATCTGCAGGAAGGTAAATCTGTATAATCCGTGTCTCACAGGACAGTCACAATCAGTATAATGATACATTATCTGCAGGAAGGTAAATCTGTATAATCCATGTCTCACAGGACAGTCACAATCAGTATACTGATACATTATCTGCAGGAAGGTAAATCTGTATAATCCATGTCTCACAGGACAGTCACAATCAGTATACTGATACATTATCTGCAGGAAGGTAAATCTGTATAATCCATGTCTCACAGGACAGTCACAATCAGTATACTGATACATTATCTGCAGGAAGGTAAATCTGTATAATCCGTGTATCACAGGACAGTCACAATCAGTATAATGATACATTATCTGCAGGAAGGTAAATCTGTATAATCCATGTCTCACAGGACAGTCACAATCAGTATAATGATACATTATCTGCAGGAAGGTAAATCTGTATAATCCATGTCTCACAGGACAGTCACAATCAGTATACTGATACATTATCTGCAGGAAGGTAAATCTGTATAATCCATGTCTCACAGAACAGTCACAATCAGTATACTGATACATTATCTGCAGCAAGGTAAATCTGTATAATCCATGTCTCACAGGACAGTCACAAACAGTATACTGATACATTATCTGCAGGAAGGTAAATCTGTATAATCCATGTCTCACAGGACAGTCACTATAATGATACATTATCTGCAGCAAGGTAAATCTGTATAATCCATGTCTCACAGGACAGTCACAATCAGTATACCGATACATTATCTGCAGGAAGGTAAATCTGTATAATCCATGTCTCACAGGACAGTCACAATCAGTATAATGATACATTATCTGCAGCAAGGTAAATCTGTATAATCCATGTCTCACAGGACAGTCACAATCAGTATACTGATACATTATCTGCAGGAAGGTAAATCTGTATAATCCATGTCTCACAGGACAGTCACTATAATGATACATTATCTGCAGCAAGGTAAATCTGTATAATCCATGTCTCACAGGACAGTCACAATCAGTATACCGATACATTATCTGCAGGAAGGTAAATCTGTATAATCCATGTCTCACAGGACAGTCACAATCAGTATAATGATACATTATCTGCAGGAAGGTAAATCTGTATAATCCGTGTCTCACAGGACAGTCACAATCAGTATACTGATACATTATCTGCAGGAAGGTAAATCTGTATAATCCATGTCTCACAGGACAGTCACAATCAGTATACTGATACATTATCTGCAGGAAGGTAAATCTGTATAATCCGTGTCTCACAGGACAGTCACAATCAGTATAATGATACATTATCTGCAAGAAGGTAAATCTGTATAATCCATGTCTCACAGGACAGTTACAATCAGTATACTGATACATTATCTGCAGGAAGGTAAATCTGTATAATCCATGTCTCACAGGACAGTTACAATCAGTATACTGATACAGTATCTGCAGGAAGGTAAATCTGTATAATCCATGTCTCACAGGACAGTTACAATCAGTATACTGATACAGTATCTGCAGGAAGGTAAATCTGTATAATCCATGTCTCACAGGACAGTCACAATCAGTATACTGATACATTATCTGCAGGAAGGTAAATCTGTATAATCCGTGTCTCACAGGACAGTCACAATCAGTATACTGATACATTATCTGCAGGAAGGTAAATCTGTATAATCTGTGTATCACAGGACAGTCACAATCAGTATACTGATACATTATCTGCAGCAAGGTAAATCTGTATAATCCATGTCTCACAGGACAGTCACAATCAGTATACTGATACATTATCTGCAGGAAGGTAAATCTGTATAATCCATGTCTCACAGGACAGTCACAATCAGTATACTGATACATTATCTGCAGGAAGTTAAATCTGTATAATCCATGTCTAACAGGACAGTCACAATCAGTATAATGATACATTATCTGCAGGAAGGTTGATCTGCATGATCCATGTCTCACAGGACAGTCACAATCAGTATACTGATACATTATCTGCAGGAAGGTAAATCTGTATAATCCATGTCTCACAGGACAGTCACAATCAGTATAATGATACATTATCTGCAGCAAGGTAAATCTGTATAATCCGTGTCTCACAGGACAGTCACAATCAGTATAATGATACATTATCTGCAGGAAGGTTGATCTGCATGATCCATGTCTCACAGGACAGTCACAATCAGTATACTGATACATTATCTGCAGGAAGGTAAATCTGTATAATCCATGTCTCACAGGACAGTCACAATCAGTATACTGATACATTATCTGCAGGAAGGTAAATCTGTATAATCCGTGTATCACAGGACAGTCACAATCAGTATACTGATACATTATCTGCAGGAAGGTAAATCTGTATAATCCATGTCTCACAGGACAGTCACAATCAGTATACTGATACATTATCTGCAGGAAGGTAAATCTGTATAATCCGTGTCTCACAGGACAGTCACAATCAGTATACCGATACATTATCTGCAGGAAGTTAAATCTGTATAATCCATGTCTCACAGGACAGTCACAATCAGTATAATGATACATTATCTGCAGGAAGGTAAATCTGTATAATCCGTGTCTCACAGGACAGTCACAATCAGTATACTGATACATTATCTGCAGGAAGGTAAATCTGTATAATCCATGTCTCACAGGACAGTCACAATCAGTATAATGATACATTATCTGCAGGAAGGTAAATCTGTATAATCCATGTCTCACAGGACAGTCACAATCAGTATAATGATACATTATCTGCAGGAAGGTAAATCTGTATAATCCGTGTCTCACAGGACAGTCACAATCAGTATACTGATACATTATCTGCAGGAAGGTAAATCTGTATAATCCATGTCTCACAGGACAGTTACAATCAGTATACTGATACAGTATCTGCAGCAAGGTAAATCTGTATAATCCGTGTCTCACAGGACAGTCACAATCAGTATACTGATACATTATCTGCAGGAAGGTAAATCTGTATAATCCGTGTCTCACAGGACAGTCACAATCAGTATACTGATACATTATCTGCAGGAAGGTAAATCTGTATAATCCATGTCTCACAGGACAGTCACAATCAGTATAATGATACATTATCTGCAGGAAGGTAAATCTGTATAATCCGTGTCTCACAGGACAGTCACAATCAGTATACTGATACATTATCTGCAGGAAGGTAAATCTGTATAATCCGTGTCTCACAGGACAGTCACAATCAGTATACTGATACATTATCTGCAGGAAGGTAAATCTGTATAATCCATGTCTCACAGGACACTCACAATCAGTATACTGATACATTATCTGCAGGAAGGTAAATATGTATAATCCATGTCTCACAGGACAGTCACAATCAGTATAATGATACATTATCTGCAGGAAGGTAAATCTGTATAATCCGTGTCTCACAGGACAGTCACAATCAGTATACTGATACATTATCTGCAGGAAGGTAAATCTGTATAATCCATGTCTCACAGGACAGTCACAATCAGTATACTGATACATTATCTGCAGGAAGGTAAATCTGTATAATCCGTGTCTCACAGGACAGTCACAATCAGTATAATGATACATTATCTGCAGGAAGGTAAATCTGTATAATCCATGTCTCACAGGACAGTCACAATCAGTATACTGATACATTATCTGCAGGAAGGTAAATCTGTATAATCCGTGTCTCACAGGACAGTCACAATCAGTATAATGATACATTATCTGCAGCAAGGTAAATCTGTATAATCCGTGTCTCACAGGACAGTCACAATCAGTATACTGATACATTATCTGCAGGAAGGTAAATCTGTATAATCCATGTCTCACAGGACAGTCACAATCAGTATACTGATACATTATCTGCAGGAAGGTAAATCTGTATAATCCGTGTCTCACAGGACAGTCACAATCAGTATACTGATACATTATCTGCAGGAAGGTAAATCTGTATAATCCATGTCTCACAGGACAGTCACAATCAGTATACTGATACATTATCTGCAGGAAGGTAAATCTGTATAATCCATGTCTCACAGGACAGTCACAATCAGTATACTGATACATTATCTGCAGGAAGGTAAATCTGTATAATCCATGTCTCACAGGACAGTCACAATCAGTATAATGATACATTATCTGCAGGAAGGTAAATCTGTATAATCCATGTCTCACAGGACAGTCACAATCAGTATACTGATACATTATCTGCAGGAAGGTAAATCTGTATAATCCATGTCTCACAGGACAGTCACAATCAGTATACTGATACATTATCTGCAGGAAGGTTGATCTGCATGATCCATGTCTCCGAATATATAAGTCCTACCTTCTCCTTGTGCAACTGTTGCAGTTTCTGTTCCAGGGCCTGGACCACTTTATCTTGTTCACACAATCGGCTCAGCTTGGCCTGGTTTAAAAAAGAATTCTGTTCAGGGAACTTATTATCAAGACCATTTTATTGGCTTAACAGAAAGTCTGTTACATGTTACAAGACTAATGAAAATACTCACATCCACATCGAGGTCCTCTGCTCGCTGCTTATACGGAGCTCGACACTCATCTTGTGTCATCTGGAAGGAGAATATTGGGATTAGCCAGCCTTTACATCATGCTGACTATCTAGAACTCCTGTAGCCCCCCCCCCCCCCCCATCAGCACAGCCGTTAATGAAAGGATTGGGACAAGAAGTGTATAATAAAACGCATCTCTCTATCCCAGAACTATATTCATGGGGAGAAATATTTCCCCAAATAATAATGTTAATAAATCAGACGAGCCAGGATCTGCTAGGAAATGATATAGGGTAAGGGGGTTGCAAAGCCCTGTCCATTATGCTTCATTAACCCACATATTGATTTCCTAATGATAATATACCAGGCTGGTTAACATTACACGTCAAATCTGATAAACTCGATGTGGATCAGCAGATAATCAGTAACCAACCCCAGGCATTTGGAAAGTGACCAGTCCAGAAAGTGGAGGGTTAAATGAAGACGCAATGGACACACAAGCCTCTGGCGTCTGTCCCACCAAGCACGTGTTTAATCACTTTATCAAGTTACACGTCTCCTGTAATGTTACATTCAAAATAATTTCACGGGGCTTTTAAATTCAATGACATCCGGCAAGGATGGTGCCACGGGAGCCGTGACTCCCCCTTTAACAGTGCCACGGGAGCCGTGACTCCCCCTTTAACAGTGCCACGGGAGCCGTGACTACCAGTGCGACATTTATCAGACTTAGTGGGCTCATACGTGTCACGGTTATTATATGTTACACGCATCCCATGCTGTAATCAGTCTCCATTACATTAGTGTAACACGTGTTAGCGGAATCATACATGTAAAGGAATCGCGGTATACACATGAAGGGACAGGTGACCATGCAAGCTGCACACATGATTCAAATCACAGCGTAATGGAGAGCTTGATATCACAGGCCAGACATGCAGCCTGCGCCAATGCGGATAACCGCCAGCCTCTGCTTCATCCCCACGCACAGGATCAGTCCGCGCAACACAACTTTCTGCAAAATCAACCTGCGGCAACAGTAAATAAAGATCTTTAACCCTGCAGTGACCGGAGGTGTGCCACCCTCACTGACCTTGTCCTGGCCCACCACGTCCTCGCCGTGGACACTGCAGGGCTCATTATCACTTTAGAAACCTTGCATACCACCCTGTGATAATCACCCCTCAGACATGACAAAATCAAACAAGGTTCAGCTTCTGGGTACAGAGCAATTGTGGGGGGGTGTTCCAATGTTGACTGTAAAGTTGGCAGAATAAGATGTCTGCAGAGCACACGTCTCAGACAGAGAACTCCCCACATCCCATGTAACTAGCTAGTCCACTGTCCCATGGATCATACAGGCGGATCTCTCGCCAGTGTAGAGGTCCAACAATAATAATAACACACTGGTTTAATTTGCTCCAGAATTTCAGCAGATTACTTAAAAATAAACCAGCAATGGATCCGGTACAGGTGGAAAATGGAACAGTTTGCGTTAACCCTAGCGAGCTGTGCAATTCTCAGCAGCGGCAGAAACTCTCAGTTATCCCTTACGATGACGGTGACTGAGTGAAGCCATGCAGACCGCAAGCTGCGTCACTGGGGAGGCGGGGGGGGGAGGAGGAACAAACAGAGGACAGGAGTGATGAGGAGAGTGGCGGGAGACACTTCGACTGGGATCTTACTTGCTGGTACAGTTGGGGTCTGAGCGCACAGTTCTCAATCATGGTGTGAACCATGGAGATTAGAGGATCATTCTCTTTCATCTATTTCAAATCAGGAGGAGCACACAGCAAACATCAGTTAGGGTGACACTGTAAATAAAGCTTTATGGACTCAATCCCTGAGAAACATCACACGGACTAAACCCTGCAATACGCTCACCGGGATTCCCACTCATTCATCATGTAAAGGGAATACTGCAGTAATCCTGACACTATACATTGTGTATCTGGGAGAGCCGGATCACATGATCTGGGGCCCAGTATCTGACAAAACAGTCTCCTTATTATTAGGAGACCCCAGAACATCTTATTACCACCCCAAATCCCAAGGACTGCCCCCAGGATCTTCCTGCACCCATAGAATGACCCAGCCCCTGCCTCCAGGATCTCCCTGCACCCATAGAATGACCCAAGGACTGCCCCTAGGATCTCCCTGCACCCATAGAATGACCCAAAGACTGCCCCCAGGATCTCCCTACACCCATAGAATGACCCAGCCATTGCTCCCCAGGATCCTCTCTACACCCAAAGAATGACCCAGCCATTGCTCCCAGTATCTCCCTACACCCATAGAATGACCCAAGGACTGCCCCCCAGGATCTCCCTACACCAATAGAATGACCCAAGGACTGCACCCAGGATCTCCCTACACCCATAGAATGACCCAGCCCCTGCTCCCAGAATCTCCCTACACCCATAGAATGACCCAGCCCCTGCCCCCAGGATCTCCCTGCACCTATAGAATGACCCAAGGACTGCACCCAGGATCTCCCTACACCCATAGAATGACCCAGCCATTGCTCCCCAGGATCCTCTCTACACCCAAAGAATGACCCAGCCATTGCTCCCAGTATCTCCCTACACCCATAGAATGACCCAAGGACTGCCCCCAGGATCTCCCTACACCCATAGAATGACCGAAGGACTGCCCCAGGATCTCCCTACACCCATAGAATGACCCAGCCCCTGCTCCCAGAATCTCCCTACACCCATAGAATGACCCAGCCCCTGCTCCCAGAATCTCCCTACACCCATAGAATGACCCAGCCCCTGCCCCCAGGATCTCCCTGCACCTATAGAATGACCCAAGGACTGCACCCAGGATCTCCCTACACCCATAGAATGACCCAGCCATTGCTCCCCAGGATCCTCTCTACACCCAAAGAATGACCCAGCCATTGCTCCCAGTATCTCCCTACACCCATAGAATGACCCAAGGACTGCCCCCAGGATCTCCCTACACCCATAGAATGACCGAAGGACTGCCCCAGGATCTCACTACACCCATAGAATGACCCAGCCCCTGCTCCCAGAATCTCCCTACACCCATAGAATGACCCAGCCCCTGCCCCCAGGATCTCCCTGCACCCATAGAATGACCCAAGGACTGCTCCCAGAATCTCCCTGCACCCATAGAATGACCCAGCCCCTGCTCACAGAATCTCCCTGCACCCATAGAATGACGCAGCCATTGCTCCCAGGATCTCCCTACACACACAGAATGACTCAGCCATTGCTCCCAGGATCTCCCTACACCCATAGAATGACCCAGCCCCTGCTCCCAGAATCTCCCTGCACCCATAGAATGACCCAGCCATTGCTCCCCAGGATCCTCTCTACACCCATAGAATGACCCAGCCCCTGCTCCCAGAATCTCCCTACACCCATGGAATGACCCAGCCATCGTTCCCAAAATATCCCTGCACCCATGGAATGACCCAGCCATTGCTCCCAAAATATCCCTGCACCCATAGAATGACCCAGCCATTGCTCCCAAAATATCCCTGCACCCATAGAATGACCCAGCCATTGCTCCCAAAATATCCCTGCACCCATAGAATGACCCAGCCATTGCTCCCAGGATCTCTCTACATCCATAGAATGACCCAGCCATTGCTCCCAGGATCGCCCTACACCCACAGAATGACCCAGCCCCTGCTCCCAGGATCGCCCTACACCCACAGAATGACCCAGCCCCTGCTCCCAGAATCTCCCTGCACCCACAGAATGACCCAGCCTTTTCTCCCTGAACACCCTGCACCCATAGAATAACCCAGAGATTGCTCCCCAAAACCCCCTGAATTTCAGGTGTTGGTCATTGCATTTCATCAAAACTATTATAATGACGCACACAAGAAAAATTGCAAATCCCACCTGATAATCCACAAAGAGCAGGTTCCTTTGAAGATGATGTGAAAGAATCTGGTTCTGTTGGCAGCATTAAGGAATAAAGAGAGGAGAGCAGAATCCATAAAACAAGTGTAGAGATAAAAGATCTGTCTGACTTCCAGAGCCCCCATTACAGATAACCGAGGCTGATTGTGCACGGGAAAGGTTTATCACCTTGGCAGAGGATTTAACCCATTCCTGGCAGACGGGAGGGGCGATATAATGAGGGGTGTAACATCTGAATGCAGGGTGAGGACTGAATACAGTGAATGTGTCACTAGCAGATGAGAATCCTTCGGCACATCTAGTCTCTCAGCAGTTACGTTTAAATCGTTTAAGGCTAAGTCCTCTAGTTGTGGTAGTTTTTCGCGCTGTAAATATATACTCTCCTGCTTTACCGTGATGATTTCTTAATGTATTTCCATGTTTCTATCATTTGGCATGCTGCAAGCTCTAACTAAACACTATGATCAATACAGACGCGGCGTGATTGATGACAACACAATACGCGGCTGACCTGGGGGCTGCACGGCTGTTTGAGGCGCAGGATTTGTGCTAGCGTATGTTCCCGTATAGTCCCAAGCTCCGCCTGTTGTCTCCGCAGCTTGATAAGTAACAGGGTAAGCTCCTCCGGCTGAAGCAAGGGGTGGGGGAAGCCAGAGAGAGTTAAACTCCTACAACACTCGGCCAATAACGTTACACTGAGAAACGGGCTTCAATCTGCAGTAATTACAAGGTTACGTTCCAGCATGGATTAACAGGGGATGCAGTGAATGTTACCGGAATTACCTTGGTTTAAAGGTCCATGCATGAATGACAGAGGCAGATCATTAACAGTAAGAGTTACCACACTTCCTGCAGCCGCAGAGATCTACATAAAAGATCCAACTTATGAGAAGCATAAAGCAAACATATGAACCCAGATAATCCACTTTAACACTGCCTGCAACACCCATAAACTACCACTAGAGGGCAGAGTATGGGCAGTGTTAATAGTCTTTACAAGGTACCAGGGAGATTTCCCTTCCTTCTGGTTATATTACTATTCCCCAACTTAATGGTACTGATTTCATTGAGCTCAGAAGGATGAAAAGATGAGAATGAAATCTAGGACCCTGGGGACAAAAGAGGCGGGCCTGCGTAATACAGTCAATGACATTCAATACTGAGGGGCTTGGAAAAATAGTTCTTGCCATTGCCTATTCCACTTTAGTAGTGTTTAGAGGACAGGGAGAGCCGACAGGTCTCTTTCCTCACATGATAGAGCGCTTGTCTGAACAAAGTGGAACTTTAAACAATAACTGACAGTCAAACAGAGTTGTGATTAATTGACAGATGGCATCCAGTGTAGACATTTTACATAGAAATGCTTTAATGAAACAATACAAATAAAGCACATTATTGAGCCGTCTTTGCTAAGTATATCTCTATCAGGGGGCGGACATGTTGGGTCAAATGAAGGAAGATCTGACCCAAGATTCTAAACAACATGTCCGGCCCCTGATAGAGCTATACAGAGCAAAGACCAAACAACATGTCCACCCCCTTAAAGAGCTATACAGAGCAAAGATTCTAAACATGTCCGCCCCCTGATAGAGCTATACAGAGCAAAGATTCTAAACAACATGTCTGCCCCCTGATAGAGCTATACAGAGCAAAGATTCTAAACAACATGTCCGCCCCCTGATAGAGATATACAGAGCAAAGATTCTAAACAACATGTCCGCCCCCTGATAGAGCTATACAGAGCAAAGATTCTAAACAACATGTCTGCCCCCTGATAGAGCTATACAGAGCAAAGATTCCAAACAACATGTCTGCCCCCTGATAGAGCTATACAGAGCAAAGATTGTAAACAACATGTCCGCCCCTGATAGAGCTATACAGAGCAAAGATTCTAAACAACATGTCCGCCCCCTGATAGAGCTATACAGAGCAAAGATTCTAATCAACATGTCTGCCCCTGATAGAGCTATACAGAGCAAAGATTCTAAACAACATGTCTGCCCCTGATGGAGCTATACAGAGCAAAGATTCTAAATAACATGTCCGCCCCTGATGGAGCTATACAGAGCAAAGATTCTAAATAACATGTCCGCCCCTGATGGAGCTATACAGAGCAAAGATTCTAAACAACATGTCTGCCCCTGATAGAGCTATACAGAGCAAAGATTCTAAACAACATGTCCGCCCCTGATGGAGCTATACAGAGCAAAGATTCTAAACAACATGTCTGTCCCCTGATGGAGCTATACAGAGCAAAGAGGGCTCAGTAAGGTGCTTTATTTATATTTTTTCATTAAAGCATCTCTATGTAAAATTTCTACACTTGGCATTTCAATTAGAAAGCTTGTGGATTGATGAGTTATTAAACACTGGGTACATTAGTTGCTAGTTGGATTCCACTCACCGTTTTGTCTTGCAGTCCCTGCTGGGTAACGGGCTGTAGAGATAATCCTGCTGGCATTGACCTTCTGTCAGGTACGTACGTTGCCTGCTGGAGAATCACAAGATTTCACACACTGACTGACCACGCCCGCCACGCTGCACCTTTACCAACAGATGTGCAGTGGAGGAGACCAGCAGCTTTGTAATAATGCCCACCCACATTGTGCCGGATAACTGGATTCAAATGGTTTCTCTGGTTTGTTTATTGGATCATCACGGCAGTCATTGTGCAGTTAGATGCGGTCTGCTATGCCGGTAAGATGGCTGCCAGAGGATCTTACCTTACTGGGGAGGGTCTTTTGCCTGCGGTCAATGGTTATATCTCCTCTCTGGACTGGAGAGGAGACTTCGGATCTGTATGCCCGGTGCGGAGAGTAAGTATGATACCCAGAGATGGATCCATGGGATGGAGACAGTGGGATAGAGTGCAGAGTCTGCTCAGATATGTGGATCATGGTTTTGGGACTGGTGAGGGATGAGTGGCGGCGCAGTGTGGTCTGTTTATTATAAAATTGTCTCTGTTGCCACTCGTATAATTGCCACATGGTGTCGTCTCTGATAGAGCGACGCTTCTCATCCACACTGATCATCCCTCGCTCGTGGCCACCCCCTGTGGTGCTGCACAGGCTGTCTGGGCGGGGCTTAGGATTCCGTGGCAAGGTCCTGTACCCCTCCGGGTAGCGTGGCACTATTTGCGCACGATAGCTGGGCATATTCCTAGGCAACGTTTGGTACGACAGACTGTGGATAAAATGGAAACCAGTGTTAATCTAAAGAATGAAATAATGCAGAGCAATAAAATCTCCACTCATTTCTGAATGAATAAACTACAAGCCTGCTGGATGGGGAGCCAATGCCGGCACAGGACATCATGTGACTCCCCAGAGCACCTCCTGCCAGGACAGGGCAGAACCCCAAATATCAATTGCATATGTGGGAAGTGGGTGAAGTTTAAAACATAACTTTTAATTAGAATTTTATAAAATGTCCAAGGGTGGTGTTATCTTGCACCCCACAGTGACTTGGTGCACATATAAAGTATATATTACAGATATATTAATAAGAAAATCTTATTCCCCATATAGGGATGTCAGAAAATGATTGTACAGGGATTGCTGCCACTTTGGTATGCTGACCTGCTTTTATTATTTGCAGTGTCCTTAGATAAGGTGATATGAACCAATCTATAAGTAATAGAACCCTTACCATCTCACCAAAACTATACAGGGCATTTGCCACCCTAAGGACTCTGCAAATAATAAAAGCAGGTCAGCATACCAAAGTGGCAGCAATCCCTGTACAATCATTTTCTGACATCCCTATATGGGGAATAAGATTTTCTTATTAATATATCTGTAATATATACTTTATATGTGCACCAAGTCACTGTGGGGTGCAAGATAACACCACCCTTAGACATTTTATAAAATTCTAATTAAAAGTTATGTTTTAAACTTCACCCACTTCCCACATATGCAAGTGACACTCTAATTAGGTTTTCACTTCCTCTCCCAGGGAATCTGGTAATTGAAATTGAGTCAAACGTGGCTCTCCTTCTTTCTCTCCACAAACCTTTTCAGAACCCCGAATAACAGGTTGGCAACTATGGAAGACCTGGTTTATGTACCCGAGTCACTTGACCCCAACACTAAAATGTTTCCCACTCGTCCAGGAGCTCACCCTCTGCTGTCCTCTTCCGGGGGCTTCTCTCTCTGCATTTGGATCCACTGCTCCAGCTGCTGCATGGAGCTGGTTCTTTGAATTGCTCTGTCAGCACCGTCTGTCTGTGAGTTGTGCCCCTGTGTTTCCACATGTCTGTTATCTGGCCCGTTCAGGCGCATGGAGCGGTACTGTGCTGTGCTGGCGGCCAGCATCTCGTATTCAGAAAGGCGCACACTGTTTATTTTAGTTAGAGGCCGCTCCTGTCCTTCTTTCTTAAAGCCGTATCTCTCCGCTTCCTGCGCTCTCTTCTCTTCCTCGCGCACTAACTCTTGGTTTCTCTGGTTATTATTGGCTTCTGGTCGAATTAAGAGCCGGTGGTTTGGGACGTGATTCATTTCTTGGGGTGCCGTGTACTCACATTTACTCACATCCACTCTAAGGATTAAATAAAATGAACCCAACGTTACCCCTCACGGCACAGAAAACACGTAAAACTGATCAGCTACCTTGGTACAGATTATGGTCGTGCGAAGCCTGCAGCAAAAAATAGAGAAACGCTCTCGCACAATACCAATCCAACTCAAACACCGCGAACAAAAAGAAAAACTTCTTACGTATTAAAGTTAATAACAGTTAATCTAGCAGACTCGACCCATGAAAGGTTTAATTCTGGAGAATGCACCGTTACTCCAGCGCAGACCTGGAAACGTAAGTGCTCATTATATGAGGGAAGCGTGGCTGGCAGGAGCTATTCTCAGACTGTGGGAAATATCTGTGGTTCTGTGAATGTGCTGACGCCACACGTGGCAAAAATAAATCTTTTTGTTGGCTTTCAGACCATGCAAAAAACGTGTATTCAGCAGCAAAAATAATATCTGCAAATTTATTTTATATAAGTTAAGTTACTGCACTCCCTTAACCAATACTGCGCTGTACCACAAACAATATCTGCAGAGACACAAGATGACATGAAGCGAGCGCTGCACCACGAGTGTACAGGATACTGTGACACATACAGCAGCAGATACTGTGACACATACAGCAGCAGATACTGTGACACATACGTGTCGCACCGTACCGTTTGGTAGGCTCAGAGTGCACAAGCGATGCATCGGTCATGACTTTCATCCACAGCTCCATTTCCCTGCCGGTGTCTGTGCAGAAATAATACGTTCTCATGTTGGAATGAGCTGCCTGATTGGAAATGACAAAATATTACGCGTCTGCAAAACAAGAAGTATAAAAGAATTAGCGTACAACAAACCTGTGTTAATCCAGATACACGTGACAATGGCGCAAAAAAGGGGGCGGCCCATCACCCTGTCGTGCACGCCCTCTCATGTAAAGGTCCTCCTCGCACGCCCATGCACCCTTGTCTATGCCACCCGTCTCATGCCCTCAGTGCTTCTCTTTCGCGAGGCCTCGCATGCGCTGCAGGGATCAGTCATATTGAATAGAATTTGTTGCTCACCTGCTGATTTGCAGTTTTACCTCAAAGTTTAACTGGAATAACAGCTCAGAAAGGAACCAGGAATTTAGGTTATAAAACAAAATAAAGGGAAAACATAATTGGTTATTTTTAAGACTTTAGGAATTAGTCATAATACAGAAAACTCTCCGTCCATATAACATTCATTTCAATTAAATCATCATCCAAAGCTCTACTCTAACCTACCCTGATCTCTCTCCCCTCTCGCCCATTACCCGCACTAATCTCATGAACCCCTCCCACCCGTTACCCGCCCAGATCTCTCTCCCCTCCCGCCTGTTACCAGCCCTGATCTCTGTCCCCTCCCGCCCGTTCTAATCTCTCACCCCTCCCGCCAGTTACCCGCCCTGATCTCTGTCCCCTCCTGCCCGTTACCAGCCCTAATCTCTGTCCCCTCCTGCCCGTTACCCGCCCTAATCTCTGGCCCCTCCCGCCCGATACCCGCCCTAATCTCTCTCCCCTCCTGCTCGGTACCTGCCCTGATCTTGCTCACATCCCGCCCGTTATGCACCCTAATCTCTCTCACCCCCCACCTGTTACCCGCCTTGATCGCTCATCTCCCGTGCCCTTTACCCGTCCTGATCTCTGTCATGTCCCGCCAATCACCTGTCCTGATCTCTGTCATGTCCCGCCAATCACCTGTCCTGATCTCTGTCATGTCCCGCCAATCACCTGCCCTGATCTCTGCCACCTCCTGGTTACCCAGTTACCTGCTCCCTTCTCAGTAAGGCACTGGTTTTATTTCTATTTAGAAGATTATTTCCTTACCTTGAAAGCAAATATGCGGTTGATATGATCATCTGCCGTTACTGGAGAGATCTTGAAACTTGGGAGTAAAATACTCCCCAGCACGCCCTCTTCTTTCTCATCTGTCAAACAATTAGGATATAATGAAGGAATTACAAACACGTTTCCATATCGCCCCGGCGTAGGGCTTTCTCTGGAATACACAGAGTTAGTGAGATTTGATTGGAAGCAAACGGGTAGGGAGAGTAACATTGCACTGTCCTTGCACCTTGCAGGAAGCAGACTTTTACTACTGGGATAAGAGCCGTCTATCCCGACAAACATCACTGCACTCACAGTCACAGATCATTCTGCAGGAAGCAGACTTTTACTACTGGGATAAGAGCCGTCTATCCCGGCAAACATCACTGCACTCACAGTCACAGATCATTCTGCAGGAAGCAGACTTTTACTACTGTGATAAGAGCCGTCTAACCCGACAAACATCACTGCACTCACAGTCACAGATCATTCTGCAGGAAGCAGACTTTTACTACTGGGATAAGAGCCGTCTATCCCGACAAACATCACTGCACTCGCAGTCACAGATCAGGATGCAGGAAGCAGACTTTTACTACTGTGATAAGAGCTGTCTATCCCGACAAACATCACTGCACTCACAGTCACAGATCAGGATGCAGGAAGCAGACTTTTACTACTGTGATTAGAGCCGTCTATCCCGACAAACATCACTGCACTCACAGTCACAGATCAGGATGCAGGAAGCAGACTTTTACTACTGTGATAAGAGCCGTCTATCCCAACAAACATCACTGCACTCACAGCCACAGATCATTCTGCAGGAAGCAGACTTTTACTACTGTGATAAGAGCCGTCTAACCCGACAAACATCACTGCACTCACAGTCACAGATCATTCTGCAGGAAGCAGACTTTTACTACTGTGATAAGAGCCGTCTATCCCGACAAACATCACTGCACTCACAGTCACAGATCATTCTGCAGGAAGCAGACTTTTACTACTGTGATAAGAGCCGTCTATCCCGACAAACATCACTGCACTCACAGTCACAGATCATTCTGCAGGAAGCAGACTTTTACTACTGTGATAAGAGCCGTCTATCCCGACAAACATCACTGCACTCACAGTCACAGATCATTCTGCAGGAAGCAGACTTTTACTACTGTGATAAGAGCCGTCTATCCCGACAAACATCACTGCACTCACAGTCACAGATCATTCTGCAGGAAGCAGACTTTTACTACTGTGATAAGAGCCGTCTATCCCGACAAACATCACTGCACTCACAGTCACAGATCATTCTGCAGGAAGCAGACTTTTACTACTGTGATAAGAGCCGTCTATCCCGACAAACATCACTGCACTCACAGCCACAGATCAGGATGCAGTCAAATTGATTTGATTTTGGGTCATTGGGTCACATGGGGAGCAGGAGAAATGTTGAAGATGTTTATCAGGACAGCAGAGATGATAACTCCATACAGACTCTCTCTTAACATGGAGGAGAAACGCGAGACTTTCTCTGGTGGGACACTTAACTCACATTACACTTAATTACACATAGTGGCCATTATTACATATAGCAGCCATATTTAAACATAGCAGCCTTTATTAAATATAGGGCTATTATACATAGCGGCCTTTATTACATATAGGGTTATTATTATACATAGTGACCTTTATTACATATAGAGCTATTATTATAGAGCAGCCATTATTACATACAACAGCCATTACATATAGAGCTATTATATATAGCGGCTATTATTACATATAGAGCTATTATATATCGCGGCTATTATTACATATAGAGCTATTATATATAGCGGCCATTATTACATACAACAGCCATTACATAAAGAGCTATTATAATTATACATAGCTGTCTTTATTACATATAGGGCTATTATTATACATAGCGACTTTTATTACATATAGAGCTACTATACAGCAGCCATTATTACATATAGAGCTATTATATATAGCGGCCATTATTACATATAGAGCTATTATATATAGCGGCCATTATTACATATAGAGCTATTATATATAGCGGCCATTATTACATATAGAGCTATTATATATAGCGGCCTTTATTACATATAGAGGCCATTATTACATATAGAGCTATTATATATAGCGGCCATTATTACATATAGAGCTATTATATATAGCGGCCATTATTATACAGCAGCCATTACATAAAGAGCTATGATAATTAGACATAGTGGCCATTATTACATATAGCGTTATTATTATTATATATAGCGGCCATTATTACATATAGAGCTATTATATATAGCGGCCATTATTACATATAGAGCTATTATATATAGCGGCCATTATTACATATAGAGCTATTATATATAGCGGCCATTATTACATATAGAGCTATTATATATAGCGGCCATTATTACATATAGAGCTATTATATATAGCGGCCATTATTACATATAGAGCTATTATATATAGCGGCCATTATTATACAGCAGCCATTACATAAAGAGCTATGATAATTAGACATAGTGGCCATTATTACATATAGCGTTATTATTATTATATATAGCGGCCATTATTACATATAGAGCTATTATATATAGCGGCCATTATTACATATAGAGCTATTATATATAGTGCCCATTATTACATATAGAGCTATTATATATAGCGGCCATTATTACATATAGAGCTATTATATATAGCGGCCATTATTACATATAGAGCTATTATATATAGCGGCCATTATTACATATAGAGCTGTTATATATAGCGGCCATTATTACATATAGAGCTATTATATATAGCGGCCATTATTATACAGCAGCCATTACATAAAGAGCTATGATAATTAGACATAGTGGCCATTATTACATATAGCGTTATTATTATTATGTATAGCGGCAATTATTACATATAGAGCTATTATATATAGCGGCCATTATTACCTATAGAGCTATTCTTTACAGAGGCCATTATTACATATAGAGCTATTCTTTACAGAGGCCATTATTACATATAGAGCTATTATATATAGCGGCCATTATTACATATAGAGCTATTATATATAGCGGCCATTATTAAATATAGAGCTATTATATATAGCGGCCATTATTACATATAGAGCTATTATATATAGCGGCCATTATTACATATAGAGCTATTATATATAGCGGCCATTATTACATATAGAGCTATTATATATAGCGGCCATTATTACATATAGAGCTATTATATATAGCGGCCATTATTACATATAGAGCTGTTATATATAGCGGCCATTATTACATATAGAGCTATTATATATAGCGGCCATTATTATACAGCAGCCATTACATAAAGAGCTATGATAATTAGACATAGTGGCCATTATTACATATAGCGTTATTATTATTATGTATAGCGGCCATTATTACATATAGAGCTATTATATATAGCGGCCATTATTACATATAGAGCTATTCTTTACAGAGGCCTTTATTACATATAGAGCTATTCTTTACAGAGGCCATTATTACATATAGAGCTATTATATATAGCGGCCATTATTACATATAGAGCTATTATATATAGCGGCCATTATTATACAGCAGCCATTACATAAAGAGCTATGATAATTAGACATAGTGGCCATTATTACATATAGCGTTATTATTATTATGTATAGCGGCCATTATTACATATAGAGCTATTCTTTACAGAGGCCATTATTACATATAGAGCTATTATATATAGCGGCCATTATTACATATAGAGCTATTATATATAGCGGCCATTATTACATATAGAGCTATTATATATAGCGGCCATTATTACATATAGAGCTATTATATATAGCGGCCATTATTACATATAGAGCTATTATATATAGCGGCCATTATTACATATAGAGCTATTATATATAGCGGCCATTATTACATATAGAGCTATTATATATAGCGGCCATTATTACATATAGAGCTATTATATATAGCGGCCATTATTACATATAGAGCTATTATATATAGCGGCCATTATTACATATAGAGCTATTATATATAGCGGCCATTATTACATATAGAGCTATTATATATAGCGGCCATTATTATACAGCAGCCATTACATAAAGAGCTATGATAATTAGACATAGTGGCCATTATTACATATAGCGTTATTATTATTATATATAGCGGCCATTATTACATATAGAGCTATTATATATAGCGGCCATTATTACATATAGAGCTATTATATATAGTGGCCATTATTACATATAGAGCTATTATATATAGCGGCCATTATTACATATAGAGCTATTATATATAGCGGCCATTATTACATATAGAGCTATTATATATAGCGGCCATTATTACATATAGAGCTGTTATATATAGCGGCCATTATTACATATAGAGCTATTATATATAGCGGCCATTATTATACAGCAGCCATTACATAAAGAGCTATGATAATTAGACATAGTGGCCATTATTACATATAGCGTTATTATTATTATGTATAGCGGCAATTATTACATATAGAGCTATTATATATAGCGGCCATTATTACATATAGAGCTATTATTTACAGAGGCCATTATTACATATAGAGCTATTCTTTACAGAGGCCATTATTACATATAGAGCTATTATATATAGCGGCCATTATTACATATAGAGCTATTATATATAGCGGCCATTATTAAATATAGAGCTATTATATATAGCGGCCATTATTACATATAGAGCTATTATATATAGCGGCCATTATTACATATAGAGCTATTATATATAGCGGCCATTATTACATATAGAGCTATTATATATAGCGGCCATTATTACATATAGAGCTATTATATATAGCGGCCATTATTACATATAGAGCTGTTATATATAGCGGCCATTATTACATATAGAGCTATTATATATAGCGGCCATTATTATACAGCAGCCATTACATAAAGAGCTATGATAATTAGACATAGTGGCCATTATTACATATAGCGTTATTATTATTATGTATAGCGGCCATTATTACATATAGAGCTATTATATATAGCGGCCATTATTACATATAGAGCTATTCTTTACAGAGGCCATTATTACATATAGAGCTATTCTTTACAGAGGCCATTATTACATATAGAGCTATTATATATAGCGGCCATTATTACATATAGAGCTATTATATATAGCGGCCATTATTATACAGCAGCCATTACATAAAGAGCTATGATAATTAGACATAGTGGCCATTATTACATATAGCGTTATTATTATTATGTATAGCGGCCATTATTACATATAGAGCTATTCTTTACAGAGGCCATTATTACATATAGAGCTATTCTTTACAGAGGCCATTATTACATATAGAGCTATTATATATAGCGGCCATTATTATACAGCAGCCATTACATAAAGAGCTATGATAATTAGACATAGTGGCCATTATTACATATAGAGCTATTATATATAGCGGCCATTATTACATATAGAGCTATTATATATAGCGGCCATTATTACATATAGAGCTATTATATATAGCGGCCATTATTACATATAGAGCTATTATATATAGCGGCCATTATTACATATAGAGCTATTATATATAGCGGCCATTATTACATATAGAGCTATTATATATAGCGGCCATTATTACATATAGAGCTATTATATATAGCGGCCATTATTACATATAGAGCTATTATATATAGCGGCCATTATTACATATAGAGCTATTATATATAGCGCCATTATTACATATAGAGCTATTCTTTACAGAGGCCATTATTACATATAGAGCTATTATATATAGCGGCCATTATTACATATAGAGCTATTCTTTACAGAGGCCATTATTACATATAGAGCTATTATATATAGCGGCCATTATTACATATAGAGCTATTATATATAGCGGCCATTATTACATATAGAGCTATTCTTTACAGAGGCCATTATTACATATAGAGCTATTATATATAGCGGCCATTATTACATATAGAGCTATTATATATAGCGGCCATTATTACATATAGAGCTATTCTTTACAGAGGCCATTATTACATATAGAGCTATTCTTTACAGAGGCCATTATTACATATAGAGCTATTATATATAGCGGCCATTATTACATATAGAGCTATTATATATAGCGGCCATTATTACATATAGAGCTATTCTTTACAGAGGCCATTATTACATATAGAGCTATTATATATAGCGGCCATTATTACATATAGAGCTATTCTTTACAGAGGCCATTATTACATATAGAGCTATTCTTTACAGAGGCCATTATTACCCTACTTAATGGTGTTCATGTAATTGACCTCGGACACTGTAGGAAACGTTATACTTCATTGCTGACAGGTCAGTGTTCTAACTGCCGCGCTGAAGTGTCCTAGACCCTCCATGGGAGGGTGGGGTGAACACGTGTCAGTTATATGACTATAGTGTCAGACGCACAGTATTACACTCACCTCTGTAATAAAACAAGCAGAGATCTGATAGCACAAACCAGCGCTTCTTCCAAAGCTTCATTCCAGAGTTTGCCTAGAAAAAAACATACAAACACTGCGTAATGACGTAGGAGGGATTAACTCTCAGCACTCCAATCCAGCGTAACATCTCAAACACTGCCTAATGACGTGGGAGGGATTAACTCTCAGCACTCCAATCCAGCGTAACATGTCAAA